>JAFMSR010000018.1:27113995-27135148 GCA_022818135.1 Saxidomus purpurata
TCAGAATGAAAAAATATGACATACTGCATTGAATGTGACCATACTGTGTTGAAAATTTGAGTTTAACAAAAGAATTAATAAATTATATTTTGCCTTTTCAAAAACGAAAGTAGGTTTTCCCGTTTCAAATACCTGTATAAGTTTCCAGAAATCTCCCAGAGAGAGGCTGTAGTTTGTACATAAATAAGCATGACTATTTTGGATAATAATTGAAGAACTTTACTTCCAATAATTTGCGAAGTATATGTACGACTGTACATTCAATAAAGCGAAAGTAGGACAAAAAGATTACCCAGGTTAATCTAAGGAAATACACAAACATTCACTCGTTTTTCTGCATCAGTATTTCAAATAGGGAAATACTTCACGGCTATTGTAATGTTTTAGAAGCCAGTTTCAAACTGTATTTTCCTGTAACAATTCCAGATTTAAAAGAAAATTCGATATGATGTTAGTAATGGACCTTTAACCTTGAGAGATTAATGCTACTATGATGATGTAAATACGTACGAAGTTTGAAAGCCATACAGTGAATACTTACAAAGTTTTATTGAGAATTTTCTTTGGGACTGGCATTGTCAACCATCCCTTGGAAAACTTAGGCAAAGGAATATCCAAAACAATTGTAACAGCGTGCTATTTAAGTTACCTGGAAGGCATGTCCACCATAAATAAGGTGTTTGTGTTTTGAAGGCGACGACAGGAAATTCTTCACGGCATTAGTCACTGTCTGTGTCTGTGGGTTGACCAGTATCTCGGCTGAGAGGTTCTCGGAGTTGTGACGTATAACTCTCTCTCCTTAAACATAAACACATCTCATTATACACTGTAAGGCTTCTAGTTTACCTAAACTGATCCAATCTGCAGTTTTCAGCAATAATGATTTGACATTCCAAATGTCTGGAAGAGCTGTCATCCATTAGAAATGCAGACACTGAATATTTAATGAGAGAGACTGAATTAAAATGATTTAGAGTTGTTTTGCACTCATCAACGTCGCCAATAGTGATAAAACACGCATCAACTACTTTTCAGTTCCAGCAACCATTTTCAGGCATTTATATTTATTATTGGGCGCAAAATTTGGGCAACTTATGTATAAGTTAGATGATTCTGATCATAACTGTTTTTATAAATCGGCATCTTTGCAAGCTCTATAAGCAAAGGGTGATAACTCTGATATCACTTGAAATAATTCTGATAATTATTTCCCTTCAATTATGTGTTGCATATACTTGGTAGTAGAAGTTGGATTAAGAAATTTTCCAAGGAAGAACGGTGAAATTGGTCATTTCTGATCAGGTATCTGTGTTAAAGTATAGATAAGTTCCTTGATCAGTTCATTCAGTATCAGACTCTAGATCTGAGACTTTCTACTTCAAGACCTCAGTTATGGAATTACTTCCTGGCACCAGACTTGCCTTCCATTCTTACGTTTTTATTGGATTTAGTTTCATTTCTCTACAGGCAGCCATTTTACCTAACTGTCATGGCCCAGTACTCCAGTACTAGACTCTTATTCTCTGTAAGAAAAACTGCCAACTTTCTATCATAAAGTAGCTTTCAATAGCAGGGTTTGAACCCGCAACCATTAATCAATGCGTGGGTTACAATGATTCCAAGACAGTAACCATAACAACTCGACGGCAGAGATGAATCCTCGGACGATTGGCGGCTTTTAAGACCTGGTGCTTTACTGGTTAGAAACCAAGTGTTATGGTTTTGGACCTGAAACTCATACCAGACTATTACTAAGACTGCACTAAAGCTTAAGTGGTTTTACCAGACACACTGACATTTATCTGCGTGTAAATGGAAGCATTACAGAATATACAACATGCATATAGAAACAAGCACTTTATGTAGTGTAATATCTCCAAGATTCTGAGAAATATCCCATTTGTGGGAAACATTTGTCTCTTAAATAACAAGCAAAAAACAAGCACATGTGTAGAATATTGAATTGTTTCATATAGATGTCTTGGTGTAAAACTGTCGTATCTACTTCTCATTTGACATAAAGTTACATTCGTATTGCGAGGATCGAGTGGAAGTTTTAACAAGTTTCAGACAGACAATCTTAGCGTGAGAAAAATATTATTCATACTCGTAGTCAACTGTGAATATTACAGACAGAGATACATGTGAATGTTACAATGTAACACAAACAATATTTTGGCTTAAATCCATGGCAATGATACACCACTTGTTCGCATTCCATCAAAGTCATGGACATGATGTATTCAAGTGTGCAGTCTATCTTGTACCTATAACTGTTATAGTGTAACAATGAAAGAATTTCAAAAAATAACACCATCCCTGCTTAGCTCACTTTCCTCAGGGAAGTTGCCAACCATTCTAACTAAACTTCTGGACTTAATTTACTCATATCAGTATGAGTCATATCATGTATATGCAGGCAGCTACTCAAGGTCACCTACATATTTCTATATAATTCTTCTGTCCTTGGTAGTTGTATTATAAAATTCGAAAATCAATGCTTTTTAAGTATGCTTCTTTTTGTTTACTTAAGAAAACAAACAAACCGACCCTTGTTGGATTTCTCCCCAGATGAACTTGCCAAGATTGCCCTGACAGGCTCAGGTATCAGACCCTAGCTCTTTTATGAATAGACCCCTTGGTGCATTTTTATGTGCCCAGTGTATAGCAACGGTATGTGCAAGACTACCTATGGGTTTCTAACTAGTTAATCTCTTGATAGGTGGGAAAAGCTGAAAAGTGTTTCTCAAATTTCCAGTGTCCCAGCCCGGATTCAAACTGGGGACCTCCGGATTGGTAGTCCAAAGTGTTAACCACTCGACATCTTTACCTAAAATTGTTTCTTTGCTCTAACTAATTTTGGCAAAGTACACTTGATTATTGTTTGTACAATCATTAATATTGTTTTTTGTATCTGATATCTGATCTCAATTTAAATTGTTTAAAATAAAAGTTTGCTTAAAAATATTTATCCAACACGAATATGTAGTAGAATTCCTTGGACCAGACTGGACAATACTACGGCTGCTTATTTCTGCCATGTCATGTTTGCAACAAGGACTCGACAAGTAGCTATTTTATAGTGTTTTCAACTTTTTGCCCCGCCAACTCGAAGACACGACATGGCAGAAATCAGCCACCATACAATACAGAACCTTGACTAAATGCAGTCTGCTTAAAGGTCAATGTCATCATGATCAAGTCCTAACTGGTTTGTGTACTGCCATGAAAACATTATGATTAGATACACAAAATGCATGATTCGCCTAGAAACAATAATTTGTCATGGCCATACTACAGCATGAATCCAAATAGCTTTCTTAAAGGGAAACGCATTTCAAAATATAAGTGAGCGTGAACTTAGGTATGAATGCTAAAAATCACAAGATGCTCTTGCATGGTCCCTATTTATAAATAGTGCCTCTTTCATGCAGGAGTTTTATGAATGAATCACATTATTTTTAGGTTTCAATGACTACCCATAAATCTGAAGTTTGGGGCAAAGTGAATGGAAGTATTCTCTGATTGTTAGAGCTGTAAATTTGGTAATATTCATAATGATTTCATTTTCGCTATTTTCGTAAATTTCTACCTTCGTTAATTTAAAAATCTCACGTCAGCTTCATTTCATACAGATTTTTCATTAAATTTCTCCTTTTGCAAATTTAAAATCCGCAAATAAGTCTGTTTGGTCACAAATTGCAACATTTTTGTCACCGGAAAATCACCCAATTTACGGTAGAAGAATATAATGCTGTTTACATCACCAAGTTTCAGTCATATAACCCTGTCATTTTTTCTATACTTTCTTTGTATTTAGGTAATGTAGATCTTTAAAATAAGGGTATAGTCATGCAAGATGTGTAAGACTGGAAACCATGATAAAAAGCATTTATATTGCGGTAATTTTTAAAATTTAGACAAAGTATTTAGTTTATACGAATAAATTTTAAGTTTGATTACGAAGAAACCTCCGTAGCTTATTGAATCTCTCTTGAAGACTCATTCCAGATGCCATCAAACATGCGCATGAGAAGCAGAAGTACATATATTTATAATTTGCGTACTACAGAAAAAATACTGTCTACTGCATTCCTATGTATGTTTGCCTAAGACTTTTACGAGGAAGTAAGTTTTTTCAGAAAGTGCAAGATATAATTATGATGTCAGACCCCACTCCTACTTATTGACTGATTGATTCTTGCAGTGTTAATAATTATGTCTGGGATACCTTTACGTTTATCAACAACAACTTATGTTTCCAAAACATTCAGCCATAGGCGCAAATTAGATGGACTGTTGTTTTATACTGTATTATAGTTTTCCTCACAATATCAGAGACATGTAAAGTTTGGTCAGTTATATAACATTTTAGTAATCATAAGCCCTTTTTTCTAGAGGCAGTTAATGTGTAAAAGTTTTTCTTTTCAATTTGAATGATTTACCTTTTTTAATAAAATTAAAGTTCTACATATATAGCATCTCATATGAGTCTCTTCGAATGTGTTTAAAAAAGTTAAGATTCAGGGCACTACACTCAAAAAGGGACATAACTCCAATAAAACTTCAATGAATTATAACTTGCGGAATATTCTACTATAATTGCATTTAACAGGTAATAAAATTAATCTGTAAAACAAACATCAGTTCTGTCTATGAAAAAAAGCTGTCATAAGTTTTCACAACAATTAAATGCAAAAGGGACATTACTCTGTAAAACTTACATCAGCAGATTGGTATTTCTAAAGACATTTTTTGCTAAATAAAGAAATGGAAGTACTGCTGAGATTCTATATGTTTATTGGTAGAAAATGTATTCGCGATGAAGATAAAGATGCAAATGAAACTAAGGTTGCAGTGTGATGGTCACTTTACTGTCCCCTCACCTTCCCATTACTGGGATATAAGATAGAAGTTTTGGGTATGCGAACCACCAGATTGTACAAAGGACAACATCACTAGAACATTAACAACATAGAAAGTCTGAAAATTCAGAAACTGCATGCAAAACTTATATTACCCTTGTGGAAAGGAATACTTTGTTCTTTTAGCCAACAGCATTCTAATACCAGTGACACCCCTTTGTTTACGTTGAAGTTAAATATTGCAAATTTGGTCATTTTTGTGATTTTTTTTGTTGTTGCTATTTTCTCGAATTTCCAACTTCACTGCTTTAAAAAGGTTGTCAAAAGAGTAATTTCACATAGATTTACTATCAGAAAAATTCTCCTATTGCGAATAAGTGTCTGCTCACAAATCGCAAAATTTTTGTCATGCAAAAATAACCCAATTCACAGTATTGCAGAAAGAATGCATTCAAGATACAATTCCAAATCTTGATTGAAATTTAATCCCTAGACTGACGTCTTGCATCATTTTTAATTTGTTGCATAATACATCAAACCTGACCCCACCCCCTTCAGCCTTTCCACATGGTATTATAATTGTTCTTTCCAGAGTAAATAAACAGGGTATACTGGAATCCTGATGTGGAAATAGGAGATAAAAGCTTCCAATAAAAGCTTACCCTCCTTTAAATGGTATCCATACTTGGATGCTAAAGACAATTCAATAAATTGAATTAATAAACTAGAAATACAGTCAATCTTGCTTGAAAGACCATAATGTATTAAGAGACCATGTGTATTAAAAGACCAGTATTTTTAAAACCCAACTTGGTAGTTTAAGAAGAAATAACCTTGTATTATTGGAGACTATTTTATACTAAGAGGCTGACTTTGTAAGGGTGGTCTCTTAATACAAGTTATATTTAATCAAATAAGTGGATCATTATAGTGAAAGATTGAAAATACTGCTTCGATGGTACGTATTAAGATAGCAAAACTTAAAACACTACTTTGTATTAGAATGGCGACCAAACTACATATGGATAAGAAAATTAACAATTTTGACAGGTTTGAAACATTTCTTGGTAACTTTTGAACATTTTATGACTGCAAACCCTTTGATACATCCATAAGAACCCTGTGTGCTTCTGCAAGGGCAAACACATCCACATAGACAATTAGTTCACAACTTCACATTCTCCAAAATCGTGAAGTAGGGGTATAAAAACTTGTTATGTATACATGAAAAGTATGAACAGGCAACAGGAATACCAAAATCCCTGAAGGTTGCTAGTCTTGCCAAAACATAATTGCCTTCCAGTTTGTTAAACAAAAAAAAAGATGAACATGCTAAATAATGATATTGACCTTGGATGACTATATAGTTTTGCGGACCTGTAAAAAAGTGATATTGACCGAGGACCGAAACATTACTCTAAAATTATTATATTGTTACTATAGTCCTCATAAAAAGTAGAGAAAATATAACAGAAATGATTTCTTGAAATTCGCGCAGTTATACACTTTATTTTCCAGGTCTACATGTACTTTGGTTGACCCAGCACATGATCCCCATTGGCCAATCAGGATTAAGTATTTATGATAAGTTTATCAAATTGCATTATAGTTACTTTTACTAATTAAAACGGGAAATGATATGAACAGTTTCAGTCAAAAATAAGACAGATGTTTAGAATAATGTATGTGATTTATTTTGACCATGAGATTTGCAGACATTTGCGGAGATTTAAGACATTTGCCGTGAAAACTTGCATTTACTTTCTTCAACTCTGTTCTCAAAGCAGGAAATGAATAGAACATGACATAAGTTCCCCAAGAATTGCAGTTAAATGAATCATTATAAAAAAAACATGCCTTAATAGCAAGTTGACATTTTCATCCTCTGTCTCACCTAATGGAAGTACTGTATGGTATTTTTTCCTGCAAAAGTCAATACTACCACAGGTGTGACATTCCTAGCATTCCAGCAACTGCCGCATGTAAGTTTTCAATCAATACAGTTCTACAGATAATGTCTTTCAAAGCAACATGAAACGCTCATATATTATATATAATGCCATAACATTCTATAGGCTTGTCTGCTGTAGAATCTAATTTTATGTCCCATTGAGCCTTGCAATACAAAAAAAAATATACTTAATTGAGTATCCCAATTGTCTAGGACTTCCAACTGAGGGGTTTATGCCTTTTTACAAGGTGGGGTCGAATGTTTATGTAACCATATTTGACCTCATACAGTGATTGCACATCATCCTATGAAGTTGCCTTCGGTTATCTTAATAGATGTTTCATTATATTGAGTACACTGTTGACTCATCTGAACAGAAATGTAATCTTTTGTCTTTAAACAAGAGGCCCTAAGAGGCCAGTATCTCTCTACTGGTGTGCCTGGACTGTTCTGGGTAAGTTTTGTGAAAATCAGCAATGTTATCAAGGAAAAGCCGAGTTCACTGTGACCTTAACCCACTGACCCCAAATAATTCCTATGACGTTTGGAGGCTACGGGTCAAATAGATCTCAAGATAATGAGCAGAAAAGATTTTCAAAGATCTGGTCATTTCGACCTTGACCTTTGACCCACTGACCCCAAAAAGAATAGGGATCACAACATGTTGCAGGGAACCTTCTGAGCAAGTTTGATGAAAGTTAAATGAAAATTGTGACATGTAGAGTGGTTTCAAGAATTGCTATCGGAGGACACTTTGACCTTGACCTTTGACCCCAAACAATAGGGAACATCTACAAGTTGCATGGATCCTAACTGGCAAGTTTCAATAAAGTCAAATAAAATTGCAACCTGTAGAGTGCTATCAAGGAAATGTTTACGGACAGACAGAAGACGAACAAACCACCATGATCACCCCTTACACAACATTTGTCTGTAAATCATCCCCCCCCAAAAAAAATTTGCTGGAAAATCTTAATGCAGCTTGAGATGGGATTTTTCAACCTTAATAACTCAAATGAACAAAGCTGATCTAAAACGGGCTTTAACTCAAATAAACAAAGCTGATCTAAACGGGCTGGTTATTTTCACCCATATATTTTGTTAATTAAATTGAAAGTCTATGTACCACCTGTCAAAATCTCATGAAAATTAGGTAAAAATATGCAGGGGACACAACCTCTTGATGGTTACAGTTTAGACCATAATGCTCAGGTGGGTAAACTGCCACTTTAAGGTCTGAAATAACTAGCATATTTTACACTGTGTAAGGAGTTCTAAATCTCTGCTAAATGAGTTATTATATTCCGCTCAACATTGTCTGGACCTCTAATTACTCTGCTCTGTCCCTGTAGACCTGTCTGGGACTGGGAGCTTCAAGCAGTTACATGATCACCACCTATCTATATACAGAATCTATACATCAAATCTCCCAGGCATAATCCTACATCTACAGTAATACAGTAAGATATTTCCTGTTTGTCTTTCCTGAAACATTCTTAGATCAATACACTGAGATTCACTACATTACGCACTGCGCAGCAAAATGTTAAAGGCCGAGTGACATTACAGTTTACAGACTTTCTGTAATAACTTGTAAGAAAATGTCAGACTTCCATCCTGTAACAATACTCTTGTATATCAGAGTGTACTCTGGAACAAGAGGCCCATAAGGGTCACTTCACCCTACTTGACTTACTGGACTGTTCTTAGTAAATTTTGTTACAACGAAAAGCTAACAGATGTCACTGTGACCTTGACCCACTAACCCCCAAAACAGTCAGGATCACCTACTCAGCAAGACCAATCACCCTATAAAGTTTAAAGACTGTTGTTGATATAGATCTCAATATATTTTGCAGAAATGATTTTCAAACATCAGGTCAGTGACCTTGACCTTTGACCCCAAAAACAATTGGGATCACCTACAGGTTACATGCAACCTTTTGAGCAGTTTTTATGAAAGTCCAAAGAAAATTGTGACCTGTAGAGAGTTATCAGGGAAAAGCTAAAGGAGGTCACTGTGACCTTGACCTTATAACAAATGACCCCAAAAACAGTAGGAATTGTCTACTTAGTAAGACCAATAAATTATTTTCCTATGAAGTTTGAAGATTGTGGGTGATGTAGATCTCAAGATACTGAAAAAACATTTTCAAAACTTGGGTCACTGTGACCTTGACCTTTGACCCTTGAACTCCAAATACAATCGGGATCATCTACAGATCGCAGGTACCTTCTGAGCAATTTTCATGAAAGGCAAATGAAAATTGTGACCTGTAGAGTGTAACAATACCAAGGAAAAGTTTATGGACAAAACAACGGACAAACCACCATGGCATGAGCACGAATCATATTACAGTACTGCAACACCAATCGAAAGCTAGAATGTAAAATAGATATGAACAATTTGTTGTTTATTTCACTGGTCATTAAACCAAGAAATGGCGACTTAACTTGTGACATTTATAATTAGGCAATACAATGTTTACTTGTCAGTAATAACATCCACATAAAACTATGTGTTGGACATTGAAACGTGACCGGTAACTACCTCATATAAACTAAATTTGACAAGAAATAATGACTTAAAATTGCAGGCCAATGTTTCAAGGCTGATCCTGTTTAGGTTAAGTTGTTTACCATTAAATTTCACACAATCAAAACAAGCTGAAAAGGAGAATTCAGTTTGAAAAAAACTAGAGCTATCACTAAATGTGATTAATACCCCCAAAAGGATTGCTTTATAAACTGAAGAAGTTCGTAGTAACATAATACCTTGCAAACAAACTAAAAAGAGATATTGTTCTTAGCAGTTCCTCTCATTGTGCTTGACCATTGTATGAAGTTGTATTGAATTCCAACTTGTAGTTTTCGAAAAATGTTCCAGACAGGGAAAAGTAACAAAGGGCAATAACCCTGTAATTAGTCAAGATAGAGTTATGGTTCCTGTGCACTGCACTCCCTCTCACTGTGCTTGACCATTGTATGAAGTTGTATTGAATTCCAACCAGAAGTTTTCAAGTTATGCTCCGGACAAGGAAAAGTAACAAAGGGTAATAACTCTGTAATGAGTTAAGATGGAGTTATGGTTCCTGTGCACTGCACTTCCTCTAAATGTACTTGACCATTGTATGAGGTTGTACTGAATTCCAACTAGTAGTTTTCAAGTTATGCTTCGGACAAGGAAAAGTAACAAAGGGCAATAACTCAGTAAATACTCAAGATAGAGTTATAGTTCTTATACACTGCACTTCCTCTGAGTGTGCTTGATCATTGTATGAAGTTGTATTGAATTCCAACTAGTAGATTTCAAGTTATGCTCCGGACAAGGAAAAGTAACAAAGGGCAATTACTCTGTAATTAGTCAAGATGGAGTTATGGTTCTTGTGCACTGCACTTCCTCTCAATGTGCTTGACCATTGTATGAAGTTGTATTGAATTCCAACTAGTAGTTTTCAAGTTATGCTCCGGACAAGGAAAAGTAACAAAGGGCAATAACTCTGTAATTAGTCAAGATGGAGTTATAGTTCTTGTGCACTGCACTTCCTCTCAATGTGCTTGACCATTGTATGAAGTTGTATTGAATTCCAACTAGTAGTTTTCAAGTTATGCTCCGGACAAGGAAAATGCAACAGACCGACCGACCGACCGACCGACCGACCGACCGACCGACCGACCGACCGACCAACCGACCGACCGACCAACCACCGGGTGACTCCTATATACCCCTCTAAACTTCGTTTTGGGGGTATAAAAAGTAATCCAAGGGTATTGTATGCACTGCAACAATGCTACCACTTTGTCAGATCTGCTTCATTATTTACTGTGACAATATATCACATTGTTGTGTTTGAAATATAAACCTAACTTACATGTTTACTGGCTCTCCTACAATACTTCAGGGGTATTAGTGTCAGCTCAAACTGCAATGAATTTGTGCTCTCTGTCTCATACTGTAACTTAAGTATTACAAATGTCTTCTAACAGGCTTTTAAGTCAATCTGCCGTAAGCCTGATATACTACTGTCAAACCTGTATATATATACTAGACAAACCTACATTTTTACTAGTCAAACCTGTATTTTTACTACAGCCAAACCTGTATTTTCACTAGTCAAACCTGTTTTACTACAGTCAAACCTATGTCAGGAGCTATCTGTATGCAACAATAACCTGTGGTCACCTGTATATAGCAGCAACCTTAAGTGATCAACTTAAGACCTTCCTAAGAATCAACAATAATTGACAAGCAACTAACACTACAGGTTGAATTCGCCAATGCCTTCATAGCATTTATAACAAGAGCTGTCCATAAGACAGCACGCTCGACTATTGTGGGTGTTTGCTAATAAAACAAAACTTTTATCAGTGTAATAGCAAAACAAAATTCTGCTAACTATTAAGTATAAACTAGGAAAGTTGAATCATAAAAAAAGTCAAAATCTATAACTATAGATTTAATTTTTGGTAAATTAATTGTTTGATACAAAATTTACCCTGAACACTATTGCAAGGTTTGATATAACTACCATAAGTGGTTACTGTGATATGTGCATAATAGTACCCTGCATGCAAAACTTTACCAAATTTTCAAAGTCAAACAAGGGCCATAATTTGCACTAAATTTAAACAAGAGTTATCTGTCTTGACTGTGTGACACCTCTTAAGACATTAAAAAAGTTTCAAGTCAATATCATAAGTGGTTACTGAGATATGTGCATGATAGTACATAGCAGGCAAAACTTTAACCAAATTTTCAAAGTCAAACAAGGGCCATAATTAGTACTAAATTTATACAAGAGTTATCTGACTTGACTGTGTGACACCCCTAGAGACATTAACGAAGTTTCAAGTCAATATCACAAGTGGTTACTGAGATATGTGCATGATAGTACATAGCAGGCAAAACTTTAACCAAATTTTCAAAGTCAAACAAGGGCCATAATTTGTACTAAATGTTTTCAAGAGTTATCTGCCTTGATTGTATGACACCCCTAAAGACATGAACAAAGTTTCAAGTCAATATCATAAGTGGTTACTGAGATATGTGCATGATAGTACCTAGCAGGCAAAACTTTAACCAAATTGTCAAAGTCACACAAGGGCCATAATTTGTACTAAATTTTTTCAAGAGTTATCTGCCTTGATTGTATGACACCCCCTAAAGACATGAACAAAGTTTCAAGTCAATATCATAAGTGGTTACTGAGATATGTGCATGATAGTACCTAGCAGGCAAAACTTTAACCAAATTTTCAAAGTCAAACAAGGGCCATAATTTGTACTAAATTTTTTCAAGAGTTATCTGCCTTGATTGTATGACACCCCTAAAGACATGAACAAAGTTTCAAGTCAATATCATAAGTGGTTACTGAGATATGTGCCTAGCAGGCAAAACTTTAACCAAATTGTCAAAGTCAAACAAGGGCCATAATTTGTACTAAATTTTTTCAAGAGTTATCTGCCTTGATTGTATGACACCCCTAAAGACATGAACAAAGTTTCAAGTCAATATCATAAGTGGTTACTGAGATATGTGCATGATAGTACTTAGCAGGCAAAACTTTAACCAAAGAAGCAACGCCGACGCCGACACACAAGTGACTGTAATAGCTCTCCATATTCTCCGAATAGTCGAGCTAAAAACCTACCTGTCATTTTATGTATGATCTCTGCAACTTAAGAGTAGAAATGCATTTTGCCATAACAAAACACATTGAGCCCAAAGGTTGACCTTGACACTTCCTTGTGATATGGACAAGTAAGTGAAGTTATTTCAAAATCAAGTTTCAGCCTGGACATAAAATACAGGTATATATTCCTATATCACTAACCCTAAATGTAACCATGACCTTGAAGGTAGCCCCCCAGGTGTGGTGCATAACACACCCTGGTGTCATTGGCAAAAAACATATGAAGTTATTTCAAGATCAGTGTGTGCATGAAGGTTACAGCCAAGACACAAAGTACTAACATATAACCCTACTATTACAGGTTTGAAGCCCCAAGTGTGACATTGACCATGGTAGCTCCCTGGATGTAATGCATTACACTCTTGTGTTATAGGCAACAACTGTGTGAAGTTATTTGAAAATCTGTACATCCATATAGAAGCTACTAGAAGCTTGGATGAACGGCAGACTGAAGGAAACAAGACTTTTCACAGCCACGGACGGCCTAGAGATGGAATAAATGTTTCCTCCCATAAAGTAACAGTTGGAGCTGCCACCCTTAAGGCTTGAACCTGCCACTGCCCATTTCCTGGGTTCATTTCTTTCCTGAGTAAGCAGCCAGATGGCTTGCCTAGTCATTGCTGACAGGCTCCAAGTCTTCCTGCAAGATCACTAATCATCCAATTAGATTCTCAACAAAGCATAATTAAGATGTTAACCTTTCATGAATTAAGCAACATTTGAATTACAATCAGTAAAGCTATATTGTGTCTGCTCCGGGAATTGTGAAGTTTCAACTGAGCCATGAAACCGTCTTAGAACCAATTTAAGATTATGCGAGGAAAAACTAGACACCATTGATTACTGGTCTGGTATGTTCCGTCTAACTGCAATCCATAATGTTCTGGGCATTTTCCAGGAATAATTGTGTCTAAGCAATTGATAAATATCCCAACTGCGTTTCAGTCACTTGTTTCAAAATTGATCCGGCCAGCCTATGAAAAAGATAACTTCTATACCATGTATACCTACAGGAAATTTCTATCTCTATCCTTCTCCAGCCAGTCAGTAAGCCATTGGATCTATAAGTCAGTCAGTCAGTCAGTCAGTCACTCACTCACTCAGTTCTGTCATTCAGCCACTTAATCAAACAATTACACACTCACTTGCTCCGTCAGTAAGTCAGTCACTGACTCAGTAACTCTCACCCAATCAATCAGTCAGTCAATCACTCTCTCACTTTCTCTGTCAGTAACTAAGTCAGTCAGTCAGTCACTTACTCTCTCTCCCTCACTCAATTAATCAGTCAGTCAATCACTCTCTCACTTGCAGAACTGCTGTCTACTGTAACACTGCACATGGCACTTCTTTGCTTGGGTATATTGATCAATCGCATGACTGCAAGCCATGTGCACTTTTAAGTTGGCAGATGAACATTTTATGCAGTACCACACTGTCTAATCAATTTTAAGGATAGCTGGAATGCATACAGAGATTAATTAGAAATCAATATTATATTCATATATTGTCTGAAAATCATTATAGATCAGCCTGAAGGCCACATTCTTATATCTAGACAGTATTTACATTAACAAGAACATGTAAGATGTGCTGCCATCTTTTGTTACATTTCAACAAATAATCAATTTCTGGAATATCATCAAAAATGTGTCCAATTCATATTTTTAAAGATGTTTGGAAATATTCAACAAAATCAGACCATTTTAAATTGAAATTTTAATCAGAACCGTGATATTATAGTTATCTAGCAATAAAAGAAAACATTCACCTTATGAGCAGAAATAAATGACTTTTTTTTTGACAATTATCAGTGGCCATAACTCTGGTATTCATCATCAAATTTGTCTGGTGGTAAAAACGTAATCAAGGAAGGAAAACCTAGTAACTGTTGACATTCCATGAAACATCTCGGCTATAATGACTTGAAAATTCCTGATAAAACAGAGAAATAACATTGTTAAATGCTATTTTATCTGTACCTTTAGGTTTCATAGGATGTGGCATGTTGATTTGCATATTAAATAAGCACTCTTAACCACGATGAGTCATCATGGAACACTTGTACTTTCACGACTCGAAATGCAATCAATTAAAACTTTTCGAGCTTGAATTTACCTGGTTTGAGTCCTAAACCATAAATAAAATCAGCAAGGTTTCAAGTGCTATCTACTTCTCCAGAAGAGGTTTCTACCTAAATAATGGCTTAATCTACAAACATTTTAATGCTGGAATAGTTTTAATACCTAAAACCTACTCTCATGTATAAAAGAACATGACAGAAAAACAAATGTCCAAAACACACAGACTTTACCAGACACAACAGCTGTTCTAAATCAGCTAACTAAGAACCTGAAAACTGAACTCTCATATAAGATCTTTATTAAGAAATAAATTAGCCCTAACCCTTATCCTAGATTTTTATCTGACTTTGAGTTTGGACAGCACCATTCATTACTCAAAGGGAGCATAATGAAAATTTACCCAGTGTAGACCAAGGTCAGACCACATCAATGTGAAACCATGGTAGAAAGGGCTGGAGCATCGTAAATGGTTAAAAATCTTAAATTAGCTCCAACAGACGTAATCTGCTATAGGCCAGGATTCCTGGTGCCATAGGTTAATGATTATATTAACTTTTCATTTGTGTATGCCACTTTATCAATATGATCAGTTCAATTATTCATTTCATCAGACCTGGAAAACCTCACAGAAATGTCACTGGTAGCTTGTAATTATTTATCTGATAATTAGCACATGGTATTTATTGATTTCATATAATTGAAGCCTTCTTTCCTTGATCATTCTGTTAATTCTTTGTTCATCAGACCAATTTTAACCAATTTTACCAGAGAAGTGGAAGGAGATGTCGTAATAAATATTTATTTCTCATGGAAACCCTACTAAATATCATTTAGGCCAGTACTGGAAATGTCCAGGCATTACTTGAAAAGTCATTAAAAACTATTTTGGGTAGTAACTTAATTGTAACACATTCAGGCCATAATAGAACACTTTTTCTGGCCCTAACTGGAACAATCATTTGGACCCTTACTGTTTGGGCCATCACAGGTCATTATTGGAAACTTCATTTTCGGTCATTATTGGAAACTTCATTTTGGGCCATTACTGGAGATATCATTTTGGCAATTACTCCTTCAGACCCTTATGGTAAATATAACTTTCGCTAGTAGTGGATAAGATTTGGTTGTTTAGGCCATTCCTGGAAATGTCATTTGGGCCATTATCATTTTGGAGGAAATGTCATTTAGGCCATTATCATTCAGGAAGAAATGTCATTTGGGCCATTATCATTCAGGAGGAAATGTCATTTAGGCCATTATCATTCAGGAGGAAATGTCATTTGGGCCATTATCATTCAGGACACCAACAGAAATGTCATTATGAGGATTAGAAATGTGTTTAGACATTTGAATTTTAAGTACACAGAAATCATTTCAAATTTCAATTAAAATGCAAGTACTATCTCTGATTAAAATGAACAGCTTACACTTGTTACCTTGCCATCACTATAACATGATAACACGTGTTAATTGTTAATAACTCAAAACGTGTACAAACTTATGCTTGTCGTATTTCAAAATTATTTCTTCAAAAATATTGTTGCAATGGCAGTTATTCAATCTATAACAAATATTTGCGAACAATTAGAAACATTACAAATATTGAAATAAACGTTATATTTCATAGAAGTTTACAGGCATGAATCAATAACTTGGAGTGATTTGTTTTATTTGCTGTTCGGTGTATTTTATTGATAAATCATACATTTAATTACTGACTCATCCCAGGTTGACTTTCCCATAATACATGGCCTTGTGACTTCAAACATGCCCTACAGTATTTTAAACCATATTCACTATTAACCCTGGTATAAAGCTGTAAGTCTTCGCAATTTATGCAGGTATTAGAAACACTATCAAGCAAAATTGTTATTTCTCACTTGATCATGGGTTCTACAAATTGTCTGATCAGGTGATCATTTAACTGGTTTCATTTTCATCAAAATCCTTCAAAGAGTTTATGAGATTCTGAACAGACAGACTTAAATTTTTTACCTCAAGTTGTGACCTTGACATTGAGTGGGCCTGGCCAGATGCACATAAACCTGACGAGTTCAACACTTGACCACACTTTCATCAAAATCCTTCAAATGGTTAAGGAGATATAGTGTGGACCGGAAAGTCAAGACTCAAACCCTTGACCTATTTTGTGACCTTGATCCAACATAGCCAGATCATGGGTTCTGCTGATTGTCCAGAAAAGGTGAACATTTGACCTGTGTTTTAAGGGGTTAAAGAAATATGGAGTGGACACAAATTTCAAGACTCAAACGTTTGACTTTGAGTTGTGACCTTGGCCTTGAGCCAACATGACAGGCTTATGGGTTCTGCACATTATCTTGATAAGGTGAACATCTGACCTGAGGTTCATCAAAATCCTTCAAGGAGTGAAGGAGATACGAAGCAAACAGGAAATGTTACGGACGGACAGAGACCATTTCTATACCCGCCTCCCGCAAGGAGGCAAGGGATAATGAAACCATCTCTCTATTAACAGTATCTGAGACTTAAGAACTAGCATGTTTTTGAAACCTTGAGAACTGTGAGAGTTTCAGACCCAACCTGACCAAGATATGGGACCATTGAATTATGAAAATATTCCCTCTAAGACCTGCATGATTAAGTGATTAAAAAGTACTTATGTAATAATGTTACAATTTTACAGTAGCAGCTAGGTTATCAGGACATTTTGCAGGTGCACTCGCTCATTGCGCTTGCAGCAAATCAATACTGACAGAGTAAAGATAGAATTTCTTCCCGAGCTCATGAATGACTTTGCTCCACTCATGTACACATTCATGCATTATACATTGTACCAACTTAACAACTGAAATACTTACAGTCTAAAAAGAGAAAAGAAAGACAATTTCTGCAACATTTTTGTAATATTTATCTTCGGCGCTTTAAAATAGAGACATTTGCTTTTTTGACATTTATACCAAGTCCGGTTCAGCTCATCTAGAGCTTACACTCCATTAGATTTGATTTTTCACAATGCCATAGTGTTGAAGCTCCCCTTTTTTCCCCTTTAGCGGCATTATTTCAGTGGTGTACCCATGGGAAGTTTACCTAACCATCCTACCTTGACAGAACCAGCACTTAGGTCTCTCATCCTCTTTGAGAAACTGGCAAACTGCCAACTTTCTGCTGTTTAGTCACAGACTTGAACTCATGACCCATCGATCAGAGAGATGTTCATAGATTCCAAAACCACAAACTTTACTAGCTTGACCATAGATGTAGGCTCGCTGGTTCCCCTGTAGCACTAGATAGACCATGATGAACGCATTCATACAAAAATACTTCATTTGAACAAATTACGCACGATTCTCATAATATAATGATGTGTACTTTATGATAATGTATACTTTTGTGTTATTATTCACAGTAATTCAATAGTTGCTATATTAACAGACGACATTGATTCCATCAAGTCTAAAAATACCAGCATTTAACCGAACTGTCATTATTGTATCACAGCATAACAGCGACTGGAGTGTACTGATTACCATGAAAATATATCCCTTGGACATATGACTGGAATAAATACTCTATTTACATAGTTATGAATAATTTTATCAATTTTTGATTCATATTTTTTAAAGCAGAAGACCAGTTAAGATACATGTAGCAATCCATGAATCATTCTTAAGCAAGATATCAGGGCAGATTACCTTTTTTTTTAGTTAGGAAAAACCAAGTATTTTACCCTCACTCGCCTTAATTTTATAAAACGGACTTGTCTATCTTTATAGACTGAAAGGTTTATAGTGGAGACCATGATTGGACAGATGTGAGGAAGCTGATCATGATCTGCACTGGTCACAAAGGTTGCAGGGAGCGTAAAAATGGTGATTATTAATTATCTAAAATTGTTACCATTTGGACCTTCCTCTCCAAGGTCGGCTTTGTTTGCAATTTGAGCCAGTTCATCATTTATATCGACACCACTTGCCTCTGTGTCCCAACATCGAAATCCTGAAATACACAAAAAATGTTCTAGATCAATACCTTGTTCCAACAATGGTTAACAGCAGTCTCTTAGTCCCTGAATTTACGATCAGTACCCATAGTTTCAGCATCAAAATCCTGAAATAAATAAAAAAAACTTTTGACCCATAGTTTCCTTTAAAACCTTTGTCCAAAGAATACTAGAGCTAAATCCTTGAAAAATTGCAACAAAAAATGCCGTTTTTCTAATGTAAGGTGTTGGATCAAAATGAAGTCTGCTCACTGTGTTCCTCATCTTCTGGCAATAGCTATTTACACAATTTTACCCTAGTACAACGCGTTGCAGTTGGGTTTGCCCGCACGCTATCTTGGCAATCATTACAGTTATAATCTTACGTCACTCATAGCGCGAATTTTAAACTATTATTAGAGCTAGTTTATAGGTTAACTCCTCCCCATTCAAGGACATTTAGGTACGAGCGTTCACGTCGTCAATTTGCTCCGCCCAAAAACTTGCACGGTAAGCTACTACTTAAGTATTTTAATGCAAGTGGCAATCAGTATTTAGTAAGGTTGAATATAGGGTTCTTTGCGTATTTTGGAGTGACTTTGAGAGAAATTATATAGATCTAGACTATTTTATTTAAAATGTTGATTAATACTCCTTTAAACGAGATCTCTTTTAATCACAGCGATTGAGCTACGGTATCATTCATTGCATTTAATTTAAGTGTACTACAAAGGAAGACACCGAAATAGGGGTGTACAAAATGTCAACGAAACCAACTAAATTTACGAAATTATCAATATTTGAGTACACCGATAATTGATATAGCAGCACCTATCTGTAAACGTGAAAAATAGGTTTGTCTCCGGCAGTACTGGAACTCTGAACCTTTATTTCGCAAGCGTCACCACAAAAGCAAGGTCATGGACAAGAGTAGAAGTGTCGTATTCTACTGACATACTTGTATCTAGTGCCGTATTCTACCAACATACTAGTGTCGTATTCTACTGACATATCACGTGCATCTGAAAATGCTTGCCTGCCAAAATCTTAACTTGTATACAAGTGAATTTACGGTCATTTTCTGTTGTGTTATCACAACCAAGTTTCCTTTCTATACTGCAGACAGTGAACACAGATATTTTCGCTTATGAACTGTGTTTTTACTTTCAAAGTCAATGGTTTCTCCCTTCCTTCAATCTTCGGAGTGGGGTCGGGTTGTTGAGTCTGAGAAAAAATTCCAAAGCAATGAACAGAGATGTAGTTACTTCGGACATAAAAATGAAATGGCAGGCATGGCAGTCGGACCGGTAGTTTATTGACGATTATCTAATTGATTGTACTTTATCTCATACATTTACATGTATTTCCATTCTTTTATATGCCAACCCATAAAGTGTATGTTGGATGTCTAACAGTAAACTGTTACAGTTCGCAAGATGAGTGTAGGATACTACACTCTGACCAATGCAATTTACAACCAGGTGTCACGCATGAGCGAAATGTTGGACACATGACTTCAGAGTTACACGATTACTCAAAACATTGTTTAACTCTTTGACTAACTACAATTTTTTCGGTTATTGTTCACTTTTTGGTGCAGAAACATTCGACCAATGATAAAGAAAACATTTAAAGAATCTGCGGGAGTCAAACATTTTGTTTTGCACTGGCCGCTGTGTCGTCAGTGTCACTGAAGTAAAATGTACGCACTAATCTTAGACTAATAAATCCTTGATATACTTATGCACACTAATTTATTTCCAGTGTCAATGGCTATCCACATATCCATAATTATGATAATCATTAGTAAAGTTCTAGGACATATGATTAACTCACGCATGCACGCGAGACGGTGAACTCACAAGAAGTTTTCGGAAAGACATTTAATGTACACATGTAGCAATGCATAGTAATGTATATAGTAAATTGTACGTATACGAGAACTTGTGCATATTACTTATACTTAAAATAAACAAAAACAAGTTATATGTGACGATTATGTTGGTGGAGTGCTGCTGTATATGTCCAACCGATAGTACAGCAGGGGTGTGGAATTCCTATGTCCGACTTGTGTGACACGGGATTTTCTGCCGTCGGACAGGCGGATTTTTCTGTCCCGGTTGTCCGCTTTGAGGGGAAAATGAGAAACGAATAAATAATGTACGAAAGTCATGTTTACGCCGAGACCCTCTAGATATATTTGCACTAGATTCTATTGGGAAAACCTTTTAATTTTGAGACGCGCTGGTTGTGTTTTTCTGTTTTTTGTATGTACATGTATTCCCTCGTGGATTAGCCTCAATATTTCGACTGCAAGACAGACCCATTTTACAACTGACGTTACATCTAGTCTGTCTTTGCTAAGGGCGGCCATCGTATATAGCAAAAAGCTCTTGCGCACAATTAGTTGGGCTACTCGTGGAGGTACGCAATAAAACTTTCATAGTCCATTTCGTATGTTTGGAGAAAGTTCCATCTAGCTACTCCATTGTAATTAAAGTGCACATTAATATCTACAATATCCGATATTGATTCTGTAATGACTTTAATATTTTCTTTCCACGTTTTTCGGATCAAATGAGTGCATGAATGCGGTTTAGGC
>JAFMSR010000018.1:27135648-27162197 GCA_022818135.1 Saxidomus purpurata
AGATTGCATGGAATGTAATTCTTTGTACAACTTTGATAGAGGACCATGAAAGTTACATTCCTGTGAAGTTTGGTTGAATTGAGCCAAGTGATATTTGAGGAGGTGTTGTTTAAATGATATTAATGACGACGGGTGGTGTAATCTAGCTTGGGACCAAACCTGATGAGCGCTTCGTGCTTAGGTGAGCTAAAACGTCAATAAATCATATTAGATATACTGAAGTGACCGCTTGTTTTTTTTATTTGACTATCTTGACCAAGAGTTCCCTTGGTTTTTTTAATAAGTCATTCCGGTATTATATAGCTATTTCATGCTATTATCTGGAAACAGTCAAATCTATTGTCTCCAGGTATACGTACATGTATCAGGACCGACCTTCAACATGTTGCCCAGACAGTTTAAAATGCCTTGTCTAATACCGATGAAGAACAATAGTAATACACACATGAAATAAGTGATTTCTTAACAATATCCTTTCTTATATAATAAGTTTGTTTATGATTTACTTTATCCCATGTATCCGTTACTTGGGTTTCACTCGATTTATACCTTGGACACTGCACGCAAATCATGAATCTGTGAAAGTGAAATCGTAAATTTTGGAGCGTGAAATCGTGAAATCACGAATTTGAAATCGTGAGATATGAAAGTTGAAATGTCATCATTAGTCTTTCATAGTACATGTATACACATTATAAAATTCATATTCACTCTGCCTCTATTCCAAATGAAACAGTTGTGATTCAAATGCTTAAATCTACACTTACAATGTACAACTGTTAGGGTAGAAACCAAGACCATAGTTATATATTGAAGGTTATCGTTACACAGCTGTTCAATCTGAGAAAATGTGAGTTATGTAAAATATCATTATATAATTATAAGAAGCCAACAACTAGTTTACTTACAGGTCCGGGAGTCTGCTTGATGGGTGGTAGAAGTGGCTTTGCAAAACTAGGTCTGCTGTCGACCTCAATGGTGAAGGCTGTGCCTCCTCTTGTCGTCCTGTGCTCGTATTCCACTGCAATTAACATATGTCACAATGTCTATATATAGAACACTCACGTGTTTCAATCATGGCACAAGACCAGAGGTTTCAATACAGTGAAGTGATTTTATGTGTTTACATAAGACTTTGACATATAATTCTAAGACATGCTCGTGGGGTTGTTGAGTCAATGAAATGCGATATTGCTTTTCATTTGAATCCTCGCGATTTTCGGTCTCGTTTTAATTAGATAAACATAACTAATACTAAAGAAACGAATTAAATATTTTAACAGAATAAAGTATAAATATAGCATATATTAAATGTGTTTAAGTTTACTTTGCTCCTACAAACTATTTAGTGACGCGATCCATGCTTTGATTAGATTGGCATACCTAGTCGTTGAGGAGGGGAGGCCCTTGCAGCAATAGCTTTTCTCTTCTTCTCTCTTCTCTTTTCCTTTCGCTTGGCCAGCCATGTGGCTATGAAGCCAAACACGCACGGAAGCTTTGTGCGGTTAGTGGCGTTTCCTGTAGCTGCTTCCGTCTTTTCTTCGGTAAGCTCTTCCTTTGTCGCCTCTTCTATACCCTTTGTCTTAATAACAATTAGAATGATAATTAATATACATGTAATACTAATGATAATTAATAACAAAAGTAGTAATAACAACAACAACAATAATAATGATAATAATAATAATAATAATAATAATAATAATAATAATAAAACAATATGAAAAATAATGATAATAAAAACAGTAACAATAATAATATTATTACTAATAAAAACAATAATAAAAATAACGATAATAATTATGATAACAATAATAATAATAACTATAATAATAACAATAATAATAATAGGAATCATGATAATAGTAATCATAATAAAATATATCATCATCATGAGAAGCAGCAACGACACCAGCATCATCATCATTATCATGAATGATTAATTCTTTATTTTGAGAAGGAAACATATTATAGGAATAACTGTTCTGTAATTTTGATATTTGCGACTGTATATACGGTTTTTAATGGTTGCAAATATTTTTAACGGCGACGGCGTTAGCCGGAGCTGTTAAAACTGTTTGCGACCATTAAAACCGTATATACGGTCGCAAATATCAAAATCACTAAATAGTTATCCCTTTTCTAACGCACAATGTGTCTAAATGCGATAATTAAAACGCCGTTTGAAGTTTGCGACTATATATACGTTATTTAATAGTCGCAAATTTAAACGACGTCACCAATCAGAAACGACGTCACATCGGTATTGCGTTAGAATATAACATTTATATACAGAAATTCTATATTTCATATTTTCAATATGGCCTTCTTGTGTTCAGATTGGGAAAAACTTTTTCGATAAACTGTGACTCAAAAGTAATTACTTATAAAATAATGCAAATAACGCGTTATTTAATTCAATATCTAATAATAAACACATGTGACATGTGATTTCAGAGTTCTGTAGAATATTATTGTAATGAAGTTTAAAAGATCGAAGACTTCGTAGATTTAGGATATGCGAAGGAATTATATTCCAAACATTTTAACTTCTATAACTAAAACTATTTTATCCTCAGGAATATCTTAAAGAATTTATTTGAAGTGGTTTGTTTGACATTTTTTCGTTGGAAAATCATTTTAAAAGGCTTACTTTTATTGATTTATTTACAATCAAACATAAATAAACTCGCTAAAATGCAGCATTTATGTTTGCAAATTGAAACTTTATAAGACAAAATTTTTTATATGCACGTTGTCTTTAATAAAAAAAGGGGAGTATAAACTGTAACTATATGTACTTATGAATTGTATTTTATGATATCTGTTACACATGAAAAATGTGTAAAAGGCATATTTGTCATTCCTAAATAATAGAATATCGTTTAGAGCGGGCTGATGAATTGCTGTTTCACAAAAACCAATCACAAATTCTTTGACATATTTTACCTTCTTTTTGTCCTTTGTTTTGGTCTTCTTTTTCCCTTTCCCGTCGGCATCGACGTTCACATTGGATTCTGAGCCTGTTTTACCATCTGGATGCCCATCTTCATCACATGTGTTCTTTGTGTCGTAATGCGACATAAAAAGACTTTTCAGTCTCCGTCCTCTCTTCCTCTTCTTCTTCTTCTTCATCTTTCCCTCTTCATTCTCAACTTTCTCTTCTTTTACCGCAAATAATTCCGCTTCGGTGTCAGTGAAATTTACATCACTTCCCAAAAACTTGTTAGTGTTAGAGGCTGCAGGATCTTTGGATTCAGGGGTTGCAGGTTGAACATGAGATAATTTCACACTAGAATTATCAGTATTCAACGGTTGTAACTGATTAATCGCGTTGTCATTTTTACCTGTGCTAAGAGGAATGATTTCCTCGACCTTGTCGACGTTTGAAGGCTGCACATGTATAACTCTAGTCTTAGTTGGTTCATTGCCATCCATATTGGATGATTAGAAACAAAAAGCCGCCATGTGTTGTGCTATACTAGCGCCGTCGTCAAGTGGTGTTGTTACGTTAGCATATGACTAGTATGACGTCATAGACGTTCAAATGTATTATGGGACTTTTTGTCCGAATGATCAACGTTATCGTTATAGGTTTCGATTAGTTTTACGTCATTTTCTGTACGAAAGGGCAAAATATGTAAAAGTAAATGAAGGTAATTAAATATAAATGTGCTGAACATCTATTAACTTATCATACATTTGCGTGAAAACTATTGTCGCTGCGCTCTGTATCATCGTACATATTAATTAAACTAGCTAAGCACACACAGGAAATGACCTGAATAAATGTCACATACCTCCAACACGCGCCTGCGTTACTGAACATTGTAAAAGGAAATAACTCTTTCGCTGAGTTTGGACATCATTCGCATAGATCGACTATGTGGTGAAATACCGTTGCTTATTTCTTAAAACCAGAAAATTTTGTAAAACGTCTTTCCCGTTTTTATGGAGATTACTTCAGCTTCATATAGCTTGCAACTGGACAAATAATAACTCAAAGTATTAAATCACAATAAATGAAATAGATATAGGAAATGTCGACAAGAAAAAACAATTAAAAAAGAGTTTAAGCATTTGAAATGTCACCGGAAATCTCCCAAAAAGAGGTGGACCGGCGTCGTTTGTTTGTAATTGTGCTTATTGGGTCCACCATCCTCTAAAGAGGCTATCATCGGTACGACCCGTTGGACCGGCGTCGTTACATTTGACTGGTTTTATAGTCCAATAAATCACACTCTCTCGCGGGTAGCAGTAAAAGAAGGCTAACTCTGGAGATCCCGTGATGACACATGAAATGGGACTTAATTCCCTTGATTTTTGAGGATATCTAAGCTTATGTAAGAATGCTTTATTATTCTCCTGCATGTTTGAGATTGAGTTGGGATCAGAGCTCTAGAAGTGACCTAATTAATTCAATATTCTTTCGAAACCACAGACGTCTGGGTCCAGTAGAGCGATTCTAGACCGAAAGTTTTATTATCTTGATTTCATTTTTTGTGCATATTAACACGCTATGAGAACCTCGTACATGTATATTCAGTGAAAAACGAACACATATAAAAATACCCCTTTTCACTTTACAGTGTAGGTTTACTAAAACATGTACAGTCAAACCCGTGTATAGCGGCTTTCTTGACTCCGCGGAGTGTATCATTTAGGATTGTTTATAGTCCCGGCCGACCAAAAGGTTTGTCCTCAGGTGAATTATATATTTCTATGGGCTCCAGAGAAATTAAAGCGGGCGGTTCCGATTACAAATTTATTGATTTGATGTGGCTTTAAGGGAGTTTTTTTGTTGCAGTGCTGTATCACCTACTCATCCATTTCATTTGTTATAAATAGGGCAAAGTTGCAGTCATTATCTCCCCTGTTTGACAATGTCCAAGATAACGAATTTGCAAGTTGGTCCTATCAGATGGAATTCTTTGACTTTATCGTTGTGTCTTACATGGATACATGTATCCTCGTTTCTTTGTGTGAATCTTCTTATCTTAGGACTGCCAGACATTGGACATTATTTGTATGAGGTCATTGTGTAATAAATTAGCGATAAGACATTACGGCAGTAAATGAGACAAATAACTTTATCAATATGTAAATCTTTGAAATTTATTCTTCTTGAATATCTTTAAGAAGTACAAATTCAAATTTGTTACCCATCAAGTACAGTTTAGTTTTATCAACTATAACTTAACTATAACTTATCTATAACATATAAGAAGGCACAGATGCATTTAAAATTCAAAAGAAAGTTTGTATCACAATTGGTTGAGATATCTTGTAAAACTAAAATGAAATTTGCTAAAACACTGTAGCACAAATTATAAAAATAAAATATAACTCATACCTGTAAGTATCATAATTAAAGTAAGACGTCCTATCGAGCATTGGTTATCATCTAATTAACACTGCTTTTACGTTCTGGTGCACAGTAATCAATAACTATAGCAATTTGCCACAGCAACTCTCTTAATTTGGCACACAAAATTACAAATTTTGGAAAAAAGGAGGGTGGTATCTCCAAATAAAAATCTCCTACTTCTATCACAAAAACAAACTTTCATAGCATCAAGGGAGAGATGCTGGGGTCGGTCTAACGAGCAGATTGGTGAGCACGGCCGACCTTCTAATCATGTAAGACTAAGACTAGCGATTGTCTTTAAAAGGAACTTATTACTTCATATCACAAAAAAAAGAGACAGAAATGCATTAGGTTACGCAAGTATTTGTAAGAACGTCATAAGGAACAAATTACATCATTTTTCACGCGTCATGGTGGTCTCTTACCGGTGAGTGCGTTGAAACGTTAGTTATTGTATATTTAACATCAATTTATTTCTTCTACATTAAAGCTGCTCGTTCACAGTTTCCGATGAAAAAATATATTAGATTAGATATATCCAATTATATATATATTGAAATGTAAACGCTATAATCAACAGCTCAAGTGAAAATCAACACTATGACAGCAATTTGCAAAAATCTGTTGAAAATGTTGGTGAATTTGGTGTAATGGCACCGATACACTATACATCGTATGTTTATATTAGGTTTTCAAAAGCGTTTACGATACTTTATGATTTGGTAGCGTTTGATTTAAAAAATACAGCAATACTTTACAGGAATTTATACTGAAACCTTCTTGTTAATTTGTTAATTTCACATAATTTAAATTTGAATTATTTTTTCTTTCACCTAAATCTGAGAGCCAGCATCTTTAAAATGAAAAGCAATGTAAGAATGAACTATAGTTACTCACTACAAGCGTATAACTTTACACAAATATATGAAATATGGCACGAAAAAACCTTTCAATGCGTTGCAAAATGTAAATACCCAACAAGATCTATAGATCAACACTTTACAATGAGCAGTGTCTGCACTTTGAGCTTATTTCAATAACGCGGTAAAGTCCAAGGAGATCGAGCCAGACATGAATTATTTAAAGGTGTTGAATTATAGACATCATTTTTATAAACTCCAAGGATCACTACTTGTTTATCTTATCCTTTACATTTTCATTTTCGGTATTGACCGCTGTTTGTAAATATGCTAAAATTCAGACACAGCTCATTGCTATAAATAGTGATTACATCATAAAAAGTAACTAAAAATAGAATAAATGCAATTTGGTGTTCTGGAACATACCATGTACCGAATTATGCAAAAGAATGTTACAATCAGAGTTACCGTTCATGAAACATAACCATCACAGTTCTTGTAACTTCCCAGCTTCTGCTGTTGTAACCCCATTATAATTATGTCGACCAGTATAATTAGTGTTCATAATATCATAGTTAGAAAACGTACACTTCTTGTAACACCTGTTTCATCAGAGTTACGGTTCTTTATTCACCAGTTTAATGTCTTGCGTGGAAACCAGTCCGGTTCATCTTTTTCAATATTTTGGCAGTGCATTTCATTCATGGAGTACATGTACTGCTAAAATTTTGAGTACCTACATGTAATAAAAACATCATCGACAGCAGACGAAATATGTATCTGTCTTTTGCACAAATTTTGGGACTTTCAGAGAAGATATAAACTTAATCACTAGATACCAATGATGGCAATATTTAGTCATGGTTGATTAAACGTTTGACAAAATTGTCAAGACCTACATAATGTAGGTTATTTAGATCTCTTTCACTGATTTTCGGCTTGAACACGTAGAATATAAGACCGAGAACCAGTCCGGCAAAAATCAGGAACTCTATCCGCGTGTAGACCTCGTGATTTGGAACTGAAATGGAAATCAGACAGAGGCGTAATAAAAATATCCATTGAAATGGAGAAACAGTTTAAAACATAATCAGCCAATGACCGGACGTCAATCTTCAGTTACTTCCGGTTGCACATATACATGTATAGTTTCAACAAAAAAGTAGTACTCTAAAAGCTAATTGGGTTTATTTCTATAAATGGACTTTCTGGTGCATATTGACACTTTCTTTGATGGGGATTACCTTTAAACACAAACATTCTATCTATGAAAACTTATGCTTGCAAGTAAATTGTCGAAACGTGCCTCTAAAAGCAAACACTTTACTACTTGTAGTAGAGAGGCACTTTATCTGTCTGAAATTATGGTGGGATTGAAATAATTATTAAAATTAAAATTTGAAATTCAATTCAAAGTTAGCCTAGATAGTCTGCAAGTTCCATTGCAGTTAGCTGAAAGAACAGTTGTCAGAATGCAAGTCATACATTTTTAAGGACACAGCCCTCTCAGAATATTGTGGTTTCGGTTAAATTTAATTTGATTTGTGATTTTTAAATTTATAAATCTTAGAAAACTTTTATGCATACTTTTATATTATACAAGTTTAGATATATTCTTTGGATCAAAAGTCCATGTCTGTCATGTGACGTCATTGAAGATTTGTTACGGTTTTATTGTTATGATGCAGGTGATGCATAATGTACTTACCCTGAGATTGCATCGGGTCCGAGACGCTATCAGCAGATTTCCGGAAATAAAATACTATGATAACAGCTAGGAGAATCAATCCGACTATGGAGATAAGTACGTTGTGCGCATGTGCAACTGGTAAGCAGACGACATTTATACATATCTGAGAAATTAGTCCAATCACTGACATAGATATCAAACTTAGATTCTCTAATAACGCTGACGTCATGTATAGCATTGTTACAGACGCAAACATTGATATCAATGCAAACATCACCGGAAGTGCCCAGAATGTCAAATGGAACGCAGAAAGAATGAATCCGATTGATAGAACTGTAAAACTATATGGAATGGCAATGGATTTCCGGAGTCGTATCACCAACCCCTCTTTGTGTAAGTGGTTTAATCCAATATTGCGTAGACAAATAAAAAAAATTACTAAGAATATTATAATTCCATTCCTGTTTGTGCTAAGTAAAATATGAACTTCACCGGAAGTTATTCCCGCACAGAATGCCATGGAAAGCAAGATGGCGAATGTACTGATATTAACATCGGCTCTTGTGCACCATTTCAGTAACGTTATAACTATTACAGGTTCAAAATATCCAACTGCGAACGAATCGTTTCTGGAATATATGTACCAGAAATTAAACAGGTACTCTACAATTATATGACACAAAAATGTCACGATCAAACCCTCCGCATGTTTAAGAAGACCTTGAAGAGATTCGAACTTTAGCAGTACAAACAGAGAGATAGTATCCACAGCGGTGAGAATAATTGGTAATTCGAAGTGTCGATGTAGAGGTTGTAAATCTCTGGCATGGGCATGGACTTCCTGTAGACAGACCCCAAACACTTCCGCCGCTACCAGGAAACCAGCTGTTAGCATAACACTCCGCTTATCCGCTTTATTTTGTTCGCTGTAAGGAAAAGGCTAAAATATTACATCAACACACATATACATAGACAAAATGAAGAGTACGTGCTAAAGTGTGGAGCTAAAAGATGTACATGTACAGCAACTAGCGATAATTCCCTTACGTCAAATAGTTTGCGGTCCTCCCGTGGCACGACTTAACTGCAAGGTTGTATATATTTTGACGACCATTCCAACATCTTACATGTAGCTCATGAATATTATAGTTTATATAATGTATTTCGTATATAAATATATATGTTTCAAATTGTGAGATTGTCATTGGATGGCTCCCTGGCCCGTATTCACCAATAGACGGGAATAATAAACGGAGTTACCCTACAGGGGCCCACAAGAACGCTAATTGATATCATAATGACTTGTTCTTATCAAAAAGCTGTCAAGTTTAGTTTTAGTTAATGCTAATTTAATTAAGCTCGATTGTGAAGAAAACTTGTAGCTAATTGAATAATTTTGAGTCCGCTTCCAGGACAAACCAGTACTGGTGTCATATGAGGAGGTACGGTCGTGACCCAGTGAGACTCGAACCCGCAACCTCCAAAGCAGTAATTGGAGCACAGAAACCGGATACTTTATCATTCAGAAGTCGCGTTTGGTCGTTAAGTTGCCCCCCCCCTCCCCGCCCCCCCCTTACGGCTTCTTAGTCTCTAAGAGTCCTGTTTCCGGGCATCTACATTGTAACTATACACGTAACAAAGAACAGTGTAACAGCACGCTATCTTTGTTAAAATCAAATCGATATAACTGACATGAGTTGTAAGTATACGGCATAATGCACATATGGTGCTTGCAAACATGAATCTTAGATAAAAATAGATATAATGTTAACGTAATGATTGTAAAAGAACATGTCACATACATGTACAATTGATTTTGTCATGTTTTTAGCAGTGACATTTCTGTATAAGATCTTCCCTTTAATATTGATGCCTTGATTAAACATCCCGTTTAACCTATCTTAGATGTGATATACAATAAATATTTATTTCACACCCGACTAACAAAGTCATTAATGCATTGTATGTCCTATTATTTCAAATTTCGATAGGCGTGGTTGTTTCTAACCATGTGATCGGTCAAATCTAAAGGGGTAAAGGGAAACAATCGATTTTCCCACAGGTGTGATTATCAAGGAACAATACTATTTACAATCGAGCTCCAATTCTGGCTATGATTTTTTCTTAGTTTTGTCATTCGGGTCATATACTCCGGTAAGACGACCGGTTTGCTGTCCGTTCGTCGCGTCCATTTAAAAATAACGTACCGGAACCGAGTGAGACCTGTCAACTTATAGCAATCGGTCTCGCCGGACACACCATGTATGATGAAACAAGAGGGGCCAGTAACTTTTATTACTGTACCCTTGCAGTTTGCAGCAAGCAATATTTAGATGTATGACATTATTACGTGATCTGAAAGAGGGCTCGAACCCGAATTATCCGTGTTACTAAACGAACAACACCAGAACCAATACACTGGTGCCCACAATAATGTCAAAAGCATTGCAGGTTTCCTAGCAACCAAGCTTAATTAAATCGGTACATGTATATAAAACAAAAAAACACACAAATGTTTGCATATATAACTCCTACCCTGCTGCCGCCGACGGACCATCCGACGGCGTCTGATCTTGATTAGACATCGTCTTTTGCAGCATTTAGTAAGAAAATTACGCAGTGAGCACCTCTTTCAACAAATAATGGTATAATCCAAGTGTATGAACAGTCAAGCCCATTTTAGAAATGTTAAAGTAATGAGCTATATTATGTACCACTTCACCGGTAATAACCTTAATAAGTTATGTGTTAACTTTCAATACAGTAACTATATTTATACATCCGTGTGTATCACCGACTTTCAAGCGAAACATAATTATGCATTAAACCTTTTTACTGTTCAACATAAGGTATTATCTGTATAACGTATACAGATTTGAGTAGAAACAAACGAACCGTGAAATCGGTCCCTAAAATAAAGTAACTGGTTGCGCAGTAATTGGTTTGTTTGTAATTGTGCTTATTGGGTCCACCGTCCTCTAAAGAGGCTATCATCGGTACGACCCGAGCAGTAATTGGCTGAATGAAGGACTATACATATACGCCAATATTTTCTATAAATAGAAATGGGAGGAGTCAATTTTGCATTTTGTTATGCACATTTCGCTTTCCCACGCTTAAGTCTGTAGTCAAACTACTCCCTATCTTTTAGCAGTATATGTGAATATTTAAAAATACTTTCTTACCTTTCGCTCATAGTCCGTGGAATTCTAACCTGAAATATGAATAAGAAAGAAATACAGAAAAGTCAAAAGCACATATTAAAGTTTATAATTAACGAAAATAATTAATTCGCGAAAATAGTTCATTTTATGACCAATTAGGTTACTTATTTTCGTAGTTCACGCACATTTGCTGTAGTTTACCCTAGCTGTCACCAGAATCAATCGTCACCTGCGATGTTTGAATGTGTTTAAATGACATTCTTGACAACTACATTGATTCGAACAACAGCTGGAGATTTATGTAGAAAACGCAAAAAGAAATATACTTTAATATCTTCGAGAAGGATCAATGTTCACACACATCAATATAGCTACATATATTTCAAAACTTTCTTAGTTTTTCCTATACATGTAACCTGCACATTATTTAGATTACAACACTTAATAAATTGACACTTAAAGTAAGTTGGTAATCTATACAGTTAGTTTTAGTATCAAAAACCTAAGTTATACGCACAAGTTTGCAGCATTTTTTTAGAGTCAGCCCTGTTAGCTCGAGACTTGTAGGCTCGGGGTTGCAGGTTCGATTCCTGGGGCTGACCAACTAAATTTACTAACAGTCTTTATGATGAGATTTCAAAACCGAGGGTTATACACCTGACATGTATAAGAACCAGGGGTGTCTATGGAATTGGGACGCTTTATGTATCTTGCACTATCCTCCGAAAACCTAAAATAACTAACCTCCCCCGGGGACGTTGGTCTAATGGGAAACCGGCATCAACGATAAAACGCTATAATAAACATACAATAATCATACATTTTCTTAGTGTTGTTTTCGTTCGGCAAGACTAGTATAGTACTGTACACAAAACTTTGCTTGTCCGACATTCATGTAACTGTCTTTTCGCGGTATTTTTCCCACTTAAATGAGACCACCATAGAGTATTATAAGTAAGTGGGTCTTTCCTTTATTATGTTTTTACTTATTGTAAATGTTTGTAAAATTTAATGAACGTCTTATCTTATTATCATCGTATGAAAAGTATACATCCTATATAGTGTGTGTTTCTGTATTGTTTGTACAGATGTATATATTCATTCCTAATTCTGCATTACTTGGGTATAACATGTATGTTCTTCAATTTTGGAGGAAATAAAAGTTATATAAAATTATAATATTTCACCGATCATTTTAATTCATATTGTCGCATAAACCGTCACTTTCAATGCAGGCACCGATGATCTTTAGTGTTTCAGCCTGAACATTTATGTTATGTAAATTCAACAATATCTCTCTAAGTAGAAAATAAAAGCACCTTTATGTGAATGAGTATAAACGTGTACAATGCACATGTGTTAATTAAATTTAGGAAACGCGTGTATCAAAACTGTACATACATTTTCTGTATCAAAACTGTATACATTTTCTGTATCCAAACTTTATACATTTCCTGTATCCAAACTGTGTACATTTTCTGTTAGAAAGATGAAATGCTCTCTTACCTCCTGATTTGACTTTATGTCAAACGATTCTCTGGCAGAACACTAAATGAATTAAAACAACATTTTGAAGAAAGATACTGTATTAAATGTTTGTATATACTTACTATATGCACCGACACTTTAAATGCTTGCATATGCAATTAACTTTTCTTTTGAATCAAGTAAAAAAGAAACTCATTCGATAGAACGATGAACGTAGTTTGAAAATATTTGCACGTTTATATATGTCAGTGATCAAACAGTTGTCTAGCTTTTAGCTTGAAGTTATCATTTTCAAAATTAATAGTTTAAAATAAAAGAAAAGAGTAGAAAAAGTGCGCCAACACCCGAGTATTTGCTAGTTTAGATTAAAGCCAGTTTAAAGATTATACTCACAACCTACCGCGGCCGTCAAGGTGATCTACCTATATAACTCAGCTTTACTTTCAGATCCCTTTAGTGGCGGTAAATGATGACCTCATCCACAATGCCTTACCAATGTCAGAATTAGACCTACACAAAGACTTAAGCATATACTTTGTGCTTACAAGGCTTACAGTGATTACTTTGCACATATTTATGAAAGACTTAAGTGTATACGTTATGCATATTAACAAACATTTACGTGTACTAGAGTATACAAAATGTATTTATGCATATTTTACGAAGACTTCAGGGTTTACCTTTTGCATATTTTACACCGACATAGGAGACTATTTTGTGCATAGTTTACAAAAACCTAAGTGTATACTTCGCTCATATTTTACAAAGACTTAAGGTTATACTTCGTTCATGTTTTACAAAAACTAAAGGAAATTTTGTGCTCAAAATAAGCTGCAAGCACTGAGGGTTACAATCAATATTATTGACATATATAAGGAGAGCCCTTATAACTAAGCTTACGAAGTACACTTGACTGATTCGATGCATATAATTAATGATTCACGGATCATTCTGCTTTACCTGGTGTGGTATACATGACATTTCTGCTTCATTTCACCAGAACACTTAAGCCTCTGACAAAGCGATGGATTTATAGCAATGCTTGTCAAAAGTATGTGTTTACAATTTGTGACAGGCAATCTGAGATATTACGGTGCATATATGCATGTGTAATAAAAACCTAAAATTTAAAAAACGGATCTTTTAACTTCTAATTTATGCAAGTCTATTTCTTTAAATAGATGAGTGTTGCAGATAGTAATCCAAAAGCCCTCATCAGACGAACATTTTATTTGCCGCAGCTGCTTTAAACGGTGTATAACTATTATTGTTGTAGATCTAATGGGTTAAAATTCAGTATTTCCAAAGATGACGTGAAATTACATTTCAATACAAGTCACGTTATAGAAAGGACATTGACTATTCTGTTCTGTTCTGTTCTGTTCTATTAAATTGTTCTTTTATTGTTGTAATTATTTAGCAAATTAAATGACCAAACGTAACCATTTGTTAACTATTTGTGCAAATATTTACTGTGACCGTGACGGGTTTACTTTATTAAATGATTTATCGAGAAAACAGCATGTAATGTTTTACTAATTGGTAATCTATGATTGACTATACACTTGAATAGTTAGGTTTAAATAGCGACACTTTGCTTTATTTGCGTGCATTTAGCAAATGTTATTGTTCTACATAATTAACTGAACAGATCAAACCAGAACTAAAGTCAATTTATACAAGATTCGACATAGGGTTATTTACATCAAAACAAGATATGCTCATATTATTTGAATGCAATTACACACTGCAACATTCATAATGGTTTCATCAATACAGTACCTCAAGCCAAATTGATCGTATCTTTATTTATGTACAACAAGAATTTACTCGTTTAGATATTATGTAATTTAAACAGATGAAAGGTTAATATTACGTTATTGTCATGAAGACAGGTGCCCTTGAAACTATATTTTATTTACAATATATTTATGTTAAATTTATATATACGAATATTCCCTATATACCAATATTGATTGCTTTATGGTGACATGTACATGTATACTATATGATTTATGAAACAATTTTAAGCATGTAACAATTTGAAGAAGTTGTACATACCTTGTTCATGACTTTCCAACCATTTTCCATTGTAAAAATTACACCACGTGCAATTATTTTGTTTATAAACTCAACTATATAAATTACACATCGATAAGAAAACGTGTACAGTACAGGTATTTTACACAGGTGTGTCTTCGGATATTTCCGTATTCGGTAATTCACGTTCCGGTGTTTTAACTGTATAGTAACAGTTGTCTCTCTTACACTAGCGCGCGGTTTTGAGTCAAACGACCATTTTGTTAAATTCCTTCATTTGTAAGATTTCTGAAAAATGACAGAGTGCTTTATAGTAGTATACTTCCATTATGATTGGACAGAAGTATACTGTATTTAATTTATTATTTATACATTAATGTATAACGAAAAGTGACACATTTTCTGTGTATCCATTGGCTATATACCTGCCTTTCATGTTTTTATTTTCATAACTAAAAACGCATATTGTATATACGGAAGTATACTTCTGTGATGTTTATATATATTATGTACTTTTTCTTGAAAAGGCAATGTTAAGAATACTTTTCGTACAAATTACGGTCAGTTTTGCAGGTAAACTATCTTTCTTTGTGATGTATGAGCTACATTATCACACTAGGCTATAATGGTGCGTAAAATTAACATGGCACTTAATCCAGTCGAAACTAAATGTATGATCATTTCATCTTGTTTCAATCAAAAGATGCTGCAACAGCAACACATTAAACGACATCTTACAATTGAAAAAAGCACCTATTATTGAAAATGTTGGTGCGTGTTTATGTAGATAACACACTGTCATGGAAAGAATAAGTGAACAGAGTACTTGCTGAAATAAATTAAAAAATTGCTCTTTTTAGAAGAAGTAATTATTATCTTTCTGATGAAATGTAATTAATGTTCTAGCATTCATACAGTTTACCTATTATGGATTATTGTGCTGTGGTTTGGAGTAATAAAGCTAGTATTATAAATAGATTGAACAAGTTACAGGATAGAATTCAACGTATTATATCAAGAAACTTAATTCCACGAAAACATAATATAAGTATAAAAGTGCCTATCATGCTTAGCTGTTCCAATATAATTAATTATCACATTGCACTAATTGTTTATAAGGCTACAAATAAACTAGTGCCAAAATATATAAGTGACGTGTTAACATTTTCTTGCAATAAAACCTACAATCTTAGATCAATTGAATACAGTAATCTGTCTGTACCGAAATATAAAACAAATATTTTTAAAACATCTTTTTCATATTCAGCAGTGCACATTTGGAATAATATTCCAGTACAAATTCGCTTCTCTAAATCTGTAACAGAGTTTAAAAAGAAATATAAATCTTATTTGGTCCAGAATCAAACTATGTAACATGCACATTCAAAATATCATTGTAGAAATTTTTTGTATGTAAATTTTTCTTCTTCTTTCGTGACAATTATTCATATCTGAGTGTTTGTCATTAGTGAATTGTAGACATCCGTGATAATTAAAGTTTTAAATAAGTTAATCTTTGTTTGTTTTGCAATTTTTTAGATTTGTATATAACCAAGTGTGAAACCAGAATATATGTAAACATATGTGATTTTATGTGCGTGAGTGTGTGTGCATCTGTATTTGAGTATTTTTGAACCGTTTGCATATGCTGTTTGTGTGTATTTATGGAAGGCCACAGTGAAATTGTGATATATGTACGATTTCATATTAATGTCTATTTTTTGTACCTTCTGGAAATAAAGATTTTATTATTGTTATTATTATTATGTACATATAACTTCACATCCAACTTGAGTGCTTTAAATATTAATTGCACACAAAATACGTGTATCAAGAAATCAGTTTACGGCGTATCATACTGCACACTTTCGAAACAAAAACGTATGTATTTATGATTACAAATCAAGAACGATCTTTAGATAAAATGGTCGGCGCCATTTTGAGTACTGTATGAAAGAGATGGGTAGCTAGATTACATAGTAAAAATTTCTGTCAAGATTTATCTTTATGCAGTAAGGCGGCGTCAAATGTCAGAGTGTGCATCCCTGACCTGCCCGGAGGCGAACCCTGGACCCTTTGCATAGCTTTACCAAACTAACAAAGTAGCATACTAAAATGTCTCATGAGGCATGTATATACATAAGCAGTTATTTTTAGATTTCGTAGCTTAGAAACGCTACTATAAGGCCATGAATTACATGTATATCAAACATGACTATGTTGGTGTCAAACTGATGACGAAACTGTGAAATAAACACGTTTTCATGTTTTTATCATTCAATCAACAATAATACACTCTTCAATGGACCACATTCCAGTACATTGTTTTTCAGTCTTCCCCTATGTTCAAACACGTTAATTAAATTTTCATTAGTCACGGTGCTGGAAAGGTAAGTCACACATATCATTTTATCTTACAAGTAGGATATTCATAAAGGGAATGTAACAATGTTATATTCACACAGTCAGATATCGAACTGTTCGCATGATAGTGCCGGTTTGTTTTCATGATGCAAACGGACGGACGGGGAAATAAACAGACTACAATAAATGTAATTTTCAAGTCAGTAAGATATGTTAACATTTGTACTTTTTCTGTAAAAGGTTTGAGCCCATACTTCACATCATAGAGTATCCTTGGAAACGCATGCAGTTGCTCCCACTGTTTTCATTCGTACGACACGGTATAACTATATAGATAGAACAAAGGATAAATTACAGGAATAAAATCTGGGAGATACAGAGAGAAGCATTGTTGTCGTTTTAAGTATAAATGTTCGGTGTTCCGTTAGCGCCATCGCTGTTTTGCCCTTTCGGCTACCTCTGAATTGGAAAGGGCGAAAGGCGAAGAAGCGGAAACACAATGCAAAAACATGATGCGATACGTAGAAGCGATATCATGTTCGCACTTCCTTATTCTGATTTAACATCGTATATTATTGTGTTTTGCATGACCCCTTCGTGTTTTCAGCCTTATAATATGTTGTTATCTTCAAACTAACGTTAATTGTGAGAGTAGAGTAACCAGTGAATAACGGTCAACATTCTGAGTCACATATTTGATACACAGACGCATGGGGTATGGACTCGCCACCGGTCCCATGTTGTACGGATCATATACATATACACTGTCACCATAAACATGTGATCAGTAGGTAAGTAGAATAAGGAATTGAATCTGTACTTGGTTAGCTTACATAGGTTTATAGGATCTATTACAGTGAGCAAAAAAGGGCAGGGAAAGGGAGGGGTGAGGGTCAGGCCTAAGGGGGTGATGTCTAGACCCCAATCATCTGTGATTTGATAAGAAAAACAAGGATAAAGACTGTTTTCTTGATGTTACGGCACGGACTTAATCACAATTTCGGAGAAAACTTGCGTAAGCGGTCGGATACATGTGTCTCAATCGGGAAAGTATTCACCCTGTAAGCGAAGGGTCCCGGGTACGAGTCCCGGTCAGGGTGCACAGTTTTCTCAACCTGTGACATTTGGCGACCTCTTACTGCATAAAGTTAAAACTTGACAGGAATTTTACTATGAAATCGAGGTACAGTCCAACCTCTCCACAACAACACCACATGGAATATCAATTTTTATTTGGAGTGGATAGGTTGCTGCTCCCGGGAGGTTACTTTGTTCAGATATAACTGCTTTGGGAAATAAACATCTGTCTTTGTATATATCGAGAGGTTTTGGTCTTCGGAGGTGTTGTTTAGAGAAGTTGGACTGTATTTCATATACTCAAAATGGCGCCGACCAAGTTCTTGTTGGTTATAATTATCCTTTTAGTCGATGTTTTATATGGCCCGTGTTGTTAACAGGGGAGAGTACTCTTAAAGAGTAAGAAAGTAGACTGTCACAGATCAAAGCGAAACTTGTAAATGGCTAGCCTTGATTATTCTACAGGATCTAAATGAGCCAGACGTGCTTATCGTTAGAATCTCTAATTAAAGGTTTTGATCTCAGTTAGAGATTCTAAATCTTTATCAGCTCATCATTGCAACTTTTTTTCTCGAATACGAGTTTCATATACATAAACATTTCCTTAAATAAAGACTATCTTCTTTCATTTTTTGATTGGGATCTGTTTTGCACATGGCCCAACTTATATTGCTTGATATTATCTACTAGCCTGATCTGATTAGTTACGGGCGTCCCGTAATGGTGTGCCGTTAAAGCAGTTTGCTTCTGGTGCGACATGTTATAGTTCAAAACTCTTTGGCGAACGTAAAAGAGGACACAAGGACGTCAACTAGACATCCTGAAATAAATATGAAATGAGATTATTGAAATGTAACATTAGCTTTATTGGCATTGTCCATTAACCAGTGGCATGTAAGGTATCAATGGAACATTCAAAACAGCGTGTGAAGTATTGCGATCCAGAATGCCGGATTTGGTCGACTCGTACGTCGGATCGTACAAAGTTTATATTTTATACTTATTTACTTTAGCTCGATTGTGATAGAGAGCTTGAAGCTTATCGAATCACTCTTGCGTTCGCTTTTGAAAAACCAAAACTGGTATCATATTAGAAGATACGACCGTGAACCCTAATGGGGCTCGAACCCCAAACCTCCGGGATCACTGTTTACACGTACCACGCATAACTGAAAATTTAAAGCGAAATTCAATATGTTTTCTGCAGTTGTTTGAAAACGTATTTATTTGTAGATACCCTAAAGCAGTCCGCGACATATAAACATAACCCAAAATGCCATAACTGTCGAATATATTCATATGTACAGTTGTTATACAGTTAGTTCAGTCTCTGCATCACCATTGTTTACTAAAAGTAGATCATCAGCATCTCCTAAGTGGCATTCTGCTGGGCTTCCTTCATTGCCTGGAAGATATAAATTAAGTCGGTAAAACTTCTTCACAAAAGAGAAAAAGTCAACTAGGGCCAACATACATGTACGAGCTCAAACACTTTATTGAAACAAAGTTAATGGACAGCTTTATATCGACACCTGTATACATCTAGTAATTTTTGGTCCGTAACTAAATTGACAGATTTTTCATCCGCCAATTTTTTTAAAAAGCACAAATTTTGGCAAAATACCTTTCTTAGTATCTCTATTGGAGTTATCATTCCCACAAATCTACTAATACTCTGGTAAGAGTTAGCTTTCCAGCTACTCTCCAACCAATACTCTGGTAAGACTTATCTTTCCAGGTTCTCTCCAACCAATACTCTGGTAAGAGTTGTCATTCCCGCAAACCTCCTACTAATACTCTGGTAAGACTTATCTTTCCAGCTACTCTCCCAACAATACTCTGGTAAGAGTTATCTTTCCAGCTACTCTCCCAACAATACTCTGGTAAGAGTTATCTTTCCAGCTACTCTCCAACCAATACTCTGGTAAGAGTTATCTTTCCAGCTACTCTCCAACCAATACTCTGGTAAGAATTATCATCCCCGCTACACTCCTATCAATACTCTGGTAAGAGTTATACTAGTAATTCCGCTACTCCCAAACCAATACTCTAGTGAGAGTCATCATTCCGATACCATCACAACAGTACTTTGCTAAGAGTTATCATTCCCGCTTCCTTCCCACCTATACTCTGCTTAGAGTTATCATATTATATTATTTGAGATTTCTAGACTGGAAAATAGTTTTCATCCGGAATCGGGGTTGCTAAAAGAGAATTTCGAAACTGAAAGGAAAATGTGTGCAGGCTAATAAATTTCACTTACCCCTCGTCATCTTTTCGCCTAATAGACGACGACAAAACAACAGTAACATTTTTCTTATTTCGTTCAGTTCCGACTCCATTCGGTCATTACCAAACAATGTCATAACCAAAAATGTGAGACAGACCGTTATAACGACACATACAGTGTTATAAATGTAAATAAAGTAATAACTAAAAAATGAAAAGTCATTAAAAACAACCTTTTTCTTACAATGTATAAAATTCTATTTAAAGTAAGTTACCGCTGGGTTAAGGCCCATTTTGACCCTATGGACACGCTTTGAACAAACTTAATAGAGAACAGCTTCACATTGCTACTCAGCAAGTATCCAAGCTTTAAGCTTGACAGTTTCTGAAGAGGCTCGTGGTCTAATAACTGTACGCATTTGAACTCCAAACTGAGTTTAACACACATTGATTCACAGTACGGGGTTCATTATTTCTTTATTATCTGATATAGAAATGTGATTCAGAAGCCGCATTGGCTCTCGTCACGGTCGGATGATATATTATAGATGTAAGCTTTTTTAAACCAAACTGTTGGCGCCAACACTGTGTTAATGCGTTAAGTGTACTTCAGCAAAAAACCCCTTAGTAAATGACATTTCAATTTGATTCAAGTAATCCAGCTCTGAAGCCAACGTACCATTATCGTATCAATTCCATATGTTCCGGTGGTCCATAAACGTCCACTTCCGGTCGCATATAGCCAGAAGCCTAAAAACACATCCGGCCATGTGGCTCCGCAGTCTGGAACTCTGTCCTCGGTTAACATCTTCTCTGAAAACCGGTTCGCAATACAATCAAACATCCTTCTCACAAGTCTGAAAAAAAGAACCAGTCTGTTACAAATTCACATTTCTGAAAAAGGTGTGCTAGACCATCATAGCTTCACATTTCAGAAATGGAAGTAGCCAGGAAACCGGATGCTGCTTGTCGGTTTTATATTTTAAATATAATTACGATTTTAGAATATGTTGATTTCTCTTGATTTTTCGGAGTAGCTGAATAAGCTTGATTTTGACCTACTTTTTGGACCAATCAAATGTTACCAATGGAATTTAATTTGTATACCGTATATCTACTTTGCAACTCTGAAAAAGGTAAACCAGACTATCATAACACTTCGAATAATTTTAAACTATTTATTGTAGTTTATTTCCGAGATGTGTCAAAAATCTGTTTTGCGATTCCATTTCCAGCAAAAACAAACTTTGAAAAAGAACATTAGGCAATGCTACATGCCAAATATCTAAGCTCTAGGCCCTGTGGTTTCAGAGAAGAAGATTTATAAGTTTTTCCTGTATAAGCTTATGTAAAACCAAGTGACCCCCGGGCGGGGTCAATTTTGACCAAGGGGTCATAATTTGAACCTTCTTGGTAGAGGTCCACAAGACAATGCCACAAGCTAAATATCTAAGCTCTCGGCCTTGCTGCTTTAGAGAAGAAGATTTTTAAAAAAAATTGCCATAGCAACAAGAGTTCTGCATGGAATGGAATTCTTTGAACAACTTTGAAAGAGCTTTATGCAAGGAACATCCCTTCTAAGTTTCATCAACATTGACCCAGTTGTTTCAGAAGAGATGTCGTTGGAAGGAAATGGTGGACGGACGGACGATGGACGGTATGCGATCCTAATGGCTCACTTAGTGATTACATAACATCATGTCTGTATTCTGTTTGATACAAAAGTTTAAAGTATTCATTGCTTTAAATGTGCTCGCTTTCAGACTTTGTTAAAAAAATTAAGTTCTTCAAACTGCATGAAATTAACGTATTTTAGAACATATTGTCATAAAAAAAGGTTCCAGTAGATATTTTTGTTAAGATTATTTGTAGATTTGAAATAATACGCTACCAGAAAATAAAGCGTTGCCAACGTTTTGAAATTCCAATATAAATATGGTGTAGCGGTGCCGTAAAACTTACATTTGCAATCGATTTTTACAAATTCCTATTTAGATTTTTACTTCTATTTTTGGTTATAGCTTTCAGTTTTATATTTATGTAAAAATAATTATGTCACTTTTGATTTTTTTGATTCTCAGTCAATACTGCTATAACAGTCATAGAGGAGCGGCAGTGTAGAGGTTTATGTGTCTGCCGCTCATCCAGGAGGTTGCGGGTTCGAGCCCTACCAAGGTCACGACCGTACCTCCTCATATGACACCAGTACTGGTTTTTCCAGGAAGCGGACTCGAGAGTGACTCGATAAGCTCAAAGCTTTCTTCACAATCGAGCTAAAATAAATTAGTATAAACTAAAGTCATAGAGTGTGCATTGTTTAGTTTATACAAATGTAGAAAGTTCGAATTCGAACATTCATTCCAGGTTTCATCATGCTCACGAGACAGAGGCAACTAGTGCTAGTCTTTTACAGCATGGTGGACTGTGTATTCTTTTATATGATGTAAACTTTTTGTCATGTTATGTACATTCTTTATTATGAAGTAAAGAGTTTATACTATGAAATCAACTAAATCAAGACAAAAAACATAAACGGGTTGTTACAAGACAGCTTATGCGTTTCATAAAGTGGCAAAGTTTACCAGTTTGAAGCCAAGTTGCTGGCCGATCATTGTCACAAAACATTGAAAAGTCGTTTGTTACCCAGTTTATTATGATGTTTTTGATTTCTGGGCAGTCTGAAGTGACACCCTGTATACACTGCATGTATCTGGACCTCACCGCTGGATCACTGAAACAAAATAATGCATGTCATTAATGACATTTGGCCGTGACAAGGATATGTTTAACTAAGATTGTGAAATGTTAAATTTGTGACAAATAAGTATAAGTTAGAGTTTATTAAGTCAAATTTAAACAATTAAGAAACCCTAAGGGAGCGAGCGGTAGCGACATTACATCTAGTTACTAATCTTCATACACAAAAATCTAAATGCTATATTTCATGTCTATTTTATAGGATTTTGCTTTGCTCAGTGATGCAGTTCGGTGCTGGATAGTAGACTGGTTCTAGAACCAATAATTCAGATATTTAATTGTAAAAGAGATATTTCAGGGCCTGGTGACCAGGCTATGGCATTACCTGCAGGTTTCGTTTAGCTCACGAAGAAATTCGTCTCCAGTGATTGTCTGATCTTTCATACATAGCAGAAAGTCCAGTTTCTCTCGCCTGCTTACAGTCATTAAAAAGTCGCTCTCCCACCATAGTTAAATCTTCCGATAGGGGATGACCACACTGAAGCAGCCATAGTAACAACTAGCGTGAATAGAATTAAACCTGAAACGATATAAAAATCTGTAATATGCGATATGTTTGCAACTATAGTAAATAGTACACAACCGACACGTTTTCCTCGGCATTTATCGTTGAGTTCCATTTTGCTAGAAGTGCAAACGTTATCCATCTATAGAATCTTTTTTTTTTAAAAAGGTGACTTATGCCTTACAGGTTGCTTTTCCTACTGGAAATAGTTTGTATAGAAAGCAATTGTACTCACTAGTCAGAACAACAAATAAAACTTGTACTAAAAGCACGGTTCTGCGATCGCACAAGTAAGGAGTAAAATCTAGCATGTACGAGCGTACACATATATACATTGTGCAGTAAACACCGTATATAACGACTCATGATATAGCGAAAAAAACGGATATAAGGAATACATTTTTCGAGTTTTTTTTCTTCATGCTTTATGAAGATGTTACATGGATGAAACAAGCTCCAGATATAAGTAACACATATAAATGGTTTCGAGGAGTTCGTTATAAACGGTGTACTGTATATATAAAACAGAAGTCACAGAAAAGATATATTTGTATAATTTTTATGATAATTACTGGCATATAGATGAATATGAAATATTATATATACAAAATGATTTTTTATTGATACAAATGTATTGACTTCTTTGTCATGAAACAAAAACCCAAAGAAAAAACAAAACTGAAAGAACTTTCATAAAAATATAAAGAACATCAAATTATTATATAAAGAATATCAAATTATTATATTAAAGCTATAATACAGGAAAAACAAAAATACATCAATTTTTGCGTTAAACAAGCTGTTAAATGATAATTTTATATATAAAAGCGCTGAACAAAATTTAAAATTAAATTGTTTTTAACTACCTGAATGCATTGTCCCGATTTATTTCGTTTCTCTTAAAACAGTATACATGTAAAGTGTTCGCACATATAAAATAGCCTTATATAACCTCCCCAGAAAGCCAACTCGAGAATGACTCAATAAGCTGTTTACAAGCTTTCTTCTCAATCTAGCTATAATAAACAAGTGCAAACTTCCCTCTAGTAAATTAAATTTCAAATATCTGAAACAGCATACTGTTTTATACATTAAGTTATTATATATAATTTTGAGATTGGCCAACTAAATTTTGTTAAGGTTAACGTCATTTCGTGGATACATGGCTGAGAAAATATGGTGTAATATGCATTAGAATGTGCATCCTCTTAGAAACATTCCCGTAAACTGCACAATTTGGAAATGCTTATGAAATTTGATTGTCCACATTCGAAAGGAATTATATATTTTTTAATGTAATTTACAATATACGCAGTAGCTATTTGTTTCGGGCATTTTCAGGTGACATTTTAAATCCTTGCTCAATTTTTAGTCTTGGATCACTTCCACGTGACATTTGAAAAAATTGACGATGTAGAAATCTGCTGTCATACATTTTGTACTATGGATAATAATATTCATAAAACAACTTTTTATACAAAGCCTAGCTGAAAGCTATTATTCTGTTTAAAATGACTGAAAACAATTACGATCAAGAAAATTTCTTAAAACACGAAAAACGTTTAGAAATTAAAAAAAAAATATGTTATGCTCAACCATTTTTCATTATTGGATACAAAAGAAAATTAATTATACAAAATTGATGGAAATTATTTTATGACTCGGCCAGGCAAGAAAGATTTTGTTATTTTTCAACTATGTTCAATAGGAATGAAACAGTTATATACATTTATGTTATGTAGCTACATTTGAATATCTGTTAAATGTGAAAATCAAAGCGCTGAAGGCACTGGAGGTGTCCTTTATACAATATGGTGACTACTTCCCGTATGTATACAGATCTGAAATGGTACATTGTAACAATAGGACAATGATGGTCCAATACTGCAGACCTGAGTACGATATATACATTGTATCCTAGTTTAACTATGATTGCCTCAGAAATGTGAATGCTAGAGGGTAAAACAAATTAATGACCTTCTTGCAATGTAATACGTACGAGCCTCTCTACCAATTTACTGCTCTTTCTCTAAATGCCCCTAAATTATCTCTTACAATTATATCCTTAACAATAAAAGTTAATAAATGGAGATAATTAAAAATGTAGTATTATATTTGAAGTGTGAATAAAAATCCTTCCAATGTACAATGTAAGATTATTTTTTTTATTATCCTTCCAAGAAATTTCTAGGCATTTGATTGGTCAATGACCTGTAAATAGATATTGATGTTAATAGACATGCTAGTAATGTACACTTGAAATATCCCGTCATTGCACCCCACCCAAAACGTGTGAGTGATTGCGTACGGTATGTCATTGTTCGTTGTATGGATACGTGCCGATTTGTGATGTTATTGAGTGACATTGGGGTATCATAAGAGTATTTCAAGGTCGGTCTGCTTACGTGCAGTTGTAAAATGAATTAAAAATGAACCAAATCCTTCAAAATTTTAGAAAGGGAAAGGTAATAGATTTGTAAAATTTTGACGTGGTATATGGAGATAAATTACCCGTCCCAACATTATATATCACCCTTGCCTAACGACTTTGGTAATATTAGTCAATACGTGTGATATTAACGGAATATTATAACAGTCGGTGATCTGCAGTGCCGTATCGTTTGAGATGACTGTATAGTCTCGGATCACATGAAAGGCAGAGCCTCGGGTGTGATCTTGCACTATGCAGACAGCGAGAAAGATACACACACAGATCAACTGACTGTTATAGTATTCATTTAATCATATACCTGTTACCGAATGTCATGTAAAATTTTATATAAACTAAGCGTTAATTAATGTGTGTCATTAATGGCGTAAAAGCAACAAAAAGCGCTATTTCGTGTCAAGTTTTATATGATGTCAATAATGTCTCTTGTGTCTTCCGTGTATAAACAGACACCAGTAATAGCTAGAACTATCACTGAATGTGATGAATACCCCCCCCACACACACACACCCCACCCCTCCGAACACCCCAATGTCACAGTATGTAAAATTTATGTAA
>JAFMSR010000018.1:27169571-27287903 GCA_022818135.1 Saxidomus purpurata
ATACTTACACATTTGAAGAAAACAGCCCTACATTTTCGGATGTTTTACTCTCCGTGAGGTTAAAATTCGATATATCTTTAATATACACACACGCCCCATACACACATGCATATTTATATGTGTCATAATGTCCCCACCAAGACTCCGTTAATATGTAATATTGAGTTAATTCCCAACAGCGACTTTGCTTGTAAACATTTCTCGATATTATGTACCGAAGGACTTTTCTGCAATATTAATTGATTCCACAGTGGATCGAAGGAGACATTCAATGTCTCTTTCTGCTTGACCATACCATAGCTATATTTTAGAAATCTGTTCATGGTTTTTTATTCAAAGTTAGTTGAGTTTGTCTTTATCTTTTTTTTAGTTAAATAGAGATAAAATAACCGAATGTGGGTCTTTGGTGAGTCTGTAGTGACACCTTCTGTGGATGCTAAGGTTTAAACAGATTTTGCGCAATATATACATTAAAATGTAATCATCATTTTGTTAATCAATTACATTGAATTACTGGAAAGAAATGTAACAATCGATGCATTATTTTTGTTGCTAGCTTTCACTTTTAAAAATATTTTGACTAACATTTTATTCTGATATCCGTTAATCCCGAAAAATATATCTAAGATACACCTTCGCAAAATGGTGTGTGACTTTCTGGTTTGCTTAGGGTATTAGAGTTAGGTGGTAGGCTAACCGAACCATCTACTGTTCTACGAAATCCTCCTACCGGCAACGACCTCTTTCTGCAACATATCATTCTTTTTGAAAAAAGTAATCAACGTAACAATAGTAGCACAGATGCATATGAAGCACGAAAGAATCTGTAAAAAGGTTTAAAAGAGGGGCATTTTAACTTTCCTGCTTCCTGTCCAACGATTTCGAAATTTAAAAATCTCAAATATGGAAAAAAAATCTCAGATGGGCTTTTAAAAGTGTACCAGATATAAAACTATTCACCCATCAACACATGTAATTCTAATATTTCTTCAGATGTTTTTTTTTAGCTCCCTTTACACTTGTTTTCAAGGTTTTAATTTTATTTATGTTAACAGACAACTGTCCTTGAATTTTAACCGAAACATACAAGTCACATGTATCAAAAGACGTCCCATCCAAAACATTGATAGATGACAAATGACATGTGAAGAGTTTTTTCTCTGATCAACATTATCCCTAAAAAAACTGTCGACATCCGAACTCAAACCGACCACTACCAGATTCCAACAACGATCGTCACAGTGGCTTGGCAGTCCGCAAGGGAAAACATGTTATAACCTACGGAATATCAAAGCTGTCGGCCTTTTGTTATATCGGAAAAAAATAAACATTAAATGTCTGTGCTCCGAGCATTAAACAACTTATGATAGGTCATAAATTACATCGGAACAGGAAAATCTATTGTACAATTCCTGAGACAATAGAATTAGTTCTGTAACTTGATTTGTACAAAATTCAAGAAACGTAACATCTTTACTGGGAATTAATGCGATCAAAGACAGAGAACAATATTATCCGTAGAATTGATTGCACAACAATTTACTGCTCTAACGCGAAATCTTAAAAAAACTGTCGATCAAATGGTCGAATTATTTGTACAGCCATTATCTTGATCTTGAATATTTTAATACATTTGAGAGGAGAAAACTTATTACTTGAGTGAAAAAATATATAAAAGAGGGGTTATCAAGAATTAACTGGACTGTTTCCGTTACTATGACATAGCTGGAAAATTTCTTTTCATTTGTACAAAATAAACCTTCAAGATACATACAAAAGACCCGAGCATGTAACAGCAAGGTGCAAACGACATCGCATGACGCGCTCGGTATACTATTTTCTATTTAGCTATTAACACACGAGGAATCCACCTGGTGTTTAATTTATTTTTGTGTAACTGTTCTTGAAATGTTCCATGTTCCATAACTATAACTACCCGGTTTGATCGCAAATCTCTAAACCATCCGCATAGTGACACGCTTAGCACTACCAGCAACACCCTTGAATGCTTAAAGAAACACTCGTAAGGGATATGCATATAATAGTTGTCCTTCTGTCTCCGATCCCACTCGAATACTTATAAAAGTGTCAGGGTTTGTTCTGTAAATGTCATTTTTATCATCTTTCATGTTTAGTAGCGGTTGTAGAGTTTAAAAACGTGCATTTTGTGTAATTCTGACAACGGCATTTTTGCAACTTGTTGTGTAGTTGCTATTTTTGGCAATACTGGTTCTTTGTACCTTGTTGTGTAGTGTTTTATCCTAACAGAAATGAGAATGGTTTGTAAAATGACGTATGTGTCATCAGGTAATGACACCAACATTCAACATCAGAGACACAAGAAATTGTTATAACATGCAACTTTACCAGTTACTGATTATTCAATCAAACCCAGCTGTAAGATGGTTACTATAGAATTTCAATGTTTCTGAGGGAAATGGAATTTTGTAAAACCTTGGATGCGGAATTAAAGTTTATATTTACGAAAAATCAAATTAAAGTAAGAAATATAGCAATAGTCCGGTTAAGTCCGGATCCCCCCTCGTATACAGTACCAGTATCATTTTTTTCTTTTTTCATTGAATAACGTAAATTTACTCATACTCCTCCAATCATAACTCTAACCGCTAAAGCGATCTAATTAAGTTGAAGATAATACTTATTTATATATATTTTTTTTCCATTCTCAATGTTACAGTTTTTCTGTAATTGACTGATTGACAGAAATGAATGTGTTTTCTCATATAAATGTTGTCTTCGCGTCTGTTTGAAGTTCCATGCGAAGTTCCGTGGTCTTCATAATAGGTACCCAATTAGTCTTAATTTAAAAATAGAAACGATACTTACTGTACATCAAGTTAACTGTCACGCAATGGTTCGTTTTAATACCTTCTTGCTACATTTTGTATTAAAGAATATATTTAAATTCAACATTGACTCTATGAAAATGCTTAATGATGGTGTAATTGAGCATTTTGTTTTTGAGACAGTTATTACCACGTCCTAAGAAATTATTCACAGTGGTTCAAGTCCATAAAACCATTGGAATATCTGCATTGGTCGCAAATGTCCACATTATTTTCTTGTACTGGCGGCAGGACCGCAATGCGATAACTTTCAACTGAAGGTTCTACATTTACAGTCTGTAAAGAGTAAGATTTTTTTTGTTTCTCGAATGTTTTCGTAAAATCGTTTTTCCTTTGCCGTAATCTATCATGTTTTTATTCTTATAATCTGCTAGATTGAAAACACAGAAATTGATAGTTGTAAGTAAGCTTTCAGTAGCAATACGATGGGAGCTAAACAATTTCTTGTAAGTTCTAGAACATTTGTTGTAATTTTTTTGGATGGTCTGACAACTAGTTGTCTTTAAGGGACGGAAAAACAGAAAACACGAGAGCAGATGATAAATCAACATTATTGTTTTCATGTTGAACAAAGAGCGACCACCTAAACAACCGCCTGACAGCCGCCACCACAAACTGCTGACATATTCAAGTGTGGCAGAATTTCAGTTTCGCGTGTTTTTCTGTATCTATTTCTTTGACTCACCATGTTGTCTACACGGTTTTGTAAAAACCAGCTGTCGTGCTAATAAAGTGCTTAGTGTAATGACATTAAAACGATGTTTATTTTATAACACACTAAAATGTTCTTAAACACTATAAGAGAATCTGCCAAGGCTTATTGGTTGAAATACTGCAAAAAATATATTAAAAAATTGCACAATGTCTCAGAAGTGTATTGGAATAAAATTGCATTTACCATGACGAACTACTTATAGTAATAGTATTATTCAATTTAATAAAAATAAAACAAAAATAAAATGAGAAACATATTAAATTTCAAAATAATATATGTTTCTTACAAGTATGGTTGCGCAGACATAATTGTTTGAAAAGCTTTCCATTCTGCTTGACACATATAGGCGCCATTGTCAGATCAACCTATTCAGGTATTATGTACACTAGTTTAGCAGGACTTCAGAAATGCCAGAACCAAGTTATGTCAGTTCTAATTGTAGGGCCGGATAGTTACAGAAAGCTCTTCCGACTTGTGTGCAGTCAATGTCTTATGTGTTTGAAGCGAGAGCGACTTACATTATAAAGGTTAAAACACGTTCCTTTTTACCGTCGTGTTTGAAAACAATGTGGACTTGATTGCTTTAATAATTCTGGCTGTGTTGTAACTCTCTGTCATGCAATGTTTCGTGCATAGAGATCTATTTATTCCTGATTTCCAACATTGATTTAATTGAACTCGTGTATTTATTCTATAAACCTCTCGATACGTGTGGTCAATATTATGGTGTCGTAGAAGCGCAGTTCTGGCGAGTTCGCCTCCGGATTTGAGGGCTTTGGGTTCGATCACCACAAATGTCCTTATGCAAGACACGTTAATTCCACATTGCTTATATGTCTCTCTTCGAAGTTGATTCCAGTTGGCGTGGGTCTCAGCGGTATGTTGTAATGTAAGTTGTAAGAACTTGTTTCGCAATCGAAAATAACTAAATTAGTACATGTACAAACAAAAATAAGTGAAGTCATTAAACACGATTTCTTCTTGAGAGATATTGACCTAGTCATCATGTCCTAATATAAGCTGATGTGTCCTAGCACCTGAACATCAGCACTACATCGGAGAGACAGTCAGAAGTCAGAAATTAAAGTAGGAAAAATGTTACTTTCGATTTCAAAACTTTTATCAATGAGTGACCTGTCACATTTCTTAAAACAGGGGCATAAAATGTCCAATGGACAACAGAAAACCGGTAATACATAAATCTAATAACCAGCCTACTCTAAAAACAAATCCAATATTTTTAACCGTTCTAATTTAATTTTTAAAGCGTTGTAGCATTATAAATAATCAATAATATGATGACCTGCGTTATTGTAAGACAACTTCTATACAGTTGGTGTTATGTACTGCAAAATAAAAACGTGAAGACGTTCATTGTGGCAATATCCATTGAATGTACGCTATGGATGAAGGAAAGTAAAACCATTGAAATTACAAATGTAACAAACTTAAGTTTTAATATTTCATTTCAACAATCTGGCAAGTAAGAGCAAAATAAACATCATAAATATAAAGACTTTATAAATTAACGTGTAAGTATAAACATCATAAATATATAGACTTTATAAGTTAACGTGTAAGTATAAACATCATAAATATATAGACTTTATAAGTTAACGTGTAAGTAAAAACATCATAAATATATAGACTTTATAGTTCGTGTAAGTATAAACATCAAAATAATAGACTTTATAAGTTAACGTGTAAGTATAAACATCATAAATATATAGACTTATAAGTTAACGTTAAGTAAAAACATCATAAATATTTAGACTTTATAAGTTAACGTGTAAGTATAAACATCATAAATATATAGACTTTATAAGTTAACGTGTAAGTATAAACATCATAAATATATAGACTTTATAAGTTAACGTGTAAGTATAAACATCATAAATATATAGACTTTATAAGTTAACGTGTAAGTAAAAACATCATAAATACACAGACTTTATAAATTAACGTGTAAGTATAAACATCATAAATATATAGACTTTATAAGTTAACGTGTAAGTATAAACATCATAAATATATAGACTTTATAAGTTAACGTGTAAGTAAAAACATCATAAATACACAGACTTTATAAATTAACGTGTAAGTAAAAACATCATAAATATATAGACTTTATAAGTTAACGTGTAAGTATAAACATCATAAATATATAGACTTTATAAGTTAACGTGTAAGTATAAACATCATAAATACACAGACTTTATAAATTAACGTGTAAGTATAAACATCATAAATATATAGACTTTATAAGTTAACGTGTAAGTATAAACATCATAAATACACAGACTTTATAAATTAACGTGTAAGTATAAACGTCATAAATATATAGACTTTATAAGTTAACGTGTAAGTATAAAATTTTAATGTAAACTACTTATTCTATTTAATAAAACAACATTACGTAACCATAAAACAGCATTTTAAAATGTATGTTTTTTTAATATATACCACACAGGAAGGAGTGCATCAATAGTTTGTAATTTATTTCGACAACGTGTTCTAACATTGTCAACATATTAAACTTTAATTAGAGTTTCATTATACTTTATGTCTCTTTTTTAATCATTATTGATCATACCTTAGGAAATAACAGTTCTAGTAGAATGGTTGAACAAAAATCAAATTAATCAAAGCCAAAAACTTAATCAATATCAATATCAATATCAATATCACTTACATCGTTTGCATTAAATGCTAATATAAATGAAGTGTACCATAGTACCATAGATCACAAAACAAAGCAAACTAGTAGAAATATACCAACAATCACAAACAAAAACCCGGTAAGTTAAAGCAGTAGGCAGTTGAAATTTTAAAACTATAGGATACAACAAGATTACAAAATCGACTGAATCTCGGACTGCTTTTTTTGGGTGAGTTAGAACGAAGCTCTAGTAATTATTGAAACGAAGTCAGCCAGTTCCATGCATGATCTAAGATTATCCTTCTAAAAAACATTGCCGCGTAAAATGCATCACCGATAGTTAAAGCAGCAATATCAATAACAAAATATATAACTAAAAGAATCAACTGCAGATCTAACTACGTGCACAACCAGCCATGAACAACACGATGACCATCCATAAAACAAATGATTAGGTCGTTATTTCAACGAAGGCCAATAATTACTGAATTCTTCAAATTCCTACATCTTTTGGAATACACATGCATATAATAATGAGAGTACGTGTCTATAAATCTACGAAAACAGACCTTTATTATATTCTGCTTGCTTCCAGAGAAAATAGTTCGATGGATCCCGCTGTCTCTGCCTTTCTGCGACGTTAATCAATACAGCCCGTGATTGTGAAAATAGCGTAATAATTACCTTTACTACCCCGTATGACATGTTTGTAATTTCCATTATCGATGCTTTGTGCTCGGTCTATAATAATCCGACATGAATGTACACACATTCAGTTATTCGGATTTAGATGCAGAATGTTAAAAAAGCCTTCAAAACGGTTTGATTTGTAAGGTTTAAATAGTTATGAGTCTATAATAAGTTACATATTATTAGTGATATATGATCTATGACTAAAGCAGACGAACTGTAATACGACTTAAGGCATGTGTAAAAAAAACCAGATAAAAGATTAAAGATCAATACTGTCAATTTTCTAGATAAAAGATTTAAAGATCTTTAATTTAATTTTTTAAAAATGTAATCAGAAGATAAAAAAGAAAAAAAAATGCAATAATTGTCATAAATACTGCGATCCATCATGGTTACCGCCTCTGATAAGGAAAGAGGTACACTATTCTATGGTGAAACACGAAGTGACAATAATTTATTCAGTGGAAGTAAGCTGTGCAATATGTGCATAGGCAAAAGACGATCCACTCAGACATGGTAACGAAGTGCTGATGCATTTTTATTAGTTTAAAGCAGTGCTCTAGACTAACAAACTCAATAGATAGCAAGCGAGAGAGAAAAGAAATTTCTACCTGTACAGTTTTGAGGCAATGGTTGACTTTATATCTACAACATATTAAATGAATCGCATTTCATACGTGAAATTTAAATGACACTGTAATAAAAACTAAAAAGCACCTCAAAGCTAATTGTATGTTTATCTTTTTAATACATAACATAACATATACTTTATTTGGCATAAAATTATACATATACATTTATAGCCAATACAACAATCATGTAATGCAAGAACATATGACTCACAGCTTACTGGGTAATAATGTTTTACAGAGAAAGTATCTACGTATTCACCGCTAAATACAAAAAGGTATAGGGTCACGGAATTAGTGACACTTACAGGATGATCTATATTTGTATGTCTTTAATTTGAGTAGGGCGTAAACTATCAGAAAATTTCGAAGAACAACCATAGAAACATCTTATATAAAATTGAAAAGTGGTGATTTATCTATTAAATGAATGTTGCCGTCATGAGTCCATTCACTTTCTCGGGTGGTAAAAGCACATGTACAGGTATTATTGTTTTATTGAGTATCATACTCCTAAATACAGATCAATAACTACAGCTCTAACTGACTCCATATTGTAGTGTATTTTTAACGCGATTTATTGTGTCGTCAGCGTAGGTTCCTTCATTGAATTTACTGGTTATGTTTCAGATACACTGGCTTAAAGTATGTAATTCAAAGAGATGCTTCTTTGCAAATGATCAAGTAAATATAATTAAAAAATATCGTGTCTTCTGACTCTAAACTGTCGTGTAAGTACCAATGTTGGATAATCGATCTATCAAATAAGATATGTAGTCGGCTTTGATAAGCTCATAATTGTCACAAACTTTTTAGAGCAATACTTACATTTCCTAAATACATTATATTGGTAATGATTTCAATTACGGTTGTCTTAATCAATACAAAGTCTTCATCTATGTTTTGAGGTCGGCAATGATATATTTATATTTATTTCAAGTCAATAAAATGTATCACTTCTAAGGTAAACGTTTACAACCACATGCGTGTGAGTCATAAAAGATATCACTAACAAAATATATCGCCGGTTCTAGCAAATGGTCACAGACTTTGTCATAGAACGTGTTTTTCAATTATTAGATGGTGGGGTGAAGTATTACATTTTGAATACTTGTTGTCTTAACTTTTTTGCTGTCGTGCTTTTATTCATAACATTTCTATGATGTAATAATGGGTTGCTTTTTTGTTTACACCCATTTGTAAAATATTGCTGCATATCAAATATCACGGACCTATATATGTATATAGGTCCGTGCAAATAGTATGTAGAAAGTTCTTTGAACCAAACTTTGACCAGTTTAGAAAATGAAAACATATTTTTTTCTTAAAATCAATAATAGTAACGCTGTACATAGAGAATATTAGGTGGTTGAATTTATTAGGTGAGTTGCAGAAAGCTCATGTTTATACGACAGGCCAATTTTGTACAAATAAAGCAGTGATGGTGGGATAAATTGATCTGGTTGGTATTAAATATCTGAGATTTACAAATTTTAAAATAATGTTGATTAAGAAAGTCATTTGATTTAATTATTAGTTAAAATGGTAAGAAATGTAACAGTTAGTGTTAAATCACTGCAAAACCATCCATGCTACCGGTGTCTCTTATAATGAATAGTATTACTGTATGGTAAAACGATGAATAAGAAATTTACTTAAAACATGTTAAATGACGTCAGCATTTTTTTGAGAAAGGCGCTTTGGTAAAAATATAATTATTTTATTAGGCCCTTCCAGTAATCTACTTTTGAAAAGCTGGTTGATGTGGTAACAAATCATAATTTTCTTAAAGATTTTTGAGTTAAGACCTGTTCTTGACAAAAGACAGCCATTTCAAACTTTATTTGTTCAATGTTATTAGTGCATACATTCTTAAATACGCTCACACACATATTGAAAAATAATTCCATAATGCCGACAAATTATTTAGTGCAGAGAATAAGGTAAAGCCATTTGTTATTAACTGTTATTGTGTTTTGCCCGCAATTTTTATATTGGTCATAAATATGTTTCGTGGTAACTGAAATCTGTTTAAATGAAAATAAATGCCATTTGGGGGTACGCAATTACATTGCTTTTGGCGGATTATGTAGCCCACCTATGTGTTTAGCAACTGTTTAATACTCTTGATGTTGTAACAATTTTGATCTAGTCATTTTAGTATACCGGACTAGTTTTATTATTCGTCATTTAATAAAAATAAATGACATTTTCACACACCCACTTGTCGTATTCATTTTATTATAAGGCCAACACATATGAACTTCACCACAATAGATAACCAATCAGTCAGGGTTTATTTATGTGTGTAATTACGTGTGCGTGGAAGGGAAGATTCAAATGCCATTTAACGAAGTTAAAATTATTTGAGTCGCCCCCTAGCAGTATTATCTGTATATAATGTTTTTGAGACGACCCCGTCTTGATATTCCTTCATCGGTCAGTCGCCATTTGGTTACAGACAAGCGCAAACAGAATTTTTGATGCGGAAATTTCCACCATCACTCCCCATCCACCACCCTTTTTGCCTGTATTTGCATTTTTGTATATCTTGATTTATATGCAGGTTTAGCGGGCGGATTATGTAGCCCACCTATGTGTTTAGCAACTGTTTAATACTCTTGATGTTGTAACAATTTTGATCTAGTCATTTTAGTATACCGGACTAGTTTTATTATTCGTCATTTAATAAAAATAAATGACATTTTCACACACCCACTTGTTGTATTCATTTTATTATAAGGCCAACACATATGAACTTCACCACAATAGATAACCAATCAGTCGGGGTTTATTTATGTGTGCAATTAGGTGTGCGTGGAAGGGAAGATTCAAATATATTTATTGCTCTGCAGTTATCTTCTTATTTACATTCTTACTCAGATAAGTTAACTACTGAATTAATAAGACGAACAAAATCAAATCCTTTGACTTCACTACTGAATAACAGACAAACATGTGTATAGAATTGGAAAAAGATCAATAAATCAATACACGTATATCATATTCATCTATTGCTTATCTACTAAACGAAAAAAATGAGATAAAAATGTAAAAAAGGATTAGCTTTATGCATGCTGCGTTTTCGAGCTACATTTCCTTTGAAGTTCATGTACTTTCATCATTCCATAAGAACGCTAATGTTAGTCTAAAATAACTTTTCATTGGAAAAAATAAAAAAAATAAAAGGTTATGAAAATACTACACACAACTCATCAAAAACAACTTTCAATTTTTCACAAATGAAAACAAAAATATTTGAAGCAGCAAATTTGCCAAATGTCTATGAGTAATCCCCCCCCCCCCGCCCCACCCCCCTCTGTGCAAGATAGACACGCTGGTTAACAACCAAAATTTAATATACACTAGAGTAACCTCTGAATCAAAGATTAATAAGACGGTGCTGAGACTTTGGTTCGACCTGACTAATTCCTCTAAAAGCTCCACCCTCCTACTGAACAACACGTCATTCAAAACCTTTGCACATGGCACTATTTCGCCGAATGGCGTTCCTTTAAGTCTCAGCAACTACGCATGCGCACTCATTTGAGACTTCAGTCGAATGACCTTTGGCACCAGATTTAAGATTGCCTTCAGCTAACGCCTCTATCTGATGCATAGCAATTGTGAGATTTTGCGCGGGAATCATAACAAAACTTCTGGTTTCTTGAAGATTTTTTACAATCTGGTTCTTTGACTGATGAATTAGAAATAGCATGCCATTTACATGTACATTTCAGCCGGTGATCACATAATAAATAAGTGTACAATAAACGAATATACGACTCATATACTCTGCGGTTAAAAGAATTATCACAGAAAAGAAGTTTAAAACAAGAAAGATCTTTAAAAAGAAGGCCGGCGCGATTCATTCCTGGCAAGTTTTATCTTGAAGCAGTGAGAAGGCGCCATATGTCACAACGTGATAAAAAATGTGCATTCTGACCGGGATGCGAACCCGGGATCCTTCGGTTACAGGGCGAATGCTTTCTCCAACTGAGCTAACCAGCCGCTTACATATTTTCTCCCGAATTTTGATTAAGTCCGTACCGCGACATGTGCATCAGGCAAACAAAATTAATCCTTGTTATCTGATCAAGTATTGACCGTTATTTACCGGCCGAGAAAGTATGTTTACTCTACACTCATAATTAACAGTAGTTTGGAGGTAGAAATTATAACAACATATTATATTGATAGATAATCATGAACTATTTACGTACTAAAATTATAAAACCATTCATGAAAGGTTGAAAACGCAAGAGTATGTTATTGCCCCTTTTCATGCGGTATTATCCAATTAATTAAAGGTCCATTACTAACACCAAATCTGGAATTTTAACAGGGAAATACAGTTTGAAAGTGGCTGCTAAAACTTTACAATAGCCATGGAGTATTTCCTTATTTAAAATACTGCTGCAGAAAAAAACAGTGAATGTTTGTGTATTTCCTTAGATTGACCTGGTGGTCTTTTTGTCCTACTTTCGCTCTACTGAATGTTGTAAACAGTCAGACATATACTTTGCACATCATTGGAAGTAAAGTTTTTCAATTATAATTCAAAATTGGCATGCTTATTTATGTACAACCTATTTACAGCCTCTCTCTTGGAGATTTCTGGAAAATTACAAAGATATTTGAAAACGGGAAAACCTACTTTCGGTTTTGAAAAGGCAAAATATAATTTATTAATTCTTTTGTTAAACTCAAATTTTCAACACAATATGGTCACATTCAATGCAGTATGTCATATTTTTCCTTCTTAGAAGATGCCCGTTACGATTCAAAATTTGAAAGAAAATTCAATTTGGTGTTAGTAATTGACCTTTAAAAGTTGCGTTACAGAGTGATTTTTTTCAATTCGAAAATATTATACATTCTTCTTGTTATTTCATTGTCGCCTGAAAGGTTACCAACTTTCGGTCAAAAGCGAGCTTAATATGGCTGCGCCGAAAAAATGGTTTTTTTAATGATATATAACCGCTGGAAATAGTTTAAAACCGCGCTGTCTATCTATTTAAGGACATTTCTTGCTGTAAATGAGAGCATCGATTTAGATAAAATCCTTATCATCAATAATTGACCCAACAATTACCATTGGGGTATCATTGCACATGTCCACTACTATTTGTGGGGTTACAGCATTTAGTAAGCTAATGACGCAGTGATACGTGAAGTTGCATTATATATTACTACAATAAATTGATAGCAATATAAAAAAAGTTATTTATACATATACCGAAACATTACATTAATCTACGGTAGCCATTATTCGAAATATCATCGCAATTACTTTAGTCATGATTCGAAACTATCATCGCAATTACTTTAGTCATGATTCGAAACTATCATCGCATTACATTGATAGTCACTAGCCATTAGTCGAAAGTGTCTTTCCGACCTACCGTGAAGGATGGTAATTTTAATCTTGAAAATTGGAAGAGTACAAAACACACAGTCTAACATGTTACTTAGTGTGAAAGTGGTTTTACCTATTTTCTCAAATATACACATTATTATACATACTTTACTGACCAGAATGGTTACTTTAATATTTCGTTGCAAAAATGCAAGTTTTGCATGTTATCCATGAGGTTCATACTGACTTTTTAAGCAAGAGGTGTTTCATGTTTTTTTAATTATACATTACCATAGAGTTTTGCCATCTAGATGGTTAAACATAAACAAAACGGTTTTTTTTTCTTTAAAAAAAACAAAGCATAGCAAACAAATCACAAAAAGATATTTGCTGGTTATAAAACGCAACGCCTGCCAATGCATTTGTCAAAAGAAGCAAAGAATTGGCGGTTCGGAAAAACATCTAGAAACAATCTGCCTTATCCAATCACCCTTGTTTCAACAACGTTACGCGGCCTGTTAACAAAAATAAATGCATTTAAACATTTTGAATAACTCGTCAGCAATTTGTATGAGGAAACATTAAGGGAAAAAAATATATCCCTAACATTAAGGCACAAAACAGCTTCTCATAAACAATATTTTTAAACGTCTTTCAGCAGACGGTTTCTAGATAACAGCGCAGTAATATCGGATTGTATGTATTGTAGACGTATGGACCGACATTTCATACTTTTTTCTCAAAGTAATTTACTAGTATGAGCACCGTGTGTACGATGTAAAGTCCTCTTAAAGTTATTGCATAAACCCAATATTAGAGAGCTTAAGCTGGAAAAAAATATCTTAATCTATGCCTTTTTAAAGCAGAGCAGTACGGCCATTGTTTTGCCATTATTGTGTGCAAATCTCTCTTTAATAGCAGAAGGATTCCGTTAATAAAACGCTTGCTGGAAAATATGTATGTGTCCTTGTATTTTTGAGTTTGTTTCCCTTTCCTTATTCATGGTCTTTCCTGTGTTTTGTTTTGGTTTTAGTAGGATTTTCTATTTCTCTAGGAAAATGAGCATTAGTTTGTGGTTGTTCCTGAAGACTACGGTACACTAATAAATAGATCTACTTCGTCTTTGCAGATGGCAAATTTCAAAAATTATCAAAATAATAAAGAGCGATATTTATCTTTAAGCTAAGAAGCACGATACTGATGATAAATGTATAAATAAAGTTACATTCTACATGCCAAAAGTTGCTTCAACGGCCCTGTTGTAATTTGGATTATGTTGTGTCGAATTGTTAAATATTAATTCGAATACAATGACGTAAAATCATTGGTTCTTAAGTAAGATGATGCCCGAGTACTCCATTGCAAAGTCCACAACTTCACTTGGAACAATACTTTTTCCAAATGGGAAATTTCACACGTTTTAATGTTTCAAGGGGAATTATACTAGAATTGATATCACTTACTTGAAAAAAACTAATAGTTTGCAAGACTTAACACAGTCTCAAGAATTCTTTAATTCTTCAATGAGCGTCTCAAGTAAACCAAGCTTGCGTTGTGCGTGCATGCGCCTGTGCAGAGTTGACTTCCCGACACTCTTAACAAAACAGATTTTCATGTCGTTTCTTCACGCAAAACAACATTAATGTTTGTCTGCCTGTCGTGTTCATGTCGTACCTTTACGCAAAACAACGTTAATGTTTAGCTGCCTGTCGTGTTCATGTCGTTCCTTCACGCAAAACTACGTGAACGTTTGTCTGCCTGTCGTGTTCATGTCGTTTCTTCACGCAAAACAAGGTTAATGTTTATCTGCCTGTCGTGTTCATGTCGTTTCTTCACGCAAAACAACGTGAATGTTTATCTACCTGTCGTGTATATGTCGTTTCTTCACGCAAAAGTCACATTTTTTTCTTTTGCAATATCATTGAGAAAACAATGCGCTATATTCATTACATTAACTTTCGATAAAAAAAATCAATGTTCTGATTGGCTGGATAAAATAACGACCAGTTTCGCCGACGAGTCGTCTTTCTCGGTACTATTACTACTCATAGTAATAATAACATAAAAAGCTAATAAGGGCATCCAAAACTTGCAGATACGTCGATGATATTTGCAATATGTGTAACTTTTTCACGTATATGGAAACTGCATATGGAGGGAGCTACGTTTTGCAATATGTATTACTTTTTCTCGGGTACAAAAACCTATACCCCCAGGAACTACGGTTAAGTAATGCTAAGACAGCAGGAGAAAGCGTCAATTTTAGACCAATATTAAATCATCACCAAGGGAAAAATATCTGCTAAAATAAATGACAAGAGAGGCGATTTTGATTTTGATAGAGCCAATTATCCACATTTAGTTGTCGATGTTCACCGTGATACATCATACGAAGTCTATATATCACATCCAATTTGTTTTGCTGGAGAGCCTGTTATAAACTAGAAAACTTCAACACAAGAAATTGTTATAAGACAAGAAAATTGTTAGAAGACTACCCAGATTTAAAGCAGAATATCGGTTCCTCTGAATAAATATAATTCAACATAAACATATATAAAGCTAGAAACGCAGTAGGATAGAAAATCTTCTCATCCAGCAGCGATCAGGTTCACTGCAAAATCTCAAAGCAAAGTCATACCAATTTATATATGGTCCCGCTGAATTTCTTACTTGGATTTGCCTCAATTTGGACACTACCAGAAAAATTTGGAAAAAAAGACGCTCAAATTCATTGACGGACTAACAAATCATGTATATCATGAATACATAGCATGAATATACAGGCTGGTCACCATATTGATGGTCGCATAGGCAAAAACATTTGTAGCCATCAAGCAGCTGGGAAAATATATTTTTATTTTTTTACATACATGTCCCCAAAAATGTCATTAACAGCAGGCCCGTCACAACTAATGATAAAGTAATGGTAAAATAATGTCAATTATTGTCTAACAGCGATTGTCATTTATGGAAAATCTCTCTCAAATGAATAGCTATGAAGATTCTAGCGAATTGTTTAAGAACAGACTTAATCGTTTTGAAAAACATCTAAACATTTAAACGATCTGAGTGCAAAGTTTTGTTATTGCGAAAACCATAATTCATCCTAATAGAAAAATTACATTTCTCTATCTTTTTTCGATACGGAAGCGTGAACATCTCTCAGACAAAAAAAAAATGGCTAATTCTTGCGTCGCCATTATATTCTTTGAGTTATCAGCAAGCTCATAAATTCGCAAACTGGTGCTTTGAATTTCATAACTGTTCTTACTTTCCAAGTTTTCGAGTCATTTTCAAAAAAATATCGAAAACAAATTCTCGCTAATATAACGCAGTTTACGAAAGTTCTGTTTAACATACACTCCACATTGCGTAAATAGCACGCGCCATCAATTGAAACGTTTTGTCATGAACTGAACACCATATACTGCTAAAACATTTGCAAAGCAAACCACTAGAATCGTGTAAAGTTACTTTTCTTCCATTAAAACAAAGTTTGAACAAGCCCATATATCACAATTAAGAGTGCATGTGTCTCATATAACGGATTTTGTCTCAGAAAAGTTAATCACGGCTTGATATTTAACACGTCTGCAAGGGGAAGCTTTGCTATCGTTCACGCCATATAAGAGGTCGTGGAAGAAAAACATCAATACTTGCTCCTTTGTTACAAAAGGCGCAAGAGGAAGTGAGTGTTTCCCAAAATAATTAAAACTTGCTTAAGCCATAATTTGACGTGAATTTACGACTTTTGTTTGTTTCTCAGTGAAATTAAGATTTCCAGTTCCCTGTACAGCACGTAATTAACATAATTTCATCTATATACAGCGTCTGAAACTGCAGTTGAACAACGAAATATGTAAATGTAAAATCACCCTGTTTCTTTCACTTTATTTGTTACTGAACAAGACTTGGTGGGTATATTGTGAAAGAATTCATGTCTATAACCGGGCACATTCAATATTATGCTTTTACTGAAATGATTTGTTGTTTGCTCCCTGCTACCGACCATGTCTCACGATGTGAAAAAAATGGCAGTTTCTTACCAATGGACAGTATTCTAGCACTGGTCCTTCCCAGGAACGATGGTTAGGTCAACTACCGGCCTGTGTAAATGACTGAAGTAGAGTTGAACGGGCGTTAAACCCCTAACAACAGAAACAGAACTCGTGAACTAGTGAACTATCTTTTTATACATATATTAGGTGTCAATAATTTTATTTACGTACTTGAAAGGGTCGCCGACAAGCAATTTTATATCTCTCTCTCTAGTCAGATATCAGCTTTCTGAAAGCTTATAAGACTAATAGAGTTTTTTTTTCTTAAAAGGATTTCCGTTAGATGTTGCTTCTAACTTGCAAACATGGCTGGTTAGAGCTTGTTAAGCAAAACTGATGTATCGTGTTACCCTTTGTATGATTATAGTATTTTCATTAGTTTAAACTTGGCTTGGTGTGTACGTGCAGCTTTGACATGCGATATGTATGGAATGCCCAGACTGTCTGATGTTGATGTAAGAAATGATGACTTGTGTAAAGAGTATATAGTCGTGTTCATATAAGATGGTGTCCTGTCGAAAGGATTATGTTCTCTCTTTATCAGTTAGGATTGGATTCTGTCAAACCGGTATGCTGTCTTGAATAAAGAGGATGTTTGCCTGTAGAATTATGTATTGTTTTGTTATAAAAGTGTGACGTCTTATATAGACGTCATTCTGTTCTTTCAAAGTCGTATGTTACCCTGTTAAAAGAGTATTTATTCTGCAAATTATCTTGAGTTGTTTTGTTCAAAGAATGTGTTGCGCTCTTAAAAGAGGGCTTTAGTCAGTGAAAATGGTATCTGGCCTGGTTCACCTCTTCTAGACATGGCGGCTTACTACTTTGACAGGACAACATCCTCCGTGAACAAGACTTCATTTCGCCAGTGAAACACCTCATCAGAACAGAGCATTAAAATGGTTTGACATAAATGCATTACAACATAACCCTTTGACGAAACGACATCATGGGAGTAAGACGACATCAGCTTTGACAGAGAATAAAACCTTCACTGAAATGACGACATAACGGGTTTTAGAGAAGACAGTCCTATCTGAATAAGACGGCGTTACTCACTGACAAAAAACCCACTTCATCTAATCAGTGCGGCATAACACTTTGACATACCAACATCCTTTAACAGCAATAATACCTAATCATATCCTATCTGAACAGAATATCACACTAGTGTAACAGAACAGCATTCTTTCGATGAACAAGACAACAATGTGGTTGACAGGAAACTCTCTTAACAGACAACATTCTGGCGTTACTACACATTTGCTAAGATCAGTGGTGTGTGTTTATTTATATAGGGAATGTATATAGTTATATATATATATGGAACACGATGTTCCATTATTTGTGTTGTTTTTTTTTTTTTTTTTTTTTTTAAAAGGAAAAACCAAAAAAAAAAAAAAATTTTACTTGCCGGAAGCAAGGGGGTGGGGGGGGGGGGGGCGACAGGGGGGATATATTGTTTTTGGGGGGAGCAAGCATTATTTAAATTTACTTCTTCGAAGTCCAGATTTTTTTTTGTGGGGGTGTTGCTCAACAAACCACAATCTGGAGAAAACAAACACAAAAATGAAACTGCTTTATATACATTAAAATTATTTCCTCAATCGAACGATCTTATTAGTTTGTTTAAAGTCCTGGGAAAACGGCGGAAATGATATTATTTGTATCAAATATATTCCTGCTTTTTAAAGCGGTAAAGTACATACTAGAAATATAGCGCAAAAGTTTTTCAATGATATTTCAAAAAATAAGAAAGGCTTTCAGGCAACTCCTTTTCGTGAAGAAATGACTTGAATACGAATGAAAGGTATATGTCAACACTGTTTTAGAGTGAATAGTACATGGCTTTATCATTTTCCTGTCAGTAAGTTTATTTTTCTGTATCAGTAAATTCAACGGTAATCATGAGACTTTAAATATTCTTATCATTTTTCCATTCATGTTTTGTGTAAAACAAAAATCTTAATTTTGATTTTCGGACCATATATATGAATAGCGCTGTGAGAAAGTTGGGATTAAGGACATTTTTCATAGTTTTAGCTATCTGCACCAAAGAGTATAAAATTGGAAAATCCTATATTTTACAGTGTCTTTACTTCAACCTGCTATGTAAGATGTCTTAACACTTGCCGATAATTACTGAAAAATATGCCATCTATAATAATAATAATAATAATAATAAAATCTTTAATAAATGAAGGTTACATATCTGTCATACACAGATTTGCATGTAAATCAAAATACATCTTATTTTCATATGGCCTTAAACATTGTAAAATTAAAATTAAAAACAGCAACAACTACAACAACATACTGCCAGTAAAGAAATATGAGAAGAAATACGATTTTCTAGCTGACCATTTCAATCAAACTATGGAATGTTCCAAATAGTCTATCTGTTTGGCAAAATTAGGTTCACTCTATGCATTTTCACAATTGTTGAAACTCTTTTTGATACGAGCTATTGTTACAAGTAAATTTATGATTTAGAACAAAAAAACACTCTGCAGTTTTAAGTGTTACCTAATAAACGGTTCTTGTATTTGTTTTTGAATGTTTTGAGTTCAGCAACTCCTCTAGTACCAAACGGAATATCATTCCAAACTTTTAACTAAATACGAAAATGAATCCTTACAATAATTAGTTCGAGGTCTTCTTTGTAAAACAAGATCTTTGTGCACAGATGATCGCAGATTATGTTTTTCATTTTTGTCTTGTCTTGTCTTGTGGTGTCTTGTCTATTTGTCATACACGAAAGTTTTGAAAAGTCTCATTTGAAAGTAGTGTCCTTAGACCTGGTAATCGCGTTGTGCTTCCATTTTTCAAATTTTGTTTTGCGGACCTGTTAAAAAGTTATATAGACCGAAAACAAAATATGAGATCAATATCTTTTTTTTCCAAATGTCCGCAAACTATATATTGACCTCAACATCAGTTAACAATTATTATATCGTTTACCTCTTAAAAAGTAGTTAAATGTGCGAAAATGTAACAGAAATGACGTCTGAAATACAAGTTATTTCAAGGTTCTTTTGCGGACCCGGCATGTGATCGCTATCGGCAAGTCAGGATTACGTATTTATCATAGGTTTACGATATTAATATAATGTTGACGCATACCCTTCTTTCGCCATGAAAAAGTACTGCCTGAAAGCGTATTTTATGCAATATCAATAAAAAAAAGAAACTGCTCAATTTGTATAATATGTACTTTCCATTTAATAAAAGGCAACGTTAGAAATGGTTTGGGTTTTTTTCATTGTTTTTTTTTTGTACAGATCAACGGTCAATTTCGACATCTTTCTTGGTAATACATATATAAATGATATTAGTTGTTGCAACATCCAAAGTGAGCAATCATCTTCTTTTATACATATAAATATTGCAAGAACTTGAATTTACAGTCAGTGTCAAATGAATGCATTTATACATGTACTAAATTTAACTACATGTATCTGTCAGCTGCAGGATACACCATGCCTGTAAATTTTGGCAGAGCCTTCTTGTTTGTGCTTTGTCTTTTAAGACAGCATTCTTCTGGCAAGATCATAAAATGATGCATACTGCCATTACTGTTCCGAGATAAGCTGGACAATCATTATAAAGTACTCAACTGATAACAGTTACGACAGTTCGCTTGACGATCATTTTGTGTTACTGCTCTTTATGCCATAATTAGGTCAACATAAATGCCAATAACTCGCTGAAACTATAGTATGCCGTAACGGGCGGCTTCTTGTTTTGAATGATCCATACAAATGAACCAGATAAAAAGACGCAATGTACACTTACCTGCATAATTATGTTCAGCACCTCATTTGAGTACATTAGTTGAGAACTGACAAAAAATTGATAACATTTTATAGAGTTAAGAAAGTACATTCAAGCAATGAGAATAAAACTGTTACATTAAAACAGACATTTTAATGTAAAACAGAGGGTGACGCCCACTATTTTTGGCCTGGGGAATGAAAGTCCTAAGTTAGCATACCACATTTCAAACACTGCAGACAATTTAACTGTGCTATGTGCGAATAACAACTGTAAACATGCGCTTTGGGAAAGTAGTGCAAGACAGACCAGATCAATCTTTTGTTTGAATGTCGCATACGATAAGAACATATTACAAATAAAACAGTACATACAACTTCAAACGATTGCAGAAAGGTCTATAGCTTACGGGCTGCATTACACAATTTTTTCTGTTTTAGAAATTACTGCGCTGTTAGCTGATTACGGAAGATAATCATATGCATATCACGGAAAAGTACGGATATTTACGGAAATTTACGGAAACGTACGGAATTCGATATAAGAGTTTGTAGTTTGATTTTCAAATTTCTAATGTTATTTCATTGACAACTTTCTTATTTACGAACGATTACATATATATTTACCTAAAAATAAATTTCTTAAAATAAAAAGATACAATTTACGTACATTCCCGAGAAGGAACTCACGTGATCAAAATCATCCGCCATTTATCGAGGACGCTGTATGTCAAGGCTCAGTGAACGGTTTCACCGATTACAACTACAAGGTAACCAAGAATCATTTTTGGTTTTCCCTGTTATACACATTGTATAGTACTGTTTTTATATTTCATTGTTGGTATTGCTTTGTTTTATTTCTGTTTCAAGGTCTTGTCCTTGGTACACAATAATTCACATCATCAGATATCGCTTGAAGTTGAACAAAGCGCAGATTGAATTATTTTTATTGTTCTCTCAAACAATTGATATTGTTGACCATGTGATTATTTTTCATTTAACGTACGTTTTAAAATAAAACAAACTTCCCTGCCACCCATATATTTGTGAATCATTCATTCTGTGTCATATACTAAATTTCGCCCTATGCACATTTCGACCCGCGCTTTAGGTAAGGTTCAGCGTAAATCACGAAGGTCAAAAGTCGTTTTTAGGGGAGTTAATCTATATCCCCCAGGGCTTCAGCGCTTTGATTATACTAAGGTGGCATCTATCAAGTAAAAAACAAGTATCATCACAGTTACTAAAGATTACATGTGTTCACATCTTCTCATGTTTCGTACTGATCATAGATATAAATTGTGATATGGCAGACAAGATAAGGACCCTGCTCTTGACTGGAGTATAAATGTATGTTGTTTTTAAAACCTAGTGACTTAAATGGTTTCTTTTCGTCATCTCACGACGTTGAAACAACTCCAAGATTTCCAAAATTCATTTATAAATATCTCAGTTTTTATTAGCTATGCTAAAATGTGAAAAAGTTAAACACGTAAATAATACATCGATCAGTCATTTCGGGGACAAAACAGAATATGTTTCATAATCAACGTTTGCAAAAGACCTGAAAGATCGGCTTAAGTCTAGGCTGGAGAAGAATTCAGATGAATGTGGCTGAAATATTGTTTCAGGAGGTGATTACTTTTAGTCAAATTGTCTAAATTGTCAGAAAGTATGTACTTGCAACAAATAAATTGAGAAAGAACATGACAGGAGTTACACCAAAAAATTGCAAAGTATTATCTAAGCTAAGTGGGAATTTAAAATTATATAGCTTCATGTTATGTCAGTACAAAAGTTACAAGTAATTCTGACATACATATTCACAGAATGAGTGGAAGCGTGATATGAAGGACTTAGGCCTTAAACCCGTTGAAATCCCACGTAAAAACTACAATGAATTGTATGGTAAGTGTGTTATTGTTAATTTGAGAAAAAAATATCCTAAAAAGAAGACAAAAGTGTTGCTCGAGAGTATTAAACCGTTGTTCGGCCAAATACACTGATATGCAAAAGATCCGTAACTATGTCATTTGTCATTTAATATTAATAATAATACTAATAATAATGATAACAGTAATAATAACAATAATGATAATAATGATAATGATAATTTTAATAATAATAATAATAATAATAATAATCATAATTGTAATAATAATGATAATAACAATAATAATGATAATAACTTTATTAAACGAAGGTATAACACATTAAGTTATGTAAGAAACAAATTGTATATTTTTATTTACAATGTTGCCTTCGACAAAAAATACAAAACTATCAAATAAAATAAACCCATAATTGAAAACACACATATCACATTCATTTAAACCAGACAAACACTGCTTAATTTAAGATGTTAAAGCCAGATACTGTTAACGCCGTGTTGAGGAGTTTACAACAAACGCATTTTTCATATGCGCATAATCTCCCCGTTTACACACGTTTTTTTTCTCCTGTTAAAACACCGACAAGATGGGCAAGAACAGCACATCTTATGCTAGAATTAGGAAATATATTTCACATATGAGTTATATACCGGTTAATATCGTATACCTGTCATAAATACTTAATCCTGATTGGCCGATAGCGCTCACGTGCCGGGTCTGCAAAAGTATGTGTAGACCTGGAAATGATGTGTAGACCTGCACGGATTTTAAGACGTCATTTCTGTTATATTTTCGTATGATTTTCACTACTTTTTATGAAGTATACGATATAATGATTATAGACTAATGTTTCGAAGTCCGAGGTCAATACCATTTTAACAGGTCCGCAAAACTATGTATTGACCGAAACATTAGTCTATAATTGTATAGTGTATCACTGTGGGGAGTGTAAATGAGTAGTAATATAATCACGATGGCAGAAGGCCTGAGTGATTAATTACGAAGCATCTACACGACACAGATGGAAAACGACAGGTAACTTTTGTCTCAGTTTCAAAATTCCAACAATGAGCATAAAGATAATCCTTCTTATTGTTGGTATCTTGTGAACGATGAAGATTCATACTAGCATCCTGTCCGTGCTGTGCATTATCAGCGAAATATAATGCACTACTCTGGAATAATTTATTGCTTCTTTTTACAGTGAAATAAATAGATTATGAATAATTTATTGTTTCTTTTTGCAGTGAAATATATAATTTATGATTTATTTACAATATAACTACAGTGGTTTATGATCTATGTACAATATTACTAAAAATGATTTATGATTTATGTACAAAATTACTAAATCAGTTTATGATTTATATACAAAATTACTAACTATTTTCAGATGACATGGAATAATTACAAGGTTGAGGTAACGTTTAGTTTGCCTGTACTAATTCTGTTTCTCATGCACTTTGCACAAAACATATTTCATATTTCATAATACTGGTTATAATTAGCTAGCACTGAGTGCGAAAGCACTCTGTTCTTAAGGAATCTGGAATGTCTGTAGTGGTTTGCCTTATAGTATATACGTATATATGTAAGCGTGAGTAGAGTTTGTTTTAGTTGTAATTCTTTACAAAGATCATCAATTATATAGCACACCTATCTAAACTGTATAACACACTTATCTATCTGTCTGTCTTATACAGCGCACCTACCTGACACATATATCTATGTAATAGAGCGCACCTGTCTGTCCTATATGGCGTAACGTATATTTGTCCTTTTCAGGGTACACATCTATCTATTACATAGCGAAACTGTTTATTATAGCACACTTACAAGTCTTATACAGCACACCTAACTGTATCGAACACAGTATATTTGTTGGTTATATCATAAATGGCATGACTTTAACAGTATATAGGGATTATTCTACACATTCAAAGGGGACAGGGCGAACCAAAACAAGGGCAAGAGCAGTTTACACAATTTGAGCTAACCCCTTGACACTAATTGATTCAATGTCCTGTGCGCGTTAAGTTTGTATTTTATTATGTGCTGTTTAAATATGGTTGCTGTTTAAATTTCATCTGACTTTTGTAATGTAAGCATAACAAAATGAGAAAAGCACTGCCGCTTATTGTCAGAAATACAAAATAGTCTAAAAAGTAGGTTTACATTATCTATCTTGTTTAAAGATGTCATATGCAACGAACCCATCTGCTGCGGCCTATAAGTCATATATATTTAGTAGGATTATCTGCCTTATACGGAGTACATATATGTCGTAAAAAGCACATCAATCTGTCTAATGTTCTTCACATATCCGTCTTTTATAGATCCAATATGTCTTATATATAGAGCACCTATCTGTCTCATATAGAACACCTTTCTGTCTCATATAGAACACCTTTCTGTCTCATATAGAACACCTTTCTGTCTCATATAGAACACCTTTCTGTCTCATATAGCGCACCTATCTGTCTTTGAATGGTTCTCTTCATTAGAATGTTTTTCTATCTGTTCTTATATATAAAACTGTAGACTGAACTTGCCTATATCAAAATGATCTGTTACATTATTTTGATCTGTTACATTACAGTGAAACTAGTTAAATCGAGGGGCCAACGCGAAACTATTCCAAGTGTATATAGAAATAGAAGAAGATAGGATAATATCGCGAAATAGGGCCTTTCTTTTCACGGTTGTGCACAAATATTTGATACTTCCCCTTTCTCTTTCACTTCTGCCCAAGTTTGTAAAACTTTTCTTTGATAAGCCTTGATTTCATTTTGATCCAATATCAATAAGTTAGTTCGACTGAATTTTACAGAGTCGAGTACCATTTCACTTTAAATTGCATATGTAATTTCATGAAATTTCTAAAGTAACAAGGTAACGCAAAACTTTTTCATTGTACTAGTTGGTTAAAGTCCTGTCATGATTCTAAGAAATAGATAAATTAATTAACTAATTGTTTACGATATTTGACTAAAGTACGAGCTAGCATGATTATACCACTGAAAATGTTTTGTATTCGGTGCAATTAAAAGTCACACTGAACAAAGAAATGTAGAGGAACAAGGAAAAGAACACATTTCTCCAGAAATACAAACTGCATTGTTACTCTGATTTTCATTTATGACTTTTATATCAGATGACTGTAAATTATGTTGCTACTTTGCCGAAAACAATTGTTAGAACTGCCTTTTTTTAGAAGGATGATAAATGGAAAATAATTATCAGGTCCTAGCTTTGTGGCAACTGTTCTATTCATATTTACTGACATATAGAACTTTTAAACGGGTCGTTCCGTTCATTAATACTCAAAATGTTTATAAACATTCCTGAAATCAAGTGATTATTAAGTTTTAAAGAACCTAACTCAACCCACAGTGTCATCAAAGTAAGACTCAGGGGGTCCCCTGATATTTTTCAATATTAACAGTGCCTGTGTAATCTGGAAGCACAATAATTGCCAATTATGTCAAATAATGACACCATCAGTTTGTTATCTTATGCAACCAGAAAACTGTATTATAAGACAAAAATCTATGGGAATTCTCGTTTTTGAATCTTGAACACCAAAATTTATGCAATCAGTTCTTTACTTTGAAATAACTTTCATTCTGGTAATAAATCCTTTTACTTAAAATTTCTGATTATATGTCTTGGACAGATTTGATAGCGAATAATTAGTGTCGTGTGCAAAGTCTTGAAGGGACGGGTTGTTAATCAGGAGGGCAGAATTTTGAGGTACTAACTATGATAACATGACGCTCGAAGCAACGCTTCAGCTCCATCTTTGTTCGTTGCTGTGTTATATAGTTTTTTAGAGTTAAATCATAATACTGATTTGAAACCGAACCATGAATGCAAGAAGTATGCGTTTGAGCAGGAACGGGTTATAAAGTATTCCTGGTTTGAGAAAACACTAATGTATGTCTTTGAAATATTTTAAATAGAAATGGCTACAAACATGGAACAGAATGACACGGACCAACATCAGTTGGTCATATGGAATGCCGGTTCTGGTAAAATAATAAACTGTATAATATATGATTCGCCTCAAGAACTATCATACCGTATTTCTTGAATTCTACAGAGAAATATCGGTCTAAATCCAAATCCATACATTTTCAGCAAAAGTAAAAATCTGGCACCGGTAAAGGGTAATATGCTTCTTTCTATTAATCAAAAATCGCTCGATTTAACAAAACCGAACTTTTTCTCGTAAATGCGAGGCGGATCATATTGTTAAAACAGCGAGTCTGCGTTTCATTCGGTAGACTACCTCAATCACGAATTAAAGCATGATTCTTCAACGACACTGGGAATGCACAAAGACTTAAAGTTTTAAATTTACCTTTGAAGCGCATGTTTGATTTGGAATGAATTAGGTCTCCATCATTCGGTAATGTTTTCATGTTGCTTCAACAGACATCAACCCACAAACATATTTAAACATGTACTACTAAATAAAATGTTTTTATTAACTATGCATGGCGTTATCTAAAGAACTTCTCTTTGTGCGGCGATTTCCAGGCGCCCTATTTGGCACCAAAGACTATTTTAAAAAACGACTTTATTTCTATGCCTCATTTTATTTATTTATTTATTTCTTGATATTTTTCTTTATTTATTCAACAACGATTAGACACAATCCACAGTTTTTCCTTGCATGGTTTAGGAATTGCTTGCCTGGATACTACAACAGTTTTTTTTTAGATTTCTGGAGACTGAATAATGACGATTAGTGCAGATTGCAGATTTCTATGTTCTTTATTTATGTCATAATTTCCTCATATCGTATTTTCGATCTTGCTAAACATCTAAGCTGTTTTTGAACTTAATATTGTTAATTAAGGTGTTCGTGTATACAGGATATCTGCAAAACAATTAACATGATTGGTTATTTTTAAACTAATGTACTCTATATTTAGCGTTGTTATATATTGCATTACAGGTAATTGGCACGTTTTATATTTGACTTGTAACACGGCCCGTCGTTGCATTCTTCGTGTTTTTATTACATAATGCAATTTTTAATCATTGAAGTGAGCTAAGCGAATTTTAAGATGTTTACGTACGTTGTTATAGTACGATTCACGTTTCCACTTCACGATCTATAGTTGTCGCATGTGTTTAAACTCCACAAATTATTTTTTTTCTATATCTCCTCAGTGAAAATGATTTAAATGATTAATTATATGCTGCCATGGTACTTCGAAGTTCAAGATCGAGCCAGGCTCCTGGCAGTCCTGCTTGATAAATGATTAGTGGACTGGTACACATCATCACAATTTTCCCTTTTAACCAATTAGCGGTTTTAAAATCATTATCTAAGCAGCCATCTCTTTGTAACACAATCAATTTGATTAGTAGGTACTTTATTTATGCCGTTTTACGCAAAGCTACAAAACCTCCTTCTAACACCAAAATATCTCGTCCTTGATTATTTGCAATGCTGTCATTTTTCTAAAAACATTTAAAACGTAGATCTATATATATCTGCATGAATCGTATTCGTTTTCCCACGGGAAATAACGTTACATATCGGACTATGATTTAAATGTTACTCTGTAAAAATTTAGATTTAGGCTGCCATAACATCGATTTCAGTTGAATTCACATGTATTTTTTTATTTATGGACGCTTTTCTGGTATGTAAATTCTTATAAAAGTCAGGAATAATTTAATTACATGTGTTATTCTAAGCTTTGTTATGTATTCAAAGGACAGATAATTTCTATACACAGTGTCCCTCTGTGTCCAGCTAATTAGGCCCTATTGACAGCAACAAAAAGTTTGAAAGAAATGTACTTACGGTTAAGACTTCTTTTTAAGCAGTAATTCTTTAAAAAGGACTTGTGAGTCAGTAGGACCCTTGTTTATTCAACTTTTATGACCCGGCTTAAAGCTCGTATTTCATGTATCTACAGTCTTGGGGTCAAAAGTGGTTCTACAACGTCAAAATTTACTCTAATTATATTTTACTAGTATAAAACCATCTTTTTGTAAAAGTGCCTCTGGAATTCATTTCAAATGCTAATTCTATAAATGATCAATAGCGTGTTTTCTATTCTCGCAATAGTTTTATGTTTTTCATTTTTGAAAGTATCCTAATCTAAACATGGATTTGTAAATTTGAAAGCCATTATCCCTCTATCACCCATAGGAAATTTTGACGTCAAATATTTCAAGTTGTCTTCATAAAATGATATTTTTAGAGCTTCACAGGCAAAATTTTTATATATTCTGTTTTTACGAAAACAGCATGGAAATCATATATCTTCTGCAGAAATGTCTGAAACTTTATAAACATAAATCTGAAATCTAGAGTATAGTCAATTTTGACGTTGTGGAATCACTTTAAGAAACTACTGACCGGGAAAAGACATTAAATTTAGTAGAGTCTGACCAGAACAGCTTTAACATGGTGATACATAGCCTGAATTTGGAAACAATTTTCATTAAGTTCGAATATTTATATGAACACCGCTTTTTTAGCGTGGGAAAATTTGACAGCATACTAGCTAAAACAACTTCAGCGTACCCGGTTTATATGCTTGACAGAACGGGTACTAAAGCCGCATCTGACGAAAAACAAAATATAAAAATATAAAAAAGCGGCATTTAGAGTTTTGGAAGCCAGAACTAACAGCATCCGAGATTAATCAGTGTTTCTTATTTCTCATTTTTTAATTTTTGATGTTAATTTTTTACATTTTTGTTAAGCATGACGTCTATACGTTTTGCACGGATAGGTGTAGAAGGATGCAGACAACATAGGTAAAGAAGGATTTCTCATGCAGATAATATAGACAAAGAAGGGTGTTGAAAAACGCAGACAATATAATTGTGTGAAACCTTTCTATTGCATTTCAACAGAATATATCCAGCAAACATCACAGGTGGTAAATTGAATATTGTACCGGTTATAATAGTGAAATTTTAATTTAAAAGATATTGATAATTAGAATATGCAATTAGTGAAATGTTTGATTTGTTAAGTTGCATGCAATTATTCTTTGATCAATTAAAGGCATACTTAATTGTAATAAGGTGAAAAAGGTTGAATGAAGTTCTTTTTATGAAGAAACAACATATACAAAAGAAGGGCATATGTCAACATATGATAATTAGTATTTTACCTATTCTTTTCAATATAATCTAGGCATATTTAACACATGTGGTCTTTAGTACATTGTCAATGTAATACCATAAAGGGTGTGCACTGAGTAAAGTGTTAAGTTATGTGAATAATTTACACATGTAAGTTACTTTTGCTACAGTCTGAGAAAAGTGTACAATGTTTCTGTTCCACTAACAAATTATTCATTTCAGTCAAAGAGACATACATTAAGAAAAAGATAAAGCAGTGTTTAAGCTTAAGTTTTACTGACAAATACTGGGTGGTCGGAATAAAAATAATTACTAAAGAATATCTGCATTCTATTCTATAAATTTCTTAACAAAACATTAATTTTGATTAAAAAATGTAACTGTCATGCATTTATCTAAAGTGAGAATTAGTTTTCTGCAAATAAAATGTGTTCACATTATCAAATCTGACTAAATAAAGACCTATAAACTATAGTTAGTTATGTTAGTATAGGTCTTTGGGCTAAATATGCCTAAGACATCACATGTGAAATACTGAATTAAATGCTTTTTGTGTTAAAAAATCACTTTTATTTTTGGATAATAAACTGATTTTTTAAGAAAACAAAAACAGCAGGAAATAAGTAATAAACCAATTAATTGTCTCTTTAAGCAGCTGTTTATTACCAATCAGTCAATCAGCTGTTTACCAATCAACACCGGAGTGTCATTAATCAGAACATGTTTATTACTAATCAACACCTATAATCGGAATGTATGGACTATGTTATGCATGTGTATCATCAAAAGTTTCAAGTGATGATCTGATTCAATACAGTTATTGGATTGAAGACAATTAAAATCTCTTAGGCATATTTTGCTAGGCTTGACACCTTGAACACATTTTTTCATTTACGAATACGAATTTGCAGAACATTAATTCTGTTTTACTTTGAAAAATAATATAATATTAATATAACTTATGAATTTTATAAAGTAAAAACTTTGCAAATATGCACAATAAGAGTAGATGAATTAAACAGTGTTGGACATTGATATTATTAGGTCATTTATATGACTTACATTTTGATTTCTTAATGTGTATAGGCCTTCGTTTTTAAGAATAAGTTGTTCCTACAAGATCTAGTGATCTTCACTAGAAAGTACATGATATATTTATTCATTTCTTTGTGTGTTTTGTTCCAGTGTTTGGTTTTGTGAGAATATAAAGAATTAATTTAAGTTTTCACGTTTTTCTTATTTTCATTATTTAATTTATTTCCGCCTGCCCCTCACCCTTCCTTGTTCATCTCCCTTGAACACAAACGATATTTTATATATAAACAGAGAACAAAACTTATATAATATTAAGTTTTGGAAAGACATACTTTCCTCATTGCCGCAACTTAGTTTAATAAGCCTTGAAAAAATTGTAACTATACAATAAATCTAATTAATTTTAATTTAATTAACATAACTTCAATTCGAATTAAATATAAAGCAAAAAATTTCCTTACTTTCAATCTAGTTGAATAAATGCAGGAGTTAAAAAAATTAGTTTGTACTATAATGCTCTGAAATATTACAATAAACTGCAAAGGGAATATTTACCATTCAAATTAAAATAATTGCGTAGATCTTATCAAAGTAAAATATGAACATTTTCTAAATAAACTTTAGAAAATTATCTTAAATCTATGTCGAAAGTACCAGTGATGTGTTCACACCTTCACACAATCTATATGTCTGCGTTTTCAACACCCTTTTTGTCTAGTTATCTGCGTAAGAAAAATCCTTCTTTACCTATGTTGTCTGCAGTCCTTCTATTTCTATGTCATCTGCGTTTTATACCGTTCCGTTTTGCACGAAATTCACGATACACAGGCATACGTATATATGACTTTAGCGAGGAAAGGGTACGCATGGGGCAAGGACACATCCCCCAGAGGTCCCTCTACAACCCTGGTACCACATATACTCAGTGTTTTTTTTTCAGTCTGAGGGGAAAGGTGGCAGGGCCGGTCAGGAGGGGAATTTTTAGTCATTTTGCCAGAAAAGGGGAATTTTTCAGAAATGTATAAAATATACTGTTTAAAAATGTAATAAAGAACCTAACTATCAATCATGTTTAGGACATTAATAATTATTCTTTTGCCAAATATAAAGAGAAGACATAGGAATTTACTATAACAAAATTTTATATAAAAATACTGGTGTCAGGAACATAACTTAGCAGCATTGGTGTTGAAACGCACATTAATAATTTTTTTTTTTTAAATTGAAAACATTGTATTAGACTCTTTTTTAATCTTTGGAAGACCGTTTTTGTTGAAAAACAAAACAAATAGGGGTCGTGAAAATAGGTGACAAACGAAAAATTGGCGATTTTCGGCAGACATTTTCACATGAAAGTTATCAGATAGTTGCAAGAAATGATTCTTAAGCATTTTAATTTATGAAAACTTATGTTTTATAATAAGTTTGGCCAACTATTGATTAAATAAATCAAAGATTTTTTTCAACATTTTGAGGGGAATTTTTGTCAAAATTGGGGAAAAATATACATTAATTTTGAAGGGGAATGGGGCCGAATTTTGGCCCCAAAAAGGTCCGAAAAAAAAACACTGTATAATGATGTATTAAAACTGAACAATAACAACAAAACAAACAAAAAATCACTATATAGATCTACACATACTACTATAATAATATATTTTGTTTTAATGTTTCAGTATACAGGGCCCCAGGATTGTAGGGGGTTATCTGGGGGATGGGTGTCCTTGTCTCACACCACTTGTATGTTTAAATGGGTAAAATAATGATTTAAAAGGGAAGTAAGACTTTGTTTTGGGTTAAGGCAAAACAAATAACATCTGTGTTTAGGGCAACGGTCTAAAAAATTCTAGGTAGGGTAGGGGCAAAGTTTTTTGTTTGTTTTTTCTTTAATTGAAAAAAATTCTATAGGTTGGAAAAAAAATCTGTGTTTAGCCAGGAACCGTCTAATAAGGATTCCTGGTTTAGGGCAACGGTCCCAAGAATGCTTGGTAGGGTAGGGACAAACTAAATTTTTTGTTCAATTTTTTTTTTTTTTGGAAAAAAAACTAGGGTCGGGGGGTTTCGCCAGGTAGGGTTTGGTTGCCCAAAACACAGATATATGTTTTTTTGGCCCTAGATTGATTAAGACACAAATAATATGTTACTGTGTTGGAAAATTTCATTAAAATGTTTTAAATAGCTTTTTAACCGCTTCCATGCGCCGCCATGAAATCGTGGTGGAAAGTGCTATAGGAAATTGAAGGAAAACGATAAGACCTCCCATTTCAGCAATGAATATAAAAAGTAAAATACCATAAAATGTTATTGTGAAAATAGGCCTTACAGGGTCTTATGTATAGGACTAAGCCGGGACAAGTACTTTACATTTTTCCAGATCAAACATAATCTTTAGTGTCCATGTTTTTCTCACAATTTAATGTTGATCTACGTCAAAAATTTAAGTGAAACAAATTTTCAGTTTCTTTTCATCTTGTCCATGCGATACACATTGAAGCAAATTAAAAAAGAGATGGCAAATTAATTAGCACTGATTATTACAGCATATGTGAATTAATCCATTATTGTTTTCAATCATGGTGCAATTATCCAAACAAGTCAATGTGACTGACGGCTCAAAACTTGATTGCTGCCTTGAGCTGGTAAGACCAGCAGTGCTTTACACTCGAATACTAAGAAACTTCTTGCCAGAAGAAAGACAACTTCCCATATTTTAATTTAAGGGGAAGTAATGACAATAAGTACCTGGGTACCTGCTTGTAATGTGGCAGTGAGTACACGGGTACAAAAATACAACCCGTCCCAGCTCTGTTCGTTAGTTAACCCTTTTACTGGCTTCCAGTTGTGTTTAATTGATTCCTCAACATCCTTACATATCTCCTTTGTTTCTTTCAACGGGAGTAAGTTTCTTACTTGGAAGTTTTCTCAATCCTGTGCGACTATTTTAGACATTGGTTCGATATCTTGGATTTTGACAAACTGAAAATTTAGATCTTTGAACAAGTTACAGCATGCACAATTTCACAGCAAGTTACTTGGTCACAGTCACATGAAGTCTGGACGCCCCATAAGTCATTTATATAAAACAACCCTGGAAGGACTATCAGTTATAATATATATTTTGCTTAATAGTCAGTCCGGGGTGTTTTTTTAGAATGACTTATGGGGGTTATCGAAATGCTGTGGATTTCTGTATGGTATAGTACAACGCGTCTTAACGGTTCGTTCCTTTATTATAAACTGACTACAAAACAACAACAACATGACGTCAACGTTGCAGACGTCAGACTAGCATACATAAAATGGCAGTAAAAAGCAATAATGTTACATATTCACAACAGGGGTCCTAACTTAATGACTTTTTTTGTGACTGTGTGCTTGGTCACATAAATAAACTATGAAACAAAAAAATATTATAGACTTTAATGGTGCAAGTGGCATTCTTAACTACTGGTAGCCTTAGTCATTTGGCTCCCCTCTTTGACCAGACATTTTCATAGTTGTCAAACCTTTAAACTGTGGAAAGTTCCCATCTAAAAAACTATCTAGCAAGCTTAATGTTTATTTAATTAGACTATGCCGTGACTAGTCTAAATCATCTGACTCACTGATTTAAGTCGCTTTATGAGTCTGATATTTTGCAGTTGTCATATCATCTAAAATCTTACTGAACCAATCAGATCTTTATTAATTTTGTCCTTTTGTTTTAAACTTCGTCTTCCTGATAAGCTCACATGCTAGTTACTTTCTTTACGTTATGTTTTTATCCACATAAAATCCACATTAAATTTTTTATTCTAAGGTGTTAATGGGAGGCTATCATCTTCCAAAAGGTTTAAATGACCTGTCATTTTTAAAGGTAAAGATGCTTGGAGATGAGATATCTGTTTTTTTATTAAATAATTTGTTTTATTAGTACCAGTATGTCGCAAGAATGACATTGGATACATTTCACAGGAAGTGGAAATCCATTTATAGTTTCATCCTCGTTTTTATTTTTCCTTTGTACTGAATATTTATTCATGTGTATTTTCAGTACATTTTCACAATCACGTATAAAACAGAAGGACAGAGGAACTATGAGCTGCGCACTGATACAGAATCTGAATGCAATGCATGGATTGATGCTATTCGTAGGGCAAGGTAGGCTAATTGTATAATGTATATAGTAAGGTGTGACTAGCAGATATATGTTGCTTAATCTATCTTTGTTTAGAGGTGATGTGATTGAAGAGAGCAAAGAAAGGTGTTTACCTCAGGATCATTAAAGAAAACAGTCAAGTATTATTTACCACCAGTTACAATAAAATCACCCAAACTGACTTTTGACTTGAAACTACAATTTTGAAGTAAAAATTGCTTAAAACCACCGAATGATAGTAACATTTACCTGCAGTAACAGTAAAGTAAGATTTACTTGCAGCTACAATAAAGTTACATTTACTTGCAGTTACAATAAAGTTACATTTACTTGCAGTTACAATAAAGTTATATTTACTTGCAGTTACAATAAAGTTACATTTACTTGCAGTTACAATAAAGTTATATTTACTTGCAGCTACAATACAGTTATATTTACTTGCAGTTACAATAAAGTTATATTTACTTGCAGCTACAGTAAAGTACTTGAACAGAAAGAGGAGTTGGAGCAAAAACATCTTCATGTTATCCAGATCTTGGAGAGTGAGAGACAGGCCAAGTGGCATTATGTTCAACAAACGGAGGAACTGGCAACAGAGGTTAAAAAACTGAAAGCTGAGGTACTTGAATGTTGAACATGTCAGTTACAATTGAGAACATTTGTTACAGCTTCCTACATGTATATAGGCCCAAAATTTTCTGTTTCATAGAATTTCTTCAAACATGGCAGTTTTACACAGAATCAAGTTTGAAATAGAAGTCTGAAATAAAAAGATTAGGTCACCAGCCTTGATCATGTATTATCTGCCCTTGAAAATCAGAAAATATGACAAAATGCTGTGTTCAAGTGCAGAAAATTCAATCAAGGCCCCTGACCTATGATTTTATTGTCAGATTTCGTTCGAACTTGATTCTCAGTCACAATGCCAAGTTTGAAGCAAACATTTTTAATATGTACTAAGTGACTTAGAATAGAGTTCTTGTTATTCAAACAAGCATATGAAATATTTTAACAAAAATGTCAAAAGTTGAAGAAGTATAGACAAGTTAAGCTCGAGATGTTCTGGGTCTTACCGTCATTTTAACAATTTCAATTTACCTTAAGGCAGACTTTTAACTGAAAGAAATAATTAGAAAACCTGTTAATTAAATCTATTTGTTTCAGCTGCAGAAATTTAAAAAGGACAGAGTTTCAAATCACAAAATGGAAGATGAAACAGATGAAATAAAGAAAATTAAGAAGGTATTTTTTACTGTTTTTGAAACTTTTATTCTTTTAGATTATGCAAATATACCTACCTTTATATCTTTAAATCAGGAAATCTTTGCTGTGTTTGTTATTTACGTTTGTGTATTTATATATTATTGAAGTAATTAAACAGTGAGTGAAAATAAAGCGTTTAATTTGTCAGTTCTGCCATTTGAAAACTGGTGTGATAATGTTAGTTTTTATGAGTTTATACCAGAAAAGCAAATATTTTTCTGATTTGTATTGTCTGAACAGGGCTTAATGTGGCAAATTGGAGCATTGTTTTGTTGCTAATAAGGTGCATATAGATTAATAACTATGCTTATTAAAATAATTACCTTATGTTTACTTGGATTTTGTTTTATAAGTTGATTCATTCCTCACAGAAGCAATGGCCCAATTTTCATGCATGGATATTCTTACATTGTTTGAAATAAAGGGGGAAATCTCAGCTTCAAGAATAGGGTATAAATAATATGGTTGCTGCCGGTAGTTTTTAAAAACTTCAAGTCTCTGTTCTTACCTGGTTAGTCCTGTTGTACTAACATTTTTCACGATCTTTTAAATATTTCATTTCAAAACGTTAACTGTGATTGGAAAAACATATTGCATGATACCAGTTAATTGTAACTCAATGAACTAACAACAGTTTCCCCTCTATGTATAAGTACAGACAGCTCTTGACTTCTGAGTCCTTTTTACACCTTTATAACATTTTGTAAGCAAAATTGCAGTTAATTTATATGCGCCTACAAGTGAATGCCAAAATGCACTCTATTTATGCTACATTTTGAAAGACATACATTGCATTGTTTCAATGGATGTTTTCAGCCGACCTTACCGAGGGAATTATTTCATACAGAAAACCATGTGGCAAATGTCTTTGTCTTTGTCAATTGTTTTGACTGATATCATATATCATCTTGAACAAAGTTTTGTTAAGTTAGAACTTTTGCTTTTTGAAAAAAAAAAATTCTACCATAGCTAAAAACAGATACACCTATTCATCCCAGCATAGCAATTTTGGTAATGAACAGGTTTTAATATATAAAAATTCCTAACAGCAAACTGGACTTCTTGCTGAATTTATTTTTATTTTTTTTTATAAACTCTGCACATTATACAGTATATGTTCACAAATGTATATTGTTGTGTATTTTACAACCATTCAACATTCCATAGTTTTCTAGAAACATTGATATTTCAGATGAATCATATTTGTTTATAAAGGTTTTAATTATCGAGAGTGTAGCTCAACAGTAGAAGAGATTCAATTTTTTTTTAAGTGGCATTTGGAAATAATCCCAACAGAAATATAAAAGTCTCAAATGAAAATTGAAATTTCATTAGCATGATAACTGTAGCAAAATAATATATTTCAGAAAAAAAAATTCAGCAAGCACGCAAATTCTGGCATAATTAGAAAAAACAAACATTTTTTTTCAGTTATATTTATTTTAAGGATTTTCAGCACATGTAGTATGGGCTTTAAGAGTTGATTATAACAGAAATAGATTGGATTTTGGCAGTCAAGTCTTAGTATTTGCCTGCTGGTATGTGGACACGAAGTTTGAATCCTGCCCAGTCAAGTGCTCAGCTGAATTGTGATTGGTGAATGCATTGTGATCCATGGCTTTGTAGCATACCCTTGTCCTGCCATCATGTGACATTATGTACATCATTTATGGCTGTGTATTATCTGCTGGTTGACTAAACCATGTGAGTTCAGTGTGCAAATAAACCATGTGATTTCAATGTGCAAATAAACCATGTGATTTCAATGTGCAAATAAACCATGTGATTTCAATGTGCAAAAAAACATGTGATTTCAATGTGCAAATAAACCATGTGATTTCAATGTGCAAATAAACCATGTGATTTCAGTGTGCAAATAAACCATGTGATTTCAGTGTGCAAATAAACCATTTGTTTCGATGTGCTAACCCAGTAGTGATCCTGGTAGCTGCTAGATATTGTTTATAAAACATAATGAAGAAATTTGTATATTATTTTATGCCCCTAAAGGTGGGCATATTAAAAAAGCATATTAAAATAGCACCATCCGTCCGTTTGTCTTTTCATCTATCTGTTCTGTCCGTCAGTCTGCGACCAAAAAGACAGGTTTAGTCGCTATGGCATTATTAGGTAACAGTATTTTCTCATTAGTGTCATTCATTCTGTATGTGTTTTATTGGCTATTTTTGGGCTCAGGTGGCATAAAAGTACAATGGAGAGAACAAAAGAGCTAAGTTTTTAGTATGTCCATCTGTGTGTCCATCACATTTCATGTCCAGACTGTAACTTTGGCATGCATGAAGGGATTTTCAAATAATACATCACAAAAGACGACATGTCGTGTGCAAGACCCACATCACTACCTCAAAGGTCAAGGTCTCACTTGGAGTTTAAAGGCCATGGTATCCTGTATATATGCACGCATTTGTGTCCTGGCTGAAACTTTGTCATGCATTGAAGGATTTGATAATAATTTGGCACAAAATCTTTAATCAATGCACACATCAATGCACAATGTGTCTGGACTGTATCTTTGTCATGCATCCAACGATTTTAAAATAACTTTGCAGAAATATTCAGCACATCAAGAGGATGTGTTGAAGGTCAAGGTCACACTTAGAGGTCAGAGGTTTCAGAATCCTATATATATATGCACAAGTTCAAGTCCAGATTGTAACTTTTGTTGTACATTGAAGAATTTTAAAATGAAATGGCACAAATGTTCAGCTCATAGAGATAAAGTGTCATGTGCCAGTACTGAATCCACACCTTGAAGGTCAAGGTCACAGACTGTGTGACACCACTTTGGGGGCATTCGTCACTGATGGGGACATCTCTTGTTTTTTATTTTCCTGTTATAGTATATTTTGCAGAATAAGATAGTGGTAGAATACTGTTATTTTTTAATAAGATAAACCATTGGCATGTTTGCTATTGGAGATTACAATAACACAATGTGTTTATATACCATGTTATATTTTGTGATAATGATCCCATTTATTATTGGTGAATAAGATACAGTGATGTATGATATATGGAGGATATCAATATGTTTGTTTTGAGTGGATATGGAATATATCGAAACGAAAAAAAATACAATTTAAATATTTCCACAAGCGTGAGTTACATATTTATTCCATATCCACTCAAAACAAACAAATTTTCTTTTTATTTTATGCTTACTATTAAAACAAAAGCTAAATCATGTATATGCACCACTGAAAAAAGTAGTTCCCGCAGACCTATATCACATTCACTGTGACTGATATAAGATCTATATCATGACACTATATTTTACTGATAAAACACAGTATTTCATTAGTTAACATAAAATAAAAGTTCATTTGGGGTGCTTTGCATGATTTTTAAAGAAAACAATTTCACTGTACTATTTGTGTGCAACGGTTTTTAGCTCGACTATTCCAAGAAAAAGAAGGCTATTGAACTCACCATTAAACATAGTTACTTCAAACTTGGCATACTTGTTTCTCATGACAATATAGACAAGTGCAGTAAGTCTTATAACTCATAACTGTCAACCGTATTTGCTTAGTTTTGCCCCTTTTTTTGCGTAGATTTTGTCACAAAACTTAACCTTAGCTATTACTATGCCTTTTCTCAATATTTCTTCATCAAACTTTCAAATTATTTTGCTTATGACAACAGAGTATTGATGCAGCCAAAATCTTTGAGTCAAGGTCACATTTGACAGAGTTATGGCCCATTTTGTACTCAGATTTTGTCAAGGTAACTTTAAGTTGGCAATAATTTTGCCATTTCTTAATATTTCTTCATCAAACTTTCAAATTTTATTGTTGTTTGACAACATGGTCATGATGTAAACCCTCTACCTCTTCTCCCCCTACCTCTACCCCCCACCTCCCTACCAAAGTTATATTGCTAATGACAACATGATAATATGCAGCCCCTCTGCCTCGCACCCCTCCCCCACCCCACCCCCTCTTTCTTTATTTTCAGCTCAAGTTTTTTAAAAAGTGGAGCTTTCCTACTTGCCTTAGAGTAGGTGCCGGCATCACACCATGGTTAAGTGTTTTGAACCAACCCACATTATGTCAAAACCATTAGAGATATTGCTTTGAAACTTGCAGTACTTTAATAATTTACCATCATTACCTCCACCAACAGACAAAAGTGCATAACTTTGTCATGGTTTTTATCAGGACATATAAAGTACATTGAACTTAAGTTTTTCGTACCACCCCATTTTATTTCAAAATTCTTAGACAAAAAACCTATTTTACTGACAAGCCTTCGAATAGTTGAGCGTGCTGTCATGAGACAGCTCTTGTTTTTCCTATTGTTTCATAGGCAGATACATTTCAGTCAGTTGGGAATAAATACTACTTTAGATGTACACATATTACACTAGGCTAAAAATATTTAGTTCAGGTCCTTGTTTTAAACATATAAATAAAAAAATATGGCTGAAACTTGTGTCAAACCTGTCGTGTCAACTGGTCGGTACAGAAGTTTACTCTGCCAACAAGGTGATGGTGCAGGTGGAAGCCAGAACAAACTGTTTACCTCGGGCTCTGTTACTGTACTGTAGATTGGGGTAATATTGGGGTAATATTTGTAGATTGGGGTAATATTTGTAGATTGGGGTTATATTTGTAGATTGGGGTAATATTTGTAGATTGGGGTTATATTTGTAGATTGGGGTAATATTTGTAGATTGGGGTTATATTTGCAATGATTTAATAGTTTAATCATATTTTATTATATTTGTCACAACTGGATATATACAGAACACATATACATAGTTGAATCAGCGTATTAGTACATGTTTATATAATAATATTTACTGAATGAATCTATAATATATAATACAAAAGAACATAACTATATGGTTTACAGTTGGCTTTTTTATACTATAATTTTTAAGACAATATAAAAGGGTTGGGCCACAAGCTTTTACAACATTAGAGATCGGCGCGCCCCTTAATGATTTAATCTTTGCTATATAAGCGAATTTCCTTCTTCCCTTATTTAAAAATCTCACAAAAGATGCAATTCACATAATATTATGCATATTTTTAGAGCATTCTCTTGTGAATCTAAAATTCACTTATAAGTCTGTCTGATTACAAATTGCAAAATTTTCGTCACAAAAAATTACCAAATTTACAGTAAAATTGGGAGACATTTTTGCCATTGGATAGAAGGAGATCTCTTAAACTTTAAATCTATGTGAAATAAATCATTTGGAGATTTTTTTGAAATTTTAAAGTGTGCAGTGCTTGAAAATAGCAAAAATTAAATAATTGCAAATAACTACCCAATTTACTTCACTTCAAGAAGTCAAGATGACCTTTCAGCTATAATACCAGAAGAAAGGTCAGATAAAACCACACTGCCCCCTTTACTTCCTGCGGAATTAGAAGAATAATTGTCCATTACTTAAACTCAGACGCATAATTGCTTGTCTAAACGGCTTTTTTCCCCCCTTCAATACCAAATGTTTTACCCCATTCGATTGATTGCATTTGCTGATAGGCTGGACATACAAATACAGCATTAACATCGCCTAAAGTTAACAAGAACCCTGTTAATGGATATTTTACAGAATCTCAGAAAATATCCTCAAGGACATCAGAATGTTTTCAAGGAGTTCAGTTAAAACCATTTGCTTGTACTTTCAGAGTAAAACATTTGTTTTGGCAGAACCCTATTAGTTTGCACCTCTTTTTCCAAAAGTCTGCAGCTTCTGAACATTGTTTTGAAAAATAAATTTCCGGGAAATAGCGGTTCTATTTTTGCATTACAAACCGTTCTACTCAGACGTTTTCCCATGAGGTTGCGAGTGAATTATATATGAAGCTTAATTGGAGACATTGCTGTTTCTCGGAAAATGTTGGCACAAGGACTAAAAGTACAGACAAAATGTACATTGCTGTTTAATGTCCAAAATGTAATGTATTTTCTATATAACCATATTTGGTGTCAAAATTGTAATGGATATAATAAATTTTCTATACAGTGCTATTTAGTGTCAAAGAATATACATAAATTTTCCATTTATTCAGTGCCATTTGGTGTCAAAAAAAAAATGATTTTCCATTTATTAATTGCCATTTGGTGTCAAAAAAGATAATGGATTTTCCATACCATCATTGCTATTTGGTGTCAAAATATAATGGATTTTCCATACATTGCTATTTGGTGTCAAAATATAATGGATTTTCCATACATTGCTGTTTGGTGTCAAAATATAATAGATTTTCCATACATTGCTATTTGGTGACAAAATATAATGGATTTTCCATACATTGCTGTTTAGTGTCAAAAACATAATTGATTTTCCATACATTACTATTTGGTGTCAAAACATGATGTATTTTATATGCATTGCTTTTTTATTTTAAAAACATTTTTTGAGTTTCCATTTATTGTTATTTGGAGTCAGAAATCACAATAAGGTATTCTATACATTTTTATCTGGTGTCAAAAAATCCTTCAGGTCAGCAATATGGAAAAATCTTAAAATAACATCAGAAACTCTGTGTTTTAATACAGTTGATTGCAGACTTGATTAAATTATGCCAACAGGTGCATTCTGAAAGTTACACAATATGTATAGTTCCTCATAACTCAGTGTTAGTGTTTAAGTAGCTTAGAACAATAACAGATAATTACACAAGAGCTCCTACTGGCAAAAATACTTTAGGTGTCCATTGTGTACTAAGTATTCATATGCATTTGGTCATAAACAAAAAATTGTAACAACTTGATAGATTTTTGCAGTATCACTTCAAGGACCTTCCCTGTGTGCTCTTCTTTTACGAGACCTTGTTTAATAACAGATCGGTTTTGACTACAGGAGTTTTAACTTCTTTATCTCAGGCATTTCAAAGTGGATCAATTTCTCTCAGTAACTCACATACATCAAATGTTTTTTCTCTGAAAATTTCAGTGCATTACTCAGCAATGTAGTGTAACATCTGCCTTAATGGGAATGCAAATGTAATGAAAAAATTTCATCAATTTTTGAAAGTTTTTTTACTGCCTCCGTTTTTGCGTGGTTAGATCACAGTAACTCCTCATTGACTGAGCATCTTGGGTTTGAGCCTGGCAAATGACCATGTCACTTAATGTGAGAAAGTTAAATGTTTCTACGGATGATAGGGGGTCTAGTACTGGTGGATAAACTGTCTGCCTGTCAATAAGTGCAATACGGCCAAAACTAGGGTTAAATCCCAAGAAAAAGATAGTTGTCCATATTGCATCTTTTTCTTATGCACAAAATTTAATATTGTTTGAATCTGCAGACATACTTCCAGTTTCTTACGTGAGCAATTTGATGTCTCGTGACCAATAATACATAGAGTACATACTTTTATGATCTTGCACAAAGAACAATTTTAGCACTTTCATATCTTGTGACCAATATTACATAGAATTCATACTTTTATGGTCTTGTACAAGAACAATTTTAGCACTTTCATATCTTGTGACCAATATTACATAGAGTTCATACTTTTATGGTCTTGTACAAGAACAATTTTAGCACTTTCATATCTTGTGACCAATATTACATAGAGGTCATACTTTTATGGTCTTGTACAAGAACAATTTTAGCACTTTCATGTCCTGTGACCAATATTACATAGAGTACGTACTTTTATAAACTCTGTCGTCAGTAATTATCTGCATTTGAAGAGTTTCAATATCTAGTCAATATCTTCATCACTTTGATTTATGGATATGTTTACTTTTCAAACACGTCTGCAATAGGATGACAAATGTGCTCCTTCAGACACTCATATGCTCATTAGTTACAACTTGAGGTGTTTTATGAATTACTAAGTATTTCTACTTAATTTTAATTGTTAAAGAGGACAGGATAACCACTGACAGATAACGAATATAGAACATTGTCCATTTGCTAAATTGTTGCAATAAAGTCTTGGTTAGGATTCCAGTCTTCTGTTATTTCAATAAGTCGAAAGTGAGCATAACAGGGTGTTACATGAAAGAGGCTTGAGTATTATATGTATTTCTTTTTGGAGAAGGAGGCTTTGGTTTAATATGTTTACGTGTAAGTTAATGTACACATGTAGCGAACAGTGTATAATTTGTTAATTAAAAAAAGGCTACACATGAAAATAAACCTAAAGGAAAGGGTATAGTTTTTTTGTAGGTCAAGAGCAATACCGATTATATTTTTGTACATTTTGTTATTTCTGATAATAAAAGATGCTGATGAGTCAAGAAGAAGTAATACAACACATGTATTGTTTTAGCAAAAGAATTCAGGAAGCTCCAGTGTGTTGTTTATTGCAAAAGTTGAGTTGAGAAATAACTAAACGTAATACTGTATATTTTTTATTATTGATCATAATGACTCAAATGTGTTTTTAACCAAATGGAAATCCTAATTATTAGATTGAGGTATGTCATTGGACAGGAGTGCAGCGTAAAACAGGCAGTTTCTGGTCAATAACAGTTAGGAATGAGGTATTGCCATGAGACTTGGTATGTTGGTACGTTTAATTGAGATGTATAGCTTGGAATTGGGTTTGGGGTCTCTGGGGTCAAGGTTGCTGTTATTAAAATAGAAAAATCTGTTTCCGGGAAATATTCCAAGTGGGAATGAGATAATTTAAAGAAACTTGGTTTATAGGTAGCTTATATGGAGATGTAACTTGTTGTTGTATTTGGGGTACCTAAGGTCAAGGTCAAGGTTACTGTTACTAAACATAAAAAAACAGTTTCTGGCCAAAAACTTGAGGTGGGAATGAGATATTCCCATGAAACTTGGTTACGATGTAGGTAGCTGATATTAAGATGTGTCTTTTGATTGCTTTTGGGTTCCAGTATCTCTGTTAATAAAAGTGGAAACACATTTTCCAGCCAATAGTTTGCTTGCATAAGCACCTGTTAAAATGTGTCTTTTTGCGCACCAGGAAATGGCTATAAGCACTTCCTATGATTTTTTTCCTCTAGTTATGTATTGAAAGCCTGGTTTTGTGGAATTACTGCATTTCTTGTTATTGTATAAGTTCAGAAGGAGTCTTTCAGTGTAAATTTTTGTTGCTGCTGAAATTAAAGTAGGTTCTAGTGTTATAGTCCCCCGCGAAAGGCAGAGGGATGGTTTTTTTTGCGTTATCCAGCTGTCTATCCATCTGTCCACTCTTATGAATATATGTACTTATGTGGCTGCACTGTCCATAGCAAACAACACAAAACTAGGTCACAGGGTCAAGTCATAGAAAACCCTTGTGTATGCAATAGAGGTTGCATTTTTCATTGGATCTTCATGAAACTTGGTCAGAATAAAAGCCTTGATAAAATCTAGATAATGTTTGAATATGGGTCATCTGGGGTCAAAAACTAGGTAACAGGGTCAAGTCATAGAAAACCCTTGTGTATGCAAAAGAGGTAGCATTTTTCATTGCATCTTCATGAAACTTGGTCAGAATGATTATCTTGATGAAATATAGATCAAGTTTAGATATGAATCATCTGGGGTCAACAAACTAGGTCACAGGGTCAAGTCAGAGGAAAACCTTGTGTTTGCAATGTAGGTTCCATTTTTCATTGGATCTTCATGAAGCTTAGTATGATTGTCTTAATAAAATATAGGTCTTGTTTGAATATGGGTCATCTGAGGTCAAAAACTAGGTCACCTGGTTAAATACCATGTGTATGCCATACAGGAGACATTTACAACCCAATCATCTTGAAAATTGGTCAGAATGTTCGTGTGGTTCACCTGGGATTAAAAACTAGGTCATCAAGTCAATTCCGAGGAAAACCTTGTTGGTACTCTAGAAGTTACATTTTTATAGCCAATCATCATGTAAATGTCTTTTCAAGGTCAAACAGAATGTTTGTGTTGATAATATATAGTTTACAGTTGAAGTTTGGTCATTAATGGTTATAAGTAGGTCTCAGGTGACTGATATAGGGCTATCTTGGCCTTCTTGTTGTTGATAATGAGTGCTTATTTTTTAACTCACCTGGCACAAAGTGCCAGAGTGAGCTATTAGGATCGCATTCCGTACGTCGTACATCGTACGTCGTACGTCTGTACGTCCGTCCACCATTTCCTTCAAATGACATCTTCTCTGAAACCAGTGGGCCAATGTTGATGAGTTTTTGCAGGGATGTTTCTTGCATGAAGCTCTATCAAAGTTGTTCAAAGAATTCCATTCCATGCAGAACTCTGGTTGCTATGGCAACAAATAGGAAAAACTTAAAAAATCTTCTTCTCTAAAACCACAAGGCCTAGAGCTTAGATATTTGGCATGTAGCATTGTCTAGTGGACTTCTACCAAGATTGTTCAAATTATGACCCCCAGGTCAAAATTGACCCCGCCAAGTAGTCACTTAGTTTTGCATAAGCTTTATATAGGAAAAACTTTAAAAATCTTCTTCTCTGAAACCACAAGGCTTAGAGCTTAGATATTTGGCATGTAGCATTGTCTAGTGGACCTCTACCAAGATTGTTCAAATAATGACCCCGGGGTCAAAATTGACGCTGTAGGGGGAGTCACTTAGTTTTACATATACTTATATAGGAAAAACTTTAAAAATCTTCTTCTCTGAAACCACAAGGACTAGAGCTTAGATATTTGATATGTAGCATTGTCTACTGGACCTCTAGCAAGATTGTTCAAAGTATGACCCCGGGGTCAAAATTGACCCTGTAGGGGGAGTCACTTAGTTTTACATATACTTATATAGGAAAAACTTTTAAAATCTTCTTCTCTGAAACCACAAGGCCTAGAGCTTAGATATTTGGCATGTAGCATTGTCTAGTGGACCTCTAGCAAGATTGTTCAAATTATGACCCCGGGTCAAAATTGACCCCGCACAGGGGGTCACTTAGTTTTACATAGGCTTATATAGGGAAAACTTTAAAAAATCTTCTTCTCTGAAACCACAAAGCCTAGAGCTTAGATATTTGGCATGTAGCATTTGCTAGTGGACCTCTAGCAAGATTGTTCAAAGCAAGACCCCCAGGCAAAACTGACCCCGCCCTGGGGGGTCACTTGGTTTTACATAGGCTTATATAGGAAAAACTTAAAAAATCTTCTCTGAAACCACAAGGCCTAGAGATTAGATATTTGGCATGTAAAAATGCCTATTGGACTTCTACCAAGATTGTTCAAATTATGACCCCCAGGTCAAAATTAACCCTTTCCGGGAGGGGGGTGGGTGGAAGGAAGGTGACTTGATTTTACATAGGCTTATATAGGGAAAACTTAAAAAAAAAAAAAGAAGGCCAAAGGGCAGGGAATAGTTATTTGGAATGTTACTTAGCACTGTGTAGTGGACCTCTACGAATTATGTTAGAATCTTGACCCCTTCTATTATAGCCAATGGTAGTCAGGCGACCGATATAGGGCCATCATGGCCCTCTTGTTTATTGTTGATAATGAGTGCTTATGATAAACGAGACTCAAGTGTGTGTTTTAATTTCACAAGTCCACATGGAGTCTTTCAGTGTATATTTTGTTACTGCTAAAACTAAAGGAGGTTCCAGTGTTATGTTTATTGGATAATTCAAGTGGGAGTAAAATAAGTGTATATTTTTTTTATTTATCAGAACGAGAAATACATTGTATAATCATTTTGTTATTGCTAATAAAGGAGGCCCAAGTGTGTGATGGATTGCATAAACAAGGAGTTATACAGTGAATATTTTTATTGATGGTAATGTTGGAGACCTGAGTATGTTATATATTGCATAAGTCAAGATGGAGTAATACAGTGTATATTTTGTTTTTGCTAATAATGATGGTGGCTCGAGTATGTTATGTATTGCATAAGTAGAGGAGTAAACAGTGTATATTTTGTAATTGTTAATAGTAAAGGAGGCCCAAGTGTGTTATTTTTTGTGTAAACAAGGTGTAATACAGTGAATATTTTTATCATGTTTTTAATAATAATGTAGGAGGCTCGAGTATGCTATATATTGCATAAGTCAAGAGGAAGTAATACAGTGTATATTTTGTTTTTGCTAATAATGAAGTAGGCTCTAGTATGTTGTGTATTGCATAAGTCAAGAGGGAGTAATACAGTGTATATTTTGTTATTGCTTATAAAGGAGGCCCAAGTGTGTTATGTGTTGCATAAAACAAGAGGGAGTAATTCAGTGAATATTTTTATTGATAATTATGTAGGAGGCTCGGGTATGTTATGTATTGCATAAGTCAAGAGGGAGTAAAACAGTGTATATTTTGTTATTGCTAATAAAGGAGGCCCAAGTGTGTTATGTGTTGCATAAAACAGAGGAAAATTCAGTGAATATTTTGTAATTGTTAATAGTAAAGGAGGCCCAAGTGTGTTATGTATTGCATAAGTCAAAGGTGTAAAACAGTGTATATTTTGTATCATGTTTTTAATAATAATGTAGGAGGCCCAAGTGTGCTATATATTGCATAAAACAAGAGGGAAGTAATACAGTGTATATTTTGTTATTGCTAATAATAAAGGAGGCCCAAGTATGTTGTGTTTGCATAAAACAAGAGGGAGTAAAACAGTGTATATTTTGTTATTGCTTATAATAAAGGAGGCCCAAGTGTGTTATGTGTTGCATAAAACAAGAGGGAGTAAAACAGTGTATATTTTGTTATTGCTTATAATAATGTAGGAGGCTCGAGTATGTTATGTATTGCATAAAACAAGAGGGAGTAAAACAGTGTATATTTTGTTATTGCTTATAATAAAGGAGGCCCAAGTGTGTTATGTTGCATAAAACAAGAGGGAGTAATACAGTGTATATTTTGTTATTGCTTATAATAAAGGAGGCCCAAGTGTGTTATGTATTGCATAAAACAAGAGGGAGTAATTCAGTGAATATTTTTATTGATAATTATGTAGGAGGCTCGAGTATGTTATGTATTGCATAAGTCAAGAGGGAGTAAAACAGTGTATATTTTGTTATTGCTTATAATAAAGGAGGCCCAAGTGTGTTATGTTGCATAAAACAAGAGGGAGTAAAACAGTGTATATTTTGTTATTGCTTATAATAAAGGAGGCCCAAGTGTGTTATGTGTTGCATAAAACAAGAGGGAGTAATACAGTGTATATTTTGTTATTGCTTATAATAAAGGAGGCCCAAGTGTGTTATGTTGCATAAAACAAGAGGGAGTAATACAGTGTATATTTTGTTATTGCTAATAATGAAGGAGGCTCCATGTTATCTTCAGGAGGTGGACACTGAACAGCAGGTCATACTGAAAGTAAGCTAAGTGTGCACCGTCACCGGATACACCCACTGTACCCATTTACCCAACTTGTACCCATGCCAACTTGTATGCAAATAGGCATTGTATCAGTCTTTTTCCATATTTTATCACTGATTTCAACAATAAACGAACATACTGATGACACAAAGTCATGTATATACTTAAGTTTTGATTTCAAGCAAGGAGTAGCGTCTGCACGCATTAGAAGATAACATAAAATATGCTGAGGAGAAGGTGTAATATGCTGCTCACTGCTTGAAGCAGAACTGGTCAAAGTTGGTTTTTTACCTCAGTTTTCATTTTACCTACAAAATGTAGAGCTTATTTTTTAATGTTTTGATAAGTATGAACAATGAATCAATTCTCTTGCTAATTTTGTACAGACCTTTGTATCTCTGGGATTTGAGGCACATTTGTTTAGGCTAATTTATACACCCAAATTTACCCCTAAAAAGTATTACACTCATGATGTCATCCTCGAAGCCATCTTGAGATGCACAATACTGGATTCCAGATGCTAGGAAATGGATGTATATCTGCATAATTCATCAGTTAATAAGATGTTTTTTGTACAGAAATATGCATGTCTATCTGTATAATATTGTTTTTTCAAGCAATGTTTGAATAGGATCACAATTGAAAAACCTTTTTTAATACGATAACCCTAATATCTGGGCTTGACTTTGAAAAAAAACGTTCAGATAAAACTTGCAGGAAACAGCTGGCATTGGTGTACAAGTTGGCGTGGGTATAAACAAACGGGAAGCTAACCCTTGTCACCCACTGTTGTCTCTAGCTGGAGAGAGGTTATTTACTCAAAGAGTGTAAATCTGTCCTGATTTCTGACCTATTTTCTCCACTCTTTATTTCAGAGTTCTTAATTTTCTCCACTCTTTATTTCAGAGTTCTTAATTTTTTATTTCTATAGGATTTCTTTGTACTACGTAGAACATGAGCAAAAATTATCGAAAATAAGGTTATATTTAAGGAACAGTTACAAATAAAGTTGTGTCGTAAAAGCTAAATAATGGCACTTTACAATCATAAACAAAAGTCCCTTAGTCTTATAATAGTGAAATAGTTTACTTATGAAATATAGGTCTTTAACAAGTGATGGAAATTGTCTAGTTATGACATACAGGTCTTTATAAGTTTGATAGCAGTATATAGTCTTGTTTATGAAACATATGTCATAGCAAATGTGGTAAAAGGTCTGGTTATGAAATATGGGGCTTAACAAAGGTAGGAAAAGTTCTGGTTATGAATATTAGTCTATAGGTCTGGTTATATTGAAGCCAGGCCCTTACAAATAATGTATTGAAAGGTAATGTTCTGAAGTATGGGGGTTTTACAAATATGGTAAAAGGCCTGGTTATGAAATGTGGATCTTCACAAACGTGGGAAATAGTTTATAATTGGTCAAGAAGTATGGACCTTTAACAGAGTATTGTATTTGGTCTGATTACAAAAGTCTTTTTCAGACCTTATCTATATGTCCTATCAACTACATAATTATGTAATACCTTAAGAGCTGATATTGTTTAATCATGATCCTTCAGTTCCTTTTAGAAGAGGTCATCTTTAAGGGTGATGTTATGTGTGTTGTCACCTTGTGATATACCATATTGTTTCAATTTAGGACTCCCCTATAATTAATGCCGACACCCCCTCCCCGTTTTTTTTCTTGCCATGCTCTTCAGTCTTTCAAATGCTCCTACAATATTCCAAGAACATAATATCCATTGCAATACAGGATCTAGGTCAATGTTTTAAAAGAAAGATTATCTGTTGTTCCTGTTCTTGTTTACATTTTTCCCTTAAAAAAGCATAATTGTATACAGATGCACCTGACATATTCATTGGAGCATGTCATAGACTACAGATGCACCCGACATATTCATTGGAGCATGTCTGAGACTATACAGACGCATCTGACATATGCATTGGAGCGTGTGTGAGACTAAACAGGTGCATCTGACATATTCATTGAAGCGTGTCTGAGACTGTACAGATGCACCTGACATATGCATTGGAGCGTGCGTGAGACTGTACAGGTGCATATGACATATTCATTGAAGCGTGTCTGAGACTGTACAGATGCACCTGACATATGCATTGGAGCGTGTCTGAGACTGTACAGACGAACCTGACACATGCATTGGAGCGTGTCTGAGACTGTACAGACACACCTGACACATGCATTGGAGCGTGTCTGAAACTGTACAGGCGCACCTGACACATGCATTGGAGCGTGTCTGAGACTGTACAGACGCACCTGACACATGCATTGGAGGGTGTCTGAGACGGTACAGACGCACCTGACACATGCATTGGAGCGTGTCTGAGACTGCACAGACGCACCTGACACATGCATTGGAGGGTGTCTGAGACTGCACAGACGCACCTGACACATGCATTGGAGCGTGTCTGAGACTGCACAGACGCACCTGACACATGCATTGGAGCATGTCTGAGACTGCACAGACGCACCTGACACATGCAATTGGAGCGTGTCTGAGACTGCACAGACGCACCTGACACATGCATTGGAGCGTGACTGAGACTGCACAGACGCACCTGACACATGCATTGGAGCGTGACTGAGACTGCACAGACGCACCTGACACATGCATTGGAGCGTGTCTGAGACTGCACAGACGCACCTGACACATGCATTGGAGCCTGTCTGAGACTATACAGACGCACCTGACACATGCATTGGAGCGTGGCTGAGACTATACAGACGCACCTGACACATGCATTGGAGCGTGTCTGAGACTATACAGACGCACCTGACACATGCATTGGAGCGTGGCTGAGACTATACAGACGCACCTGACACATGCATTGGAGCGTGTCTGAGACTATACAGACGCACCTGACACATGCATTGGAGCGTGTCTGAGACTGTACAGACGCACCTTAGGCATGCATTGGAGCGTGTCTGAGACTATACAGACGCACCTGACACATGCATTGGAGCGTGTCTGAGACTGTACAGACGCACCTTAGGCATGCATTGGAGCGTGTCTGAGACTATACAGACACACCTGACACATGCATTGGAGCGTGTCTGAGACTGTACAGACGCACCTGACATGCATTGGAGCGTGTCTGAGACTATACAGACCACCTGACACATGCATTGGAGCGTGTCTGAGACTATGCAGATGCACCTGACACATGCATTGGAGCGTGTCTGAGACTGCACAGACGCACCTGACACATGCATTGGAGCCTGTCTGAGACTATACAGACGCACCTGACACATGCATTGGAGCGTGTCTGAGACTATACAGACGCACCTGACACATGCATTGGAGCGTGTCTGAGACTATACAGACGCACCTGACACATGCATTGGAGCGTGTCTGAGACTGTACAGACGCACCTTAGGCATGCATTGGAGCGTGTCTGAGACTATACAGACGCACCTGACACATGCATTGGAGCGTGTCTGAGACTATGCAGATGCACCTGACACATGCATTGGACGAATTGGGTCCCCTTCCTTCTTAAATTCCAATTTTTCAATGAGTGGCATGCAAAAGTGGTCCAAATAACCCCTCCCCCCCCTTTTGAAGTTTGCAATGCCTTCAAGTGCACTAATTAGAAACAATATATTACATGATATTTTCCCATTTCCCTGGCTTGAAATGCGTTTTCATTTTCTGTCATTCCTGATAATTCAGTACTTAAGGTTAAATCCTAATATCTGTAAGAGAATATATGTTACTTTAAGATAACATAAAAGTTGCTGAGGAGAGGGTTAGGTTATGTTACTTTATAATTTTAATTTTGCTTGATATGTTGCACTGAACGTGATAATTTTTGCTCAAATGGCGTGAGTTCCATCTTTTCTTTGTCTTTCCCTCTGTTCACTTATTTCTCACGATGTCTATATCCCGACACATTTCAGGCAACATGCAGGTATAATCAATATTGTCACCAAATAATATGCATGTAAAACATACTAGTCACAAACTGTATGCTCGGTGTGAAATATATGCCCCGACATAGGCTCCAGTATGCTTACAATAAAACTTGCTTTTAAACCTTTTTTTCTGTACTTCTTTCAGTGGACATCTGTAGAACTGTTTCTTTCGCCAATAAAATTAGTTAGCACTTTCTGTATTCTTTCAACTGTTTGCTCATTCTAGTACACTGTCCTGTAGCAGCTTTCTGAAACTGATTTCAAAATACATCAATCAAACATGTATGATGGTCGTAATACTTTCCAGGCAGGTCAGGGTGTTTTTTTTGTGCCACTGCAATTGAACGTAAGAAAGATTAAGTGTTACCCTGTTTCTCTGTCTGTCTGTCTGTCTTTCTGCCTGCCTGTATGTGAGCCTGTCTGTGGACAAGTTTACCTTGCAGTTGTGATAATTCACCCAAAAAAGTATTCAGGAGAACAATTCAATACTGTAAATATAAGGTATTTTTCAAATGTTTAATAGAATTTAGTCATTTTAGGTGAAAGCTAGTTTTCATTGTATAAAAACATATTATAAATAAAGCTAGTAAGCAATTGCTTTTTCTAAGAGCCATTTCTTTTAATTTGATGATTGGCTAAAAACGTTTGGTGTACTACCACGGAGAAAGCGCAACATGTGGTATAAAAGAAGCAAGTGTGTCATATGTTATGCATGTAACTGAACATGTCCAGATTGTTAGCTGATAACAACAGTTTCAGTAGCTGGGGGCGCTCAACATATAACCATTACAAACACTGAAACAGTTTAAATACTACTGTGGCATGTGTCTAAGGTAATTTAAGATTTTTTTGCAGGTGAAAAATATGTAGACCTATAGCTGAGTCCTTCTTTTAGTTGATAGTGAAATATGTTGTAACCATTATGGTGTTTGCAGGCTTACCTCAACAGATTCTGAAAAAAAGTGATATTTGTAGTGGCAAGTGATTCTACCTTTACAAACTGCAGATCATGATCAGCCTTCACAATTATTCAGTCATCAGAATTTCAGTGGACACCCCTTTAAACAAATAATGATATTAAGGAATCATGGTCTACAATGGTTTTACTTATTTGTTAATTTTTCTTTAAGCACCCCTATTTCAGTACATGGTACTGTCGAAATGTGAAAAATGGGCAAGTCTGTTATGAAATTTCAGCTGGGCTGGGTCAAGGATTTGTAAGATAAGCCTGCATGCACTATTGGCATATATAATAGCAGCTTGAAACATTTGTTTATAACAGTAACATTGTCTTGCCAGTCTCAGACAGAAGGATAAAAACAAACAAGGAGAATAGAAAGTAGATCCTTCAAGCTTTCTACTTTTGTCTAAGTACATGTATATAAAAGTTAAGCACTTGGACAGAAATGTGCTTGTTGTGAAAAGTACTATCAGTACTTTTACTGTAAAAATCTTTTTTTTATCTTTTTTTCATGAGCTTTTTATTTTCGCGAATGAAGCACTCTGCTAATTCATCAAAATCGCTAACATAGCAAAACAAACATTATATATGAAATTGAGCTCGCTCGTGCATTCAAAAATTTGCAAATAAATAGAAAATTTGAAAATCGCGAAATAAACAAATTGCGACTGTAAAGACTTTTACATTATTTGAAGCCATTAGCTTCAAATTGTTTCATAAATACAGGATATTTAAATGTCAGTATGTTTTAATATTTCTGAAACTTGTTTTATAAACCAAATTACAGAATATACTTACAGTGACTGTATCAGTTATAAAAATTATGCTACGTTTAAATCTTTAAAGTTCTTCGTTTCTGTTTCTTCTGCCCAAGTTATTCAAGAAAAAGACAATTAGGGGCTCACATACATGGTTGGTAACAACTTTATACATAATACGTAAAAATAATTCATACAATAATAAAATCTTCATCACAAAAAAGTTCCAATTTGTACAATCATACGCTTTGAACGTTAACCTACTTTAAAGTGTCACAGCATCATGGAAAATATAAACCAGGTCAGTCATATTTGTTACAGATTCAATCATACTCAGAATATCAATGGAAGCCCTTGCTATTGTTCAATTAATTCAGTTGTAACACTTGGCAAAAAAACATTGGCAAAGGGACTGAGAGAAATTTCCCTTCATTTTCTAGGCTTTAATTATTCCTAGAGGAGGTATTTGTGTGAAAGAATGATGAAATGCTGGTAGAAGTTAAAGGGGAATATCAGTGCCATCAGTATAAAGCATTTTATTCCCCGAGAGAACATTCTCTGCATTCATGCTTTAATGTTCCTTATAAATGAGCCAAGCCTTGTGTGTATTATACTCACATTTGTTATTGTATCAATGATTCCAGATGTGCAGTTTTACATACATGATATCAAGTCCATTTCTTAAAAGTTATATGCTCTTGCAGTTATTTCTTTTCCTTCCTATCCCCCGCCAAAGGGCGGAGGGATATTGTTTTGGCGTTGTACGTCAGTCCGTCCGTCCAAAGCAATTACTAAGGAACCCATGGATAGAATTTCACGTAACTTGAAATAAGCATACAATAGAGTAATGCCACGGTGCACATGCAACTTTAATCATGATTAATTTAGTATCTTTAGAGTTATTGCCCTTCAATTGTTTTTTTCTTCTTTATTCAATATGAAAAAAATAAAATTCTATTTTTCTGGAATCAGTAATCCAAATTTAATTGTGATTGGCCAAAATAATTTAATGATTACTCTTTCTAATATCAACACCCTGCCTCTGGGTATTTAGCTCACCTAAGCACAAAGTGCTCAAGGGGAGCTTTTAGGATCACCCTGTGTCCATTGTTTGTCGTCATTATGCGATGTGCATCATCAACAATTTGCTTCACATGATATCTCCTCTGAAACAACTGGACCAATGTTGATGAAACTTGGCAGGGATGTTCCTTGCATAGCAACAAGTTGGAAAAACTTAAAAAATCGTCACCAAAACCACAAAGCCTAGAGCTTAGATATTTGGTATGTAGCATTGTCTAGTGCTCCTCTACCTTTAATATTTAAATCAGTCCCCTGAGGTCAAAATTTACCACATCATCCAGGGGAGAGGGTATCTTGTCTGTATATAGAGTAATAGGAAAAACCTAGCTTCCATATAGTTCCTATAGCAACCAGTGACTTACCAAGCAACCACTGACTTACCAAGCAACTAGTGATTTCCTTAACAATCAGTTAAATTAATCATTTTCCCTTGCAACCAGTGTCTTCCCCTTGCAACAAGTGACTTCCTTTACAATGAGTGATTTCCTTAGTAACCATTGACTTAAGCAACTAGTGACTTCCTTAACAACCAGTGCTTTCCACCAGCAACCAGTGACTTCAAGTTACTTCCCCTTGCAACAAGTGACAACTAGCAACCACTGACTTACCTTAGAAACCAGTGACTTACCCTTGGCATGAGTACAACCAGTGACTTGCCATATGAACAAATGCCTTCCTTAGCAACCACTGACTTCTTTAGCAACCAGTGACTTCCTTAGCAACCAGTTACTTGCCCTTGTAACAAGTGACTTTCTTAGCAACCAGTGAATTCCCATATGAACAAATGACTTCCTTAGCAACTGTTGACTTCCTTGAGCAACCTGTGACTTCCTTAGTAACTTTTGGCATCATATTGCAATGAGTGACTTTATTAACAACAGTTGACATCCTTAGCAACTAACAACAGTTGTCTCTGGCAACCACTGACTTCCCATTGTGACCAGTGATTCCCTTAGCAACCACTGACTGCCCCTGGTAGCTGGTGACATTTAGTGACCAGTGACTTCATAAGCAACCAGTGACTTTTTCCTAGCAACCAGTGACTCCTTAGCAACTACTTACTCCTTTTAGCAACAAATTTTTGTAGAAATTAGGCCTACTCTACATAGAAAAAGTCAATGGGGGTATAGTGCTTTTCTAAAATATTCTATATAGAAAATGGTCAATTTTTGTAATCTCTAACAATGAAAACTTTAGAAACTGGAGTTTTACAGAAGTGAGGCCCTCTAGAGGATGTACTGATTTTCTTACATAATTATTCTATATAGACACTTAAGAGTTCTAATGACTGTGACTTGAAGAAAAGAATTATCCACTTGGAGATGAGGTCCCAGTGGGGTGGTGAAATTAAAAAATTCTTTCTTTTTCTTAAGTGTAAGACAAACCAATACACTTTCCGGTTAATCTCTTTCAGTTATCTGTTTCATTTGGCTGGGGATATAGATTCACTGAATTTGCTTGTTTTCCCAGGCTCCTGCTAGGTATATCCTGTTTATTCTCCCCTTCCAAGGGCTACTCAGGCATCTGGTAAGCATCCCCTTCTTAGTCTACAAGTAACTACTTAATTTGCATGTTTAGAGCATTCTGAAGCTTTTATACATCACCAAATGTTAAATTTAATATAGCAAAAACACTTCCTGTGCAGAATAAAAACATTTTAATTTTAATCAAATGCGACTCAAGGTTAAGCAGGTTTGGTAGACTGAAACAAAAGCGTGCAAAGTAGTCTGTGATGTCACATGCAATAAACATGCATGCAAAAGGAACCTGCCTTTATCCTTAATGATTGATTGACGCTTAGTTTCTAGGAAGTCTTAAAAGCATAAACAGTATTTCCATTCCTGAGGTCATAGTCTAAACCAAACAAGCATGGCACAGTCTTAGCAAAAACAAGTAAACATGCACATCACAGGCAAGCAAACACAAGCAGAACAGGCAAGCAAACAACTTCAGTGTAAGCAGGCCAACAAGATAGGCGCAGACAAGCAAACAGGCACACTTAGAGGCAAGCAGGCATATTCAAACGACTGTAAAATGCAAACAAAAAGTGCGGGCAAGCAGGCCAACAAGATAGGCACAGTCAAGCAATCAGGCACATTAGAGGCAAGCAGACATATTAAAATTAATGTTAAACACAGACAAGAAAACAAGTACAGTGCAAGCAAGCAAAAAAGGTAGGCATAGTCAAGCAAACAGGCACACCAGAGGCAAGCAGACAATCAGACTAATGTCAAATGCAAACAAGTACAGTGCAGGCAGACCAAACAAGCCCAATACTGGCAAGCAAACAATAACATTGCAGGCAAGCCAAGAAGCACAGTGCAGGCAATCAAACAAGCACAATGTTTGCAAGCAAACAGGCTTGTTTTGAAAGGAAAAGCAAACATACAGCCATAAAGGACATGTCTGCAAGAATGAGTTCGATTTCTCTTTTTATACACCTGTCTTGTGTTATGGTCTGTGTTATGGGACCACCTGGGGCGGGTGTGTGGCATCCTCAATGTTGTCTGCTGTCTAACTTCCACAACTCACAACTAAACTTGCAAAACTTGCTATGAATATTAAATTTTATAGGCATATTATCTTGAGCAACTGATAACCAGCCAAATTGCCCCAGCCACTGCAGAGTTATTGCCCTTTAATTGATAAAATTGGACAAATCTGGACTTGTCTAGTCTTTTATATAACTGAAACAATTGTGACAGTCACTCCTGAGTTATTGTCCTTTAATTGTCAAATTTGAAGAGTGTATTTTGTGACAGTGTGGCACTTTTGTTCCATTTATTATCATTCAACAAGCATTCTTATTAATTATAAAAGTTTACTGAAGTCTTTTAAAGATTTGATTAAAAACAAATTTCAAGCATAAAAAAGTTACAAGCTCCTAATTGTTCATAGTAAAGGCATAGAGCCTTCTTGGAAACTAGAGAAATGCAGCAAATTGTTGTGGATTGGCACAAAGTCTCACCTCAGTTAGGAAAGTGGCAAAATGTGTGTTCTCAGTCCCAGATTCTCACAAGATGTGCTGTGATTTAAGTCTGGAATCTCTGCGGTAGAATGGTATAATGGATGAACAAAATAATTGTCTTTAAAGGTAAAAATTCTGTGTGCTTAAAACGGGAGAGAAATTTCAAGAATGACTGTCTTTTAAAATGTTTGGAGAAAATATTTTTTTGGGTCTTCGTGGGAATTGCAAGATAGAGGAAAAAGAACATTAATCATTTTGAGATTGCTGTTCTTGTTTTGAACTGTCGACAATAATAAAATTTGAAATTCATCGCGCTTCTCAAAATATTTAAATATATGCATGAAATGTACTGGTACCTTCATTTTGTTAGTGCCTCATATCTGTCAGACAGGGTGCATTGTCCACAGATTTTGTACTCCGATCACGATTCATTTTCTTCAGTGTCTGTTAAGTTAAACGTAAAGCTAGAAGGCAGAAAATGATTACCGTGAAGTTTAACTTATTATGTCGACGCTGATCTTTGATACATAATTTTTGTCAGTTGACTCAAAATATGTATTTGCGGAACACACCCGACATTTTACTCACATTTATGAACTATGTACCACTTGCAATTTATGTTCCAGTGCCAGTGTAGAGTTAAATTTTCCAAATTCTTATAGCTGTTGAATGTCATGTATTTAACTTGTAATCAATGTACTTTGCAGGTGCAGAGTTTTTTCCGAGGCTGGTTGTGCCGGCGGAGATGGAAACAGATTGTTGAGCTATACATACGATCTCCACATGCTGAGAGCATGAGAAAACGCAATAGTATTGTATTTAGGTAAAATATAATTCGGGCTGTGCTGTGTGAAAGCAGACTCTCGTGTTTTGTTTGTAATCACCTGACTATTGAGGCATGAAAGAAGTTGCATACTTACTATACTGTGTAATAATGTAGGAGTATTTTTGGCACTAAGTCTTATAAGCATTCGTCTAATCACAAGTTAATGTTTGATACAAGAATTTGTACAAATACTTCTTCAGATACTGATATTTGTGTCTCAGTGAATTCAAAACCGTGCTATTTTATCTTGCAACCATGCACCTAGAAATGGACTGCTTTGCAAATGCTTCGCTTTTTCAAATGTATTATAGGTCTTTTATTGTATTAATGATTTTTGTCAGTTATTTACAAGGACTGGAAAAAGCCATGACATCCTGTTTTGCATAAAATGTACCCAGTAGTTCTCGTAAGTTTTTCTTTTTTCCGTAATAATGTCCTAGAGATGTCAAACTGCATTAATTCAATCTGATTGATACGCTGCATTTGGGTAATAGTGGTTTTGAAAGATGTCAAATTAAATACGTTATCAAACTCTACGGAGAGAACTCTTGAAAATAGACTAGGAGAGCAAAATGATGTAATTCAGTACTTAAAGTTATTTTAGTATTTGTAAAACTTATATAGAGTAGTACAAAATAGTAAACTGTAATTTTAAGTACGAGGGTTGTCCCAGAAAAGTGCAAACATTTCTTTTTGCTTATTAATATTAAAATTATGAAAAGCAATTTTAGTTCAGTTGATGTTTAATAATTAACATCTTATTAGAGTAAAGACCAAGTTTGAAGGCGATATCTCTTGTAACAGAGATTATGTGCAAAACTCATTACTTGGGTAGAAATTGTTGACATGCACCGTGCAACATCGTCATTCACGTCATTAACAATGTCTATTTCATCATTTTAAAAAAAATTCCCTGTCTCTTGTAATGCTTTTACCATTTATCAAACACCTCAACAAACCACTCTAATTTTATAAAGAGATCTCTTTGATTCTGGTTCATATATAATCCTGGAGCCAGGTTTTGTCCTATTGTGATAATGTTGGTCTCTGCGATACGGCATACGGAATTTGCGAGAGGCTGATATATTCTTTGCATGGTCTTTTCATCGGTCGTCAACAAATGTTGGACTTACCTTGCTGACAAACGGTAAATTTGCATATTTTCAGACAGAATTTTGTGAACAACCCTCGTACATCCTTTCATATGTTACAGCTACTTCTTTTTACACAGTAAAATGTATTTTTTAAGCTTACCTGAGCGCAAAGTGCTCAAGGTGAGCTATTGTGATCAGGTGATGTCTGTCGTCTGTCTGTCCACAAGGTGCCTTGTGTATGCAAGAGGCTGTATTTTTTACTGGATCTTCATGAAAGTTGGTCAAAATGACTACCGTGATAAAATATAGGTGGAGTTCAAATATAGGTCACTCAGCTCAAAAACTAGGTCACATGGTCATGTCTTAGAAAAACTTTGTGTTTTCAATCTAGTCTGCATTTTTAGCACATCTGGCTTTGCCAAGGTGAGCTTTTCTAATGGATGATTGTCCGTCCGCCATCAACATTTTGATTCAAACGACATCTCCTCTGAAACCACTGGGCAAATGTTGATGAAACAAACTATGCAGGGATGTTCCTTGCATGAAGCACTACCAAATTTGTTCAAAGAATTCCATTCCATACAGAACTCTGGTTACTATTGCAAAAAAAAGGAAAAATATAAAAATCTTCTTCTCTGAAACCACAAGGCCTAGAGCTTAGATATTTAGCATGTAGCATTGTCTAGTGGACTTCTACCAAGATTGTTCAAATTATGACCCCGGGGTTAAAACTGACCCCACCTGGGGGGTCACTTAGTTTAACATAGGCTTATATAGGAAAAACCTAGAGCTGAGATATTTGGCATGTTGCATTGCCTAGTTGACCTCTGCCAAGTTTGTTCAAATCATGACCCCTGGATCAAACTGACAGCCCAGTCTCTTAATTTTACATAGAAAAAAGTTTAAAAGTCTTCTCTGAAACCACAAGGCCTAGAACTTAGATATTTAGCATGTAGTATTGCTTTTTGGACCATTACCAAGATGATCCCCGGGTGAAAATTAATTATTCCCGGGAAGGCCCGGTCACTTGATTTTGCATAGGCTTATATAGGGAAAACTTCCAAAACCACAAGGCCCATAGGTAGAGCTTAGATGTTTGGAATGTTACTAAGCATTGTGTAGTGGACCTCTACGAATTATGTTAAAGTCATGACCCCTTTTATTATTTGCAATTGATATACAGGTGAGCGATATTTATTTATATTACATATTTCTTGTTTATTGGAACTTCATGAAATTTGGTCAGAATGACTGCCTTGATAAAATCTAGGTTGCGTTTGAATATGAGTCTTCTGGGGTTTAAAACTAGGTCACCAGCTCAATCATAGAAAAACCTTATGTATGTAATAGAGGTGTCATTTTTCATTGGATATTAATGAACTTTGGTCAGAATTATTATATTGATAAAATCTAGGTAGAGTTTTAATGTGGGTCAAAAACCCTGGCCCAGTGCTTATAAAAGTTCCATGAGCTCAATTTCACTGCACGAAATCATGCTGATGTAATATTTAGTGAAGTCAAGTTATATTTACTTACAAGGTCAGATGTAATTTTAAGTTACATCAGCTCGAAAACAGAGCTTATGCTTATTGTTATGGAATCTGACTTTGTAAAAAGATATAATTGAACTTTACTTCAAATTACTTCAGCACTTCAGCGATTTTTTGCTGAGCATGAAATTGTGCTCAAGAAACATTTATAAGCACAGGGCCTTGTCCCCAGGTCATGTCATAGGAAAACTTTATTTTGCAATGGAGTCTGCATTTTTTATTAGGATCGCATTCTGTCCGGCGTCCGTCATACGTCCGTCCGTCCACCATTTCCTTCAAACGACATCTCCTCTGAAACCACTGGGCCAATGTTGATGAGACTTTGCAGGGATGTTCCTTGCATGAAGCTCTATCAAAGTTGTTCAAAGAATTCCATTCCATGCAGAACTTGCTATGGCAACAAATAGGAAAAACTTTAAAAATCTTCTTCTCTGAAACCACAAGGCCTAGAGCTTAGATATTTGGCATGTGGCATTGTCTAGTGGACCTCTACCAAGATTGTTCAAATTATGACCCCTGGGTCAAAATTGACCCCGCGCGGGTGGGCACTTAGTTTTTGCATAGGCATATATAGGAAAAACTTTAAAAATCTTCTTCTCTGAAACTACAAGGCCTAGAGCTAAGATATTTGGCATGTAGCATTGTCTAGTGGACCTCTACCAAGATTGTTCAAATTATGACCCCCGGGTCAAAATTGACCCCGCACCGGGGGTCACTTAGTTTTGCATAGGAATATATAGGAAAAACTTTAAAAATCTTCTTCTCTGAAACCAAAGGCCTAGAGCTAAGATATTTAGCATGTAGCATTGGCTAGTGGACCTCTACCAAGATTGTTCAAATTATGAGCCCCAGATTAAAATTGACGCCGCACAGGGGGTCACTTAGTTTTACATAGGCTTATGTAGGAAAAACTTTAAAAAATCTTCTTCTCTGAAACCAAAAGGCCTAGAGCTTAGATATTTGGCATGTAGCATTGGCTAGTGGACCTCTACCAAGATTGTTCAAATTATGACCCTCGGATCAAAATTGACCCCGCACCGGGGGTCACTTAGTTTTACATAGGTTTATATAGGAAAAACTTTAAAAATCTTCTTTGAAACCACAAGGCCTAGAGCTTAGATATTTGGCATGTAGCATTGGCTAATGGACCTCTACCAAGATTGTTCAAATTATGACCCCTGGGTCAAAATTGACCCCGCACCGGGGGTCACTTAGTTTTACATAGGCTTATATAGGGAAAACTTTAAAAATCTTTTTCTCTGAAACCACAAGGCCTAGAGCTTAGATATTTGGCATGTAGCATTGCCTAGTAGACCTCTTCAAAGTTTGTTCAAATTATGCCCCTGGGATCAAAATTGACCTTGCCGGGGGGGGGGGATCATTTGTTTTACAAAGGCATATATAGGAAAACTTATTTGGTATATAACATTATGTAGTGATCTTCCACCAGGCAAGTGGACTTGTACCAAGGTGAGCGATATAGGGCCATCTTGGCCCTCTTGTTGAAATTTGGTCAGAATTACTGCCTTGATAAAATCTTGTTTGAGTGTGAATATGGGTCATCTGAGGTTTAATAACTGGTCATCAGGTTGAATCATAGAAAAACCTTGTCCAATCTTCATGAAAATATATCAGACTGTTTGTCTCAATTAATTTTAGATGCAGTTCTAATCTGGGTCATCTGAGGTCAAAGACTAGGGCACACAGTCAAACCAAAGGAAAACCTTGTTCATACTATAGAGGCCACATTTAATATTTAATCTTCATTGCTCAGAATGTTTGTCCAAATGATTTCTTGGTTGAGTTTGAAGCTGGGTTACTTGGGGTCAAAAACTAGGTCACTAGAACAAATCAAATAAAACCTTTTCACAGCCTGGTCCCACATTAAATTTCAGGTTGTCATGAAATTTGGTCAGATTGTTTGTGTTGAACACTTCGGACTAAAAACTAGGTTACCAGGTCAATTCTTAGGAAAACCTTAACACTCTAGACGTCACATTGTATAGGCAATCATCATGTGAATTTGTCAGAATGTTTTGTCTAGGTCAAACAGAATGTTTGTGTTTATGGAATATAGTTTAGGGTTTAATTTTGGTCACATTGGGTCATAAGTAGGCCTCAGGTGAGTGATATAGGGCCATCTTGACCCTCTTGTTTATACTTCTGCTGAAAAATATAAATAAACATGACTGAAACCTTTTTGAATTTTTTTAGCATGGTTGAATGTGAGGAAGAGTATAACCGTCAGTTGTCTACCATGGTGACGTGTTTTTTACGACCGCTTAGAATGGCAGCAAGCTCCAAGAAGCCTCCCATTACTCATGAAGATGTGAACTCTATATTTCTTAACAGGTAAAGATGTTAAATTTACAAAAAATGCATCAGATCTTATGAAACATTTTGATACATTAATTGCACTTATAGACTTTTAACTGTAAACTTTGGTTTTGTCAAACTTTGCAACATTTATCTGTCAAAATGGACATTTCTTAAATTTATGAAATGACAAAGTTTAATCAGGATCAGGGATTTCAAATGAACACTGACTCATCCCAAATCTACAGTGAATCAGATTCTTGTATGAGAGCCAAGCTACCAAAGTTCCCCAAAAATTACAAGCAGACATACTGCATTTGCCTCTTTTGTCTACAACCACTGAATTATTTCCCTGACCAGTGGAACCATACCCAGGCAATTCCTTAAAACTTATATCCAGCATTGTATGACTTAAGAGGGGTTTATAATTGTTTCTGTGTCGGTTTTCCATAATTGAGAAATAAAATAGAAAATAAAACCCCCCAAAAACAAAAAAAACACAACACACACCAACACCCAAATAGAAAAAACTTACCTCTTAACAACATTAAACACAACACACACCAACAGCCAAACTTACATGCAGAAGGATGAAATCTCCAAACATGGGAAAAGGCAGAAGACAAGGTTTACACTGAGCTTGTAGTTAAAACTTGGTAGTTTGTCTAAAAAAATGAATTTTTAGGAAAAATTCTTTGTTGCACGACAATGAAATTAAATTGCAAGTGAGATATGTACCTCGGTTTTTGAATGACTCAGTGAACGTGCAGAAAATAGATTAATTGGTCTTGTCTAGAGAGAAATTACTCACATAGAAATGACAATTTGGTTTAAGTTGAAATTAGTCACGTAGAAATGGCATTTTGGTTTGAATAATGCAGCAGAGGGGTTGGTCTTACCCCGCAGTATAATGTCCAATTGTATTAATATTCAATATTCACTTGGAAATTAAGGACGGCATCTTAAAATTGTTATTGAATTTGTATACAATGATACATGCATTATTAACTCGTACTCTGCAGAAGACAATCAATTTTGTCTTTGTGACCAGTGCAGATCGTATTAGGTAGTCTGATCATAATCTGCGCTGTTCACTATTCAGACATAAATTTCTACCAAACACCCCTTGAACAATTAATGGTACTGCCCAAATCGAAAGACAGAAAAGTTTGTTGTAGACATAATATCAGGGAAAGTATTCCTCAATGCTCAGGTACACTTAACTTGTATGGAATTTAAGAGGGGTATTATTTAGTGATGACACACACCTGTACTTTCCATTAGATGTGAACCAATCAAATACTACAAGCAATTTGTAACTATCTTTTCCCCTTTTAAATTATTCATGGCTATATTGTTTTACAATACAAACAAGGTCAATAAATACACACAGTTTAATAAGGAAATTCAGTGATATTGATAACTTGTACAATAGATCTAATATTGGACAGTGCTTTCTGAATTCTGTAAGATTGAATCTGATTAGTTGTTTAGATTTGCTGAAAAATTTCAGCCACATATATGTAAGATTGAATCTGATTAGTTGTTTAGATTTGCTGAAAAATTTCAGCCACATATAAAGGATCAAAAATAAAAATGATGGTCAGGTTTTCTGTAAACTGAACATGTACTTTCTAAGCAGTCCATAACCTTTTGTTTTATTGTACTTTTCATTTATTTTCAGTGAGACACTGTTGTTTTTGCATCAGATTTTCTTCAAAGGTCTTTGTGCAAGACTTGAGAACTGGCCTACATTAGTTTTAGGCAAGTATTCTTGTGAAGACCAGAAAATCTGGTAGAAAAATTGTGCTCAGAATTTTTAATACTTGAAATGTGTCCATAGGACACAGAAGACGTCTGACCTATCACTGTATAGACGTTCGGACAATGTAAGTGTTAACTGCTTTCCATACTAAGGTTTGTCAATAAAATATTTGAGTCTGTTGGAAAAAATGCTACACAATGCTGATTTACATTTCCGTAATGTTTCAGTAAATATTTTATAATTCTAACTATAATACTTCATGAAAGGCTTCCATTGAGCTGTTAAAATGCATACATAAAATCAAAGAGGGATAAATCTTTGAAAATGTATGACTATATGACAGTACCAGTAATCTCCCCTGAAAAAGATTGTTGAGATTTTCTTGGTTTAACCTCTACCTTGGTGGTGACAAAAGATTCTACCTCAATGACATGTGTAGATCATGATCAGACTGCATGAATGTGCAGGCTATGCAGTCCAATCATGATATGCATTGTTCATGGATCAGTCAGTAAATTTTCAGGGGATGATGTACCCATTTTAGCAATGAATAGTACTCTCAATTTGAAATATGGACAAGTCCTTTTTAGGTATTTGAGGGGTAATGGTTAATTAGATGTTATGTATTATTATCCCCCGCCAAAGGCGGAGGGATATTATTTTGGCATTGTCCGTCTATCTGTCCTTCATGAGCCATAACTAAGGAACCAATTGATAGAATTTCATGGAACTTAAAATAAGTATAAACTAGCATAATGATGTGGGGGTGGGGCACACACAACTTTTGTTAAGATTGGCTAAGAGCTATTGCCCTCTAATTGTTATTTTCTTCTATATTCAATATAGAAATATTAAGATTCTATTTGTCTGGAACAGGTTATCAGTATATAATAGTAATTGGCTTAAATAATGTAATGATCACCCTTTCTAATATCCTCCGCCTATACCCCCCTGCCCTCACCCAACGCCGTGGGGGATGGGGCCAGATATTTAAAAATGTTTCTTTTTTTTCTTAAAAGGCTTATCAGAATTTGATTATATTTGGCAAAAAAAATCAACTTCGTAGTTTCTAAAAATTTTAATTTAGAAAAGGGATTTTTTAGACATAAGGCTTTTCTTAAATATTCTATACAGAAACTTAAGAATTTTTATTTTTTGAAACTCAGGGCTGTTTTAAGTTCTGTGCAGAAAAAAGAAGAAAAAACAGACAAACCAATATATTTATTAGTTATTCTTTTTCAATTATTTGCTTCATTTGGCGGAGGCATAAATTCACCAAATTTGCTTGTTATTTCAGGTGATTTATTTGACATGCTGCTGCCAATGTTATGTATATACCAAGAATACGTGAGAAATCACCATTACAGTCTCCAAGTACTGGCCGAATATAAACAAAAACCAGAATTTAACAACTTGCTAAAGCGTTACGAGGAGAAACCGGCATGTGAAGCAAGGACCCTTGAGATCTTCCTTACTTATCCTATGCACCAAGTAAGTGATTTTAGAGCCAGTATATTTACAGTTTGTTTCAATTAACAGTGCAAAATCTATAGAGGAAATTTTTGGGAATAGGGTTGGGTAAATAGGGAGAAGCCTGTATATTTTAAAAAATTCTCTTATTGTTTTCTCCGCACAGGGAAGTGGTTGGGATCTGAGGACTATAAGACACATTTTGTGGAAATGAATTAAAATTAAATGAGGATGGAATGTCTTATAAACGCATGCTATGGGGGAAACTTTCTAGAAAATCAAAAATAATCTGATACAAACGTCAATCCAAAAAAAGCAAAACTATCTAAGTCCATTGTTATGGAAGCGTCTTATAATTGAGTGCGTCTTATAAGCGAATATATATGGTATCAAGTTTAAGTATAGGTCTAGCAGTAGTATGAGCATGTAGCATGTAAATTGTACTTTGATAATATTTTCAGATTCCACGCTACATCATTACACTACACGAGCTGCTTGCACACACACCGCATGATCATGTGGAAAGGAACAGTCTCGAATATGCCAAAAGTAAACTGGAGGAACTATCTAAGGTGCGTAAAGACGGAAAAGGCCCGTTTACCTTACATTGCTATGATATCTATAACAATAAATTAGAGTGAATGTGATGTGCATTTTTAATTTAAGATGAAATACATAACTGTGCGGCAATTATTTGACTAAAATTATAATCATGCACTTTTAAGATGCAGAAACTATTGATATAATAATAATAATAATAAATAGATAGCATTAAATCCTTATATGTGACATTTTATCATGGTAAAATATAGTAAATTAAAAGGATGTTTAATTATTTTATGTTTTTCGGTGGTTTATCGAAATATAACGGTGGATTATATCCTGATAAACTCACTGTTCACTCAGTGAAATTATCGAAATCTTCTACCCGGATTAACATCAAAAAGTAAACTGAGCGTAAAGAATGTTGGAAACCATTCGTCGATGACGTCGTTAAAATGATGTCATTAATGTTTTGCTTTCTGATGACGTTTCCCGCGATTTTCAACAACTCAACAAACATAGAGTTTTAAACATAAAATAAACAGAAAAATTGTTGGTATCGATGTCATATCACGATAATTTCACTTGTGAACACCAAAAGTTGTTATTTTCACTCGTGGCTGCGCCACTCGTGAAAATATCACTTTTGGTGCCCATTCGGTGAAATTATATCGTGATCTTACATCGAAACCAACAATTATCCTCTTAATATTACTGTGCTTACTGTGGATGATTCTGCCATTGCAAACTGTGTAGATCATAATTATGATCTGCAAGGTTTGCTATTCAATGAGTAACTTTTTCGGCGAGCACCCCTTTCCACATAATGGTACAACCCAAATTGAAAGGTGGACAAGTCCATTTAAGAAATTCAGAAGGGTAAAGGTTAAGAGAAGCAGTAATTTTCATGCAGGACTTGAATAAGAAACATTGTGATTTTATCACCAAAAGAACAAAACAGAGCTTTAAAGTTGAAATATTTACCATTTTTCTTTTCAGATTATGCACGATGAAGTGAGCGAGACTGAGAACATACGTAAGAATTTATCGATAGAACGCATGATTATAGAAGGATGTGATATACTGCTAGATGTTAACCAGACCTTCGTCAGACAGGGTAGGTTCCCATGTTCTTGAAATGTATGGGGTTGTCTTGAAGTTTGGTTAGGGTATATTGGGGACGTCTTGTAGCCACGAGATTGGTCATGTTGTGAGTCATGCAGCCAAGGGGTCCCGTGAAGACCAAAAATGTGCGGAAATGACTCTTAGAGGTGCAGTGATCCTAAGCAAAGACTATCAACATGAAGAATATTGGTATTAAACAATTTTGTTTGCTATACAAGCGATGCTTTGAGGGTTGGGGTTATTTGTTACAGGCTGTCAAATATATTACAATGGACACTTAATTTAGATTTAAGTTACAGTAGTGCTTATGCATAAATTTGCTTTTTGAACAAACTAAATAAGAATGATACACTCAGACAGAATGCATGATGCAGGAGCGATAACTGGTGAATGAATGATTAACGCTCCAAAATTACTCAATTTTCGATGAACAAATTGATTAACTTTTAATCATTTTCATACATTTAAACCAAGCACATAAGCACGTAAAAACTAAATAACGAGAAAAGCAAACTAATTTTTTGTCTTTGGATATCAACAAACATTACACTAATTATATGCCTGAAGGGACGTATTATGGTAACACCTGGGGCGGGGGGGCGTCCACACTTTGTCCGCCCTCTCAGTCAAGCAGTTTCCATTTAATCTTCACCCAACTTGCTGAACATGTTTTTGGGCATAATGTTTCGGCCAAGTTCAATAACCAGCCAAATCGACTGATGCACTTTTGGTTTATGGCCCTTTAATTATTCAAAATTGGCCAAATTAGCCTTGTCTGTTCTCTAAGTCGAATAGTTTTCATCTGATCTTGTAGCCAGCCAAATCACTGTAGGCACTTTTGGATTATGGCCTAAAAGTTAATACTTCATTTAGGCCTTCATTTCATCTTAAATAGATGAGAGAAAAAGGTGCTGGTTGAAATCTGCAACAACTTTAGAAGAATATAGCTGTATGTACATGTGAATTCAATACTACTTGGAATTATGTAGTGATGTGAAGGAATTTTCAAGGTGTAGTTTGGGCAGTAGAGACAACTGTTTTAGATTGGCCGTAGAGACATTAACAGGTTGTGGCACCTGACCTATGGACACATTTCTTGTTTGCTTGTGTTTTATTGTTCGCTCATAAATCAGATTACGAAAATTTAGACTGTCATTGATATTTGACACAAGGAGGTATGTCTCATTTGGTCTTTTTACCAAAGACCTACATTGAAGCAAATATGGTTATCGGGAATGAGCTGCTTTTGTTGGTACCAGATAATCCATATAACCAACGACCCCAGAAGAATTTAGTTATTTTAGGTTTTGGGAAGTAGTGCATAATACAGAATGTGTCCTGTTCCAGAGACACCCCTGGTTCCTTAACATGTCTGGTGTATCGAACCTCAGTTTAAAGTCTCATCTGAAAAACCATAAGTTATGTTAGTGGAGGAGCAAGTGATCGAACCTTGGATCCCTGGATTACAAGTCCAGCGTGTTAACCACTAGACCACTGATCCGCTCCTGAGTGCTGCTTCTATAAATTACATTTAATTTTCTAACAGCATATTTAAGCCCCTACAAAGTCAGGGGCATACACAGTTAGTCTTGTCTGCATGTGTTGTCTGTCTGTACTTTTAAAAATGTTGCACGTTCAATGTACACTAGATGAAGCATTTGCAGATAAGCAACCCTAGTTAATGATAGGAAAATGGCCATAAAGGAAGAAATTTTGTTTTTGTCTGTTTTATGGCATGTATCTACAAGTTGACAAAATTGATTGTGCAGTATTTGTGTACAACGTGGCAAATAAGACATTAAAATGTAAATTTAAAGATTTTTCCTTATTTGGAGGATGGCTGATTGACCCATTATCTTGCTGGAAAGTCTTATGCTATAGATTGTATGTGACATTCTTGGTGTTCATTTTTATACATCCACAAGTTGTCCCCTCTCTGACTTCCACAACTCTCGTTGAAACTTAGCAAAACTTGCTGTGAACACTTGTTTTGCCAGATGAGATAACTAGCCAAATTTCTCGAGTCACTTGGGAGCAGGGATCAGGAAAACCGAAAATTTGCCGGTCTCGACCGATTTTCAACTTGCTGGACCGATTCACGTCACCAAAAGTTGCTTAAAAATCGGTCCGAGATTTTTTTTTTTAAAAAGTCATAAAATCGCTTAAATATGACAAAAGGAGTTGCTTGTGTAATTACACATAGCATCTGTGTTATTAGCACCTATCCAATACCCCAATAAACGTGTCATGTTAATAACCCGCGGCGGTCTTTACCTAATTGGTCCTCGGGCGTCGCTAACACGTTATTGATTAAAGGATTTTATTAATGTGTTTGCAGCTCCGATTGACTCTATGCCGGACCGATTGTCTTTAGGCCGCTAATCATTACCTACACTTTGCCAACATTACTGGTCATTATGATTTAATTAAAAACGATTCGGTCCACGTGTACTTTTGACCGGTAAGATGACAGTTGAAAGAAATTATTAAAAGATAAAACCCAAGAGTTAATTTTTATTACTCAAATAGTGCCGGCTATATAATGTATCATGTTCGGGCATTCATTGCCTTTCGATTTATTGTTGAAATGGCACAACGCCACATATTTGCGATGTTCAAATAATCAAATGACCAAAATGGCAAACCGGCTTATGATAATCGGGAGAATAATAACGAAACAAATAACCGGACCGGCAACCGGTAGTAAATGCTTCCGAAAGTCGGAAGGGGAAGCCGAGAGAAAATGTTAATCGGTCTGGCAACCCGAGAGGCATAAAAAAAAATTCAGAACGAAACCAGACGACAAAAATTATATTGCCTATACCTGACACATGGATTATTACAAAACTTTGTAGGGGTGACTTTGAACGTAATCAGTTCTAATCGAAATTGAACACACTTTCAATAATAAAATCGCATGGAAATTATCATATTTATTTATGAAAACTGGCTCGATATTTTTCTTATTACTTAGAAATTCCGTTTCTTATTCCTTTATGGCGAAAATTATGTAAAGTTTATCCCTTAGAAAATGGAACGCTCCACGTGAACGGCGCATTTATTTTATCGACTCGTGAGATTTACTAATCAATAATGAAAGAAGATAAACATTTTCGTTTTTGGAAACATTTTGGAATCCAAAGGAGGAAACTAAATACTTTAACCGTTCCATGATCATGCACAACAATGGAGAGATGGTTGAAAAATATATAAATCACGTACAAATTTTTCATTTTTAAATTTTTGTAACTTTTTTTTACGTTTTTGTAACTTTTTTTTCGGGGGTGTTGACGATGTACCCTCGACTTGTCCGGACCGATTGAGATTTCAAAATTTCCTGATCCCTGCTTGGGAGTTACTGCCCTTTAAATGCTTTAAAGTTGTCCAATCAACCTGTTTCAACAGGATCTTGAACACAAAAACTGAACAGTTTAGAACAGATATTATAGCAAATTTCACATTACTGACATAACAATTTCATGGGGACTGAATCAGTTCAGCTAAAGGTGAATCAAATTTATTTTGCAGATGTTGACGTCTTGCCGATTACTGCCCTTCAATGGACTTGAAATGAATTTTCCAATATCTCAGTCATGTCAGTGTGGTTCAGAAAAAAATAAAACAAAGCCAGCATCATTGAAGGTGCTATTACTCATTTTATTTGGGCTTGTAAGCCAATGACCAATTTACTTTAATTATGTCTCCCCCACCTCGGGGGGAGACATATTGTTTTTGCCCTGTCCGTCAGTCCGTCCGTCCGTCAGTCCGTCAGTCCGTCCGTCCATTCTTCGTTTCCGGACGATAACTAGAGTTCCTTTTGACCTACAGCTCTCAAACTTCATAGGATGAATGGTCTTATTGAGCAGATGATCCCTATTGTTTTTGGGGTCAGTAGTTCAAAGGTCAAGGTCACAGTGACCGTTGGTCAATTTCTCGTTTCCGGATGATAACTAGAGTTCCTTTTGACCTACAGCCCTCAAACTTCATAGGATGATTGGTCTTATAGAGCTGATGATCCCTATTGTTTTTGGGGTCAGTAGGTCAAAGGTCAAGGTCACACTGACCGTTGGTCAATTTCTCGTTTCCGGATGATAACTAGAGTTCCTTTAGACCTACAGACCTCAAACTTCATAGGATGATTGGTCTTATAGAGCAGATGATCCCTATTGTTTTTGGGGTCAGTAGGTCAAAGGTCAAGGTCACAGTGACCGTTGGTCAATTTCTCATTTCCGGATGATAACTAGAGTTCCTTTTGACCTACAACCCTCAAACTGGGGGGAGTCCGTCAGTCCGTCCGTCCATTCTTCGTTTCCGGACGATAACTAGAGTTCCTTTTGACCTACAGCTCTCAAACTTCATAGGATGAATGGTCTTATTGAGCAGATGATCCCTATTGTTTTTGGGGTCAGTAGTTCAAAGGTCAAGGTCACAGTGACCGTTGGTCAATTTCTCGTTTCCGGATGATAACTAGAGTTCCTTTTGACCTACAGCCCTCAAACTTCATAGGATGATTGGTCTTATAGAGCTGATGATCCCTATTGTTTTTGGGGTCAGTAGGTCAAAGGTCAAGGTCATACTGACCGTTTGTCAATTTCTCGTTTCCGGATGATAACTAGAGTTCCTTTAGACCTACAGACCTCAAACTTCATAGGATGATTGGTCTTATTGAGCAGATGATCCCTATTGTTTTTGGGGTCAGTAGTTCAAAGGTCAAGGTCACAGTGACCGTTGGTCAATTTCTCGTTATAATTTGGGGTCACTAACTCAAAGGTCAAGGTCATAAGGGGGGAGACAAGTTTTTTTGTGAAAAACAATCTCTAGTTTGAAAAGATGTTTCTCTGGTTATTATTTTGTAGTGATGTGCATAGAAATGTAAGAAACAATTATTGCCATCTTTTTGTTGGCACTGTGAGCAGTTTTTTAGTGTTAATTTTTTTAAAGTTTTTATTCTATTTAAGAAATAATCTATGGCTTGGAGTGCTTTATCGAAATTGAAGCATTCCCCGGAGGTGATGTGCCTTGCGGAATAATTCACAAGGGCAAAGCCCAAGTGAATTATTACGCAGGCACATTTCCGACGGGAAATGCTTCAATTTCGATAAAGCACTCCAAGCCATAGATTATTTCGATTCTTATAAGCCGAAAACTGTCCTAACTACTACGGACCTTTTTTCAGTTCGGCGGTAATGTGTAAAATAGCATAAATAGTGGCTGTTGGAATTCACTCCCCTATTCAGGCAACCATTTAAGATATCGTATATAACTATACTATACAAACTTTTTTTTTAGTTTTATCATCTAATAAATAAAATATATTTAATACCTGACTGTGACATTATGCAGAACACGTCAGATTCAGAACCTAACAAAGCAGACAATCGATTTAAATGCGTACCGCTTATCTGAACTGTACAACGTTTTAACGTGGAGTAATGACGTCAGTGTGATGACGTAAACGTTATCATTCATTGTTTTGTCTCCCGTAATCAAAACACTGTATGACGGTTAATCCTGAATTTTCTTGGCCTTTTTAAAGGAAAACAAGGTGAAGGTATTCTAAGGCTTACTTGACGCAATCAAAAATAATATTTAGGTTCTTAGACACAACTTTTTCATGCGACTGATGTATTTTTACAGATATTATTCTTATTTCTATATTTTATTTTCTACGCGGGAGTAAATTAGAAAAGTCGGAAGGAGCTACTTCCATATCCGAAGCTCCACCTACTTTTCCGAGTGCTTTAATCATATTAAAGCACTCAAATTGACTATAGAAATATACCATAGGCATATTAGAATGTTTATTATTAAGCCTTCAAAGTGACCAAATAAATGAATGCCCAATAATTGAATCTTTTGAATTGAATTTCAACGGACCACCACAAACTTGGAAATTTTCCAATCAAGCATCAAATACACCGGTGCAATTATATGAACTACATAACAACAAATTGCTTTTTTGAAGATTTCTTAACATGTTCATGCGTGGCAGACTCATCAATAGAAATGACATGTGGTGATTGTTTGGGGTCCGGCATGATTTCCGGAAAATTATTTGGCTGGTTGCTGGTCATGGTTGGCAAGTCAGGTGGATATTCACAGAATTTCAAGACTGGTTGTTGTTGACAGGTGGTAGAGTGGTTGTTGTTGAGCTCGTCTAGCTCTCTTGGATTGACTAAATTATAAATCTTAATAAAGTTTAAGGTGTCAGATGAGCGATAATAGAACCACCATGGCTCTCTTGTTTCTTTACTTAGTGAATTGACCTCTGTAAGTTTTAGGTGGATTACACTGTGACCAAAGTATATAAGTATTTCACACAAACCTTAAACACCTGCCATCAATGAACTTTTACCAAACTAAATATTCTACTATTGACCACCATTAGGCACCCTGATCTAAGTTTGAAATTGCTTGAAGCTGTAAATTGACTACTGAGCAGCCTTGAATGATTAAGCAAATATTTTTCCTCTTGTTTTTTTAAATGCATTTAATTAATGCATTTAATTCCTTATTAACTTTCCCTTTATTATACTGAAACTTCAGAAACCGATTTTCTCTGATCAGTAATTATTTGTCTTAAGTATGCATAAGACAGTCAAGTATTGTGCACTTAATCCTTTACAAGAAAAATCCAGGCATCCCTTTCCTTCATAAAGCTATATTACAGTACTGCATCAAGTGTAAAATAGAATAATGAATGAAAGGTTAGTGTAAAATAACTTATTAAATTGTAGGTGCCAACCATCGGCATTAGACACTGTTATCAACCTGCATAATTATCTAAAGAACGTGGGCAGTCAGTATTGGCAAATCAATAAGTGTACATAGCTTAGGCCGGCTATTGGTTTTTTTTTCAGTTGAAACTGCCCTAACCTCATATGTTAGCACTATAGTTTGACAAATTTCTCAATTCTATAGATTTTATTGAACTTTGTGTTTTGTTATTAGAACAAGCACTAGCACTCCATCATGATTTGGTATTGGGAATATAGGAGGAATTTAAAATTAATGGTTTCAATGTGTTAAAAGAAACGGGTGAGTCTGTTAATCATTGCTGTTTGTCTTGAAGTATCAGAGTATTTGAGAGTGGCCTCCCTTCTCTGTGGTTAAAGATGGCAGCAGTGTATTATAATCATTCTGTCACAAAAATGTTGCTTTCTGCTTCAGATTTAGAAATTTTAGCCGGAAGATGCACTAAAAATTGAAGTAATTGTCAAAACTGATTTTATTACATTACTTTTCTGCCAAAAAAATGATTAAATGGATGTTTATTTATGATTATGGGACTTCTGTATTGCAGAAAATTTATTCCAGTGTGTGGTTTCTTTTTCAGTACATGGAATTTAATATTGAATACTTTTCTCTTAATTGCCGTAGGCCTAATGAAAACAATTAAGGGCGGTTTTTTAGTGTCTTGATTGTAGAAGAAAGTTTGTTGCAGTGATGGTCCATGCATTAGACAACAAATTTCTGTTATTATCTCAATAGTGCAAGTCACAGTGTGGGAGTGCCCTTTCATAGTACATTAAAACCTGCATTATCAGGCACCCTGCGGGACCACTAAATTAATGCTGGTTAGATAAGGTTACTGGTTAAACGAGGTTCTCCAGTATATATACTTTGATGTTATCGGGACCTGAATATAATGTATTGTGCTTGATTAAAGCAGTTCTTGGTTTAAATTTTGATTAGATGGGTTTCACGTTTTTATCAATTTTAACTGCCTTGGGAGCAGCTGGATGACACAGAATGATCATTTATTTGTCATCTCACTGTCTGTACATCTGTCTGTCATGCTTTAACCTCGTTATCAAAAACATATTATATTCCTTGAAACCAACAAACTTTGGACAGAGGTTAGTAGTAGTAAAGAGAACAGCAAAATATAGGAAATGTAACTCTTACATCAGTAGTTTTTAGTCATTGCCCCTTTTGGTATGTCCTGAAATGGGTATCTCAACAACGTTAAAGATTGTTTATGAAACTTTATACATTTGGAGATAGATAGTAACAATTATAGTGAAAATAGAGTAAACAAAGGATTATAGATTTACTTAAAGTAATTTCATGATCGATTTCCTTTGTGAATATTAATTGTGTAGGTCATGATAGTCATCACTATAAATTAATTGCTGTCCAGCAAAATGTGTGTGTGTGTGTGTGTGTGCTTGCGTACATATGTACGTCTGTATGTATTAGTTTTATTATTGGTACCCCCCTCCCCCCTCCAGAACACTTGGTATTTTAGGTATCGGGGGATAGTGCAAGATACACTTAAGGGGTCCCATTCCAGAGACACCCCCTGGTTCTTTATCATGCCCTTTGTACAGCACTGATATATTGGACATTGGTTTTAGGTCTCATCCAGAAGACCATTAGTTATGTTAGTCGAGATACGAGGGATCAAACCTTCAATCCCTGGATTACCAGTCTAGCACTTTAACCACTGTCCAGGAAAACTTGATACATAGACTACAGTGCATACAGTATATCTAAGAACCATAACTGTGTCTTCAGTAATTATATCTGGCCTCCTGGCAGTTTGACTCGTGGTTCATGTGTCGATTGGAACTATAAACTTGCTCATTCAAATTAAGTTATTATCTTCCTTTTATAATCTGCCTATATTGCGATGCATTTTGAATGTAATTTTGTCTTCGGCAGATTTTTGTGAAATTTTTAGAATTTCTTTCTTTTAACTGAAATATTTTTCACTTCTGTGTCAATGTCTTCTGACAGGTTACATTATACTGAACACTTTTACTGAACTTATCATAGCATGACTGATAGTAGTTGCATTACAAAAAAAACTTATTTGCTACCATAAGACAAGGCCCAAATTAAGTGTACCCTACAAGCATTAAAATCCAGTGCACCAATGGACCAAAAGTACAATGCACAAGAAAAAGATAGATCTATACACTCACTCAGCACAGTACAGGTAAGCTAAATAAACCCCAGACAATGATTGAACATTTTCAGCAGAAAAGTAAAAATCATTTGCACTAGACAAGGACAAAATACAGTGCACAAGACTGGTACAAAAAGTAAATGCTCCAGGTCTACAAAGACAAAAAAGGTACAAAAATACCAGAAAGTGATAAAAAAAGTAAATGCAAGAGAAAAGACTTCTTAGTATTAGTGCACTGGATAGGTATCATCAGTATACATGCAGTCATATACAACATTTTGACTTCAGATTTTGAATTTTTGCTTGACACATTTCTTATTACTAAGAACAGGGCAATTTCGTACTTTTTGTTGACTTATGTATGTACAATGTTGTATTTTCAGGACCGTTGTTGCAAGTATACCAGGAAAAAGCTCGTGGTAACCGTGGACGACTTCCGTCTCTGACCTCATCTTCCAAGAAAGAAGAGGTGCGGCAGGGGTACTTGTTCACAAATCATCTACTACTCACAACACGTGCAAAGGAGAATGGAAGACTGCATTTGGCGAAGGTATGTCAAACTTTGGTTTATTAAAGTATGGGGAGTGTTGAGGTGGTAAGCTAGGACTTCAGACTTGGGGTTAGGATAGTGTCTAGCATACACAATGGTAAAAGAATAGGAACAGAGTTTTGTACTTATATAAACTGTGTTTAGTAATATTGATAGGAGGAGAGATTGAATAGCCCAGGATTATAATAACAGGATTTGGATCTAGAGATTCCAGGTTTGAATCCCATAAGGGACAGGATTGATAGGGATCCTAGCTAACAATTAATCCCTTCTCTTGATGCGAGTACGTGTTTGAATTGAAAAAGTATTCATTGAATATGGATAGTATAAAGTTTCAAGATCTTTTCTCTTTTGATGTAAAAGTAATTTGTGTAAATGAACATTTAAAAAAATATTTCTAAATATGCATGTGCACATTCTGTTGAATGTCTGTAAGATAAACCTTTTTTTTCAGCACTGTGGAAAGATCCCACTGGCTGAGTGCACCATAATTGAAGATCCTAGTTCAGATATCTTCTACTTTGATGAAGACAGTAAGTATATTACCTTTATATATATTTACTGCAATATTATTCTTAAATTTTTTATGCTGTAAAAAAAGTGCTTTTAGCATTTTTGTTAGTTTGTTTGGTTTGCAGAAATTCTTAATGCATACCCTACAAGAAAGAAGTGTTTTTGGTGCCCGGGAAGTAAGTTGATTTTACGTAGGAAAAACTTTAAAATCATCTTCTCTGAAACCACAAGGACTAGAGATTAGGTATTTAGCATGTAGCATTGCCTTGTGGACCTTTACCAAGATAGTTCAAATCATGACCCCGGGGTCAAAATTAACCCTTCCTGGAGGGGGGTGCAGGGGAGGGGGGCAGTCACTTGATTTTGCATAGGCTTACATAGGGAAAACTTTAAATAACCACAAGGCCCACAGGCAGAGCTTAGATATTTGGAAAGTTACTAAGCATTGTGTAGTGGACCCCTTGTATTTCAGGTGAGCGATATAGGGCCATCTTGGCCCTCTTATCATACTATGTCTTGATTATTTAAGTCAAGTCTTCTGGGAATAGGTCTGGAAAACTTGGCATATACAAATGTACCTATACAAGAGTAGTTGATAAAGTTGCAAGAACATGCACATCTACAATCAATGTAAAATTAATATGTCTAGACATAATCATAGCTCTCACCTCTAACTGTTAAAGGAATCTTTTGATTGTGATAATGCAACAAATTGCACTTCACAACTCCTGAGTTCAACGCCCGTTCAGATCATATTTCACTCATTATTACAAGCTTGCATTGTTCCTGGGAAGAACCAGTACTAGCGCCTTGTTGCCAACTTTCTCACATAAAGAGACATGGGCGGCGACAGGACTGAAACCAATGACCCTGGATCAGTGAGAGGTTACAGTGATTTCAAGTCAGTGACTGTAACCACTTTACCATTGAGAGGGACTGGATATCTCAACCCATTTGTGATTTGCTTAGTGACAGATCACCATTGCATGTACGAGCCACACTTCTGACTTGACTCATTGTGGGAGAAAGTTGACAGTTTCTCACAGAAGCTGGGAGTATAGTACTGGTCCTTTCTAAGAACTATGGTTGGGTAAACTGCCCACCTGTAAATAACTGAAATACTGTTGAAAAGGGTGTTAAATGTAAGAAAAAAACAACAACAACACTTCCATATGACTGAGTTCCTGTAAGTTTTGCTTATATTTTAGCTACATCGTTAGATTCGGTGTCAAGTGCTGCAAGTTCTTCGTCACAGAGCACTTTGTTGCCAATACAATCTGGTGAGAAACCTGCAGACTACAATGGTCTTGACTTCAGGCTTATAGTGGACTCCAAGAGTGGTCCACAAGTAACCATCACACTTGTTGCATCTACACACATAGAGAAAGCTGCGTGGTGCAGTGACATCAGTCAGGTAAGATTTTGCCGAAATAATGTCATTTTGTTTTGATTTTATGCTATAGCCAGAAACTAGTTTTGTATATAACAATAGGTAAAAACTTTCTTAAATTGGGATGTATAGTTAGATTTGAATTGAGTATGTATAACTTGAGCTAGTCATTGGTATCATGTCCATAGATTCCATAAAATTTTCTATTTGCAGTGTATAGAGAATCTACATTACAGTGACCTTCTAAATAGCTCCATGAGTGAGTCATCATCTGTCACCATGCCCCAGTCAGTGAGGTAGGTAGTCAGTTTCTCAGTCGCCTTGCCACAGTCAGTGACATAGGTAGTCAATTTCTCAGTCGCCATGCCCCAATCAGTGACAAACTATGATCTGGGGAAGAAAGTACGTTAAAATTTTCTCAGTTGTATTTGTCCATTATTAAATGGGTATATTGCCATATTTACATAGACAAGCTTTAGTGAACACCTTTTGTCTTTCTTTTGCCTATGCCTCAGATTAAATGACAATCGTGGAACTAAATTTTCTACAAAATTCTCTCGCTGTATTAAATTGTGAATGAGGGAAGTGGTGCAGTAAGGTCCCAAAACACATTATCCTTACCACTGTCAATTTGTGAGGACTTTGTTCATGATCATTTTCCTTGTTAACACATTAGTGAACACAGTTTTATTGCAATTTTTACGAATCTGGGACAGATTATTTGTCGTGACAAAATTTGGGTTGGTGTTGCAATTGTGCTATCAGGGGTAGAAAAATTTGGGCCAAAAACAAGAAAAATGTATGTTGTTACATTAAAAAGGGAGCAAATTGAAGTATCCTTTATGAATTCAGTTATGGTTCACTTGGTTTATGTCTAACTTTGTTTACTTTGCATTATCAGGTCTGATCCCAAATTGTTTCGAGATGATGTGGATATAAAATTCAGCCGAACTCTCAACTCCTGCAAAGTTCCACAGGTATGAGTCATTGTATTTAACTTGGCAATTTGATGAAAGGCTTTCAATTATTTGAATAAATAACACTTTGAGATTATTCAAATTACTCCCAAGTTTTAGTGTTTGCCTCTTTAAAGGTCCAATACTAAGGAAAGTGAAAATTCAAATATACATTAAAAAGCACAGAAATAAGTTAATTTTGATAAAAAAATGAAAGTTGGTATGTAGAGATTCTAAACAAATCACAGTACATGTACAATTATTTTTCTATGCATTATGAAGAAAGTTAAAAAGACCTGGGTGGTCATTTTGTCGATTCACTAATATTTCAGCATAATACACATACTTTCCTTCATGTTCCAAACACTTTCTGTGAATTTTAACCTGCCAATCTTCATTATTTAGTGTCTTGCATAAGGTAATGTACATGCCATTGAAATAACTGTCACTTAATTTTCGCTTAGTAGTGGACCTTTAAAGTCCCATTGCCACTTTTGATGTAAAGTTATTTGTAGCTCTTGCCAGAAAAGTCTTACCAGGAAAATTGGCTGTTATTTGTACAATAAAAGGTTCCTAATGTTCATTGTTTTAAATCGGACTTACATGCCTTATATATGGGGCAGTAATTTTTTTCAGTGAAATTTCAAAGATTAAGCAACTCTTGTGACGCTTTTTCACAAAGAAGCGATATAAATATGATAAAAAAGGTATACGTCAAAATTGTTTCAGAATAAACAGAGCATTGTTCTTTATTGCTCAATCATTTTCTATATGAGTATTAAAAGTGACAGTGGGACTTTAAGAAAGTTTACGCTTACAACAGGTGACCACTTATACAGTATATCAGTAAGATAACGCTAGTGAAAGAATGGCTGCAAGTATTGTACAGATATGGTAACTGAGGCATGACCTATTCTCCTACATTTACCATTGTATTCAAGTGCAGACACGACTCGCTGCTTGAAAATCATCTTTATATACCAACCACTAGTGTGTTTATTATCGCATTTTCAGATCCGGCATGGAAGTGTAGAACGGTTGCTTGAGAGACTGACCGATTTAAGATTCCTGAGTATAGACTTTCTGAATACATTCCTGCTCACGTATCGTGTATTTACGACCGGTCGCAAAGTCCTAGAGTCATTGAAGAAAGTGTACCGTAGTCCCGAGGGAATCGGCTCAAGTAGCATTGAATCAGACCTGCTGCCTCATGCCGAGGTTCCGACAGATAAGTACGTGATTTTTAGTCAGATCTCTAAATTTATTGAATATTCAGTATTATTCAGTCTTCATAAAATCTTTAACCTGGAACTGATGTGATATCTTTTGATCATCAGATCTTTAACCGAACTTTTCTATGGTAAGTCACAAAAATTTCAATGAATTTTGTGGAAAATATACATTTATTTGTATAGTTATAAGGCATGCTTTTTCTTATAACTAAATTATGGTCTCTTTTTAAAAAAATATTTGCCTTATACCCTTATCCGCCTTTGCGCTCATGATCAGCCAGCACATCCATGCCGTAAAATCATAATCTATTTTGTTCACTAATCAGTCAGAAATTTTCACTGGGCTCCATTTTGAATAATCAATAGTATTGTCAAAATTGAAAAAATTGACCTAAGAAATTCCAAGATATTAATTTAGCAAGGTCAGTGTCAAAAGTTGTTGTCTGTTGCTCATATTTCTTAGAGTAAATGCTCGCTTTCAGTTTTTGGTGAAAATCTTTGAACTATCTGAAATTAACATGTTTTAGAACAAATCATCAAATAAAAAGGTTTGAGTATATAAACTCCAGTAAAGTATTGCAGTTTTTTTTTAAATTATTAAAATTATTAAGTGTTACAAATGCTTTTGAAATTCCAATATAAACATAAAGTGTAGCAGTGCAGCTAGGCCAAGCTCACCAACATTTTCAACAGATTCTCTCAAATTGCTATGTATTTTTACTTGTGTTGTTGTTTCAGTATATCATTTTGGAGAAATTTATTTTTTTCACCGGAAACAGTCAACGAGCAGCTTTTATCAAAGTTTAATGTCATTGTGTAGGAAAGTTCATTCAGTAGTACTAAAATATGGTCCTATAAAATGGGGTTGGCTTTGAATATTATAAGGGAGATACTATGATAATAAAGACTTAAGTACTATTTAATTAAGTACCAAGTCAGAATGAAAAGTAAGTGGGTGGGGTGTTGTTGAAATATTCTTGTTAGGAGCGTCTCAACACATATGGTTAGGTGAATAGAAAAAAATAACATATACAGTTTTAGAAGATGGTCAGGCTAATAGATGTAGAAATGAAGGATTCTATAGATTAATATTATAATTTAATAACAAAGCACACTTCACAGCCCCACTCTTGAACCCCATCAGATACAGAGTGGTGTGAATCTGATCATACAGAGAAAAATACAGCCTTGTTATGCATATTAAATTGAAATAAATGTTTTTTTACAGACACATTCTCAATGTGGAGGCAGTGGGAAGTGCTCTGCAACAGTTTACGAAGGACCCGCCAAGTGAGGACAATAGGAACATAATAAAGCCTCGTGTGGAGAAGTTTGATAGAATACGTCGAATAAGCACGGGTTGTATGAAGGTTGAAGTGACGGGAGATTCTGGTGTTGGTACGTCCACAGACTCAGAACAACGAATAAGCACAACAAAACACGTCGACTTCTTGAGAAGTGTGTATAATTATATATCTTTTCAAAAAAACATGATTAGCTCCTCTGAGCTGGCAGCTTATTTCACCATTCTGTTGTTGTCCTGCTTAACTCATAGGAAAAAAAAGAACGATATCTTTCATGGCTATAAAACAGTAGTTGACTCATGTATTGCTTGCAATTCTTCAGTCACTTGTTTATGTAAGTGATGAGAGCTTGAGTTAAATCTAAATGGATATGAAATGAATGAACTTTAAATGAAATGAAATATTAAACTAAAAGAAAATCTTTATTTTTCCAGCTTTAAAACGAGAAGATTCTATGGACAGCGATGACAGTCGTAGTGAGCTAGACAGTTTTCTAGAACCTCCGAAGCAAGCACCAATAGCAACGTGTGAGACACTTTGTGACTCGGAACTTCCCGACAGTAGTGATTCAGACCTTCCTGACATACCTGCAATAAAAATGGACTCGTCTTTGTCAGAGGTGGTGATGCTTCATGAAGACTTCAGTGAATCTTCAACAGACGACTTTGACTTTTTGAATAGCAAATTTCTGATGCCAGATGTGTGTACTGGATTAACTTTAAGTGTGGCTGAAGCGCTTGATTCAAAATTGTCTGGATTACATTCACTCCCGAGTTCAGAGACATTAACCCCTGGAACACCACGCCCCAGTCCAGCGACCAGCCCTCTGGGCAGCCCAAGACGCTCACTGCCACAGCCTTTGACCCCAAGGAGTGGGGAAACCAGCCCTCGTAGGCCTTCAACACCTATTAAAATGCCAGAAAAATATACAACAGACCTGTTTGCATCAACTACATCAGCCTCTTCCCCACTTCGACTTGGCAAGCCAAAGAAAGCATCTTCACCCGTGAGAATACAATCTCCCATCATACGATCTACCTCACCTAAACGAACAGCTAGGTCACCAAGTGCAAGTCCTAAACTGCGACGTGCACCTTCACCCATCAGCTATAGCTACTCATCGCCTAATATTGTTGCACCACAAATCAAAGTGAAACACTGTAAGTATTATAGCTTTGTTTTTGATGATTTCACGGCACGACGTCATCAGAGAGCTTACTCTATCATGATTAATCTAAATATTTTTACGTTAACATATGTGTATATCACTGGTCATACCTATTAAGATAAATGGTAACGGCCATTGTTTTAGAACAAATTGCTGTTTTAAAGTTTGCTCTTCTTACTCTGTTGCCATGACTGTTAGAAGTGTGGTTTTTGACAGTTACTTCTTTCTCATCGTAGAAAATTTTCAGTGTTTGTCTTTCTGTACATCCTTAGACATGTCGCCTCAGTGGTCAATGGCTGTTAGTTTCCTTAAACAAAATGGATTTATTAATACAAATTTTGAAAATGAAAGCAAAATTATATTGACATGATAGCATGTGACCTATTCGTTCTTGGTACATTTAGATTTGAAACTAGATTAGTGAGGTAAATCTAAAAATTATTTTGCAGACGCATATAAGGCAGTAAAAGACATCGTTTTAAGCAAGTTTATTAATCATTGGCCCTATCAAGTTTATAACGAACATGCGATATTCCGATATACATCTTACAATGAAATCTGGACACCTTTGATTTGTAGAGTAGTACAGGAACCTTGAACCATCTAGATTCCCGAGTAGAACAACCAGCTTTATCACCTGGTCAGTTCAAAGGAAACCTTTATTTCAGTTGTGTGTTTCAATCAAACTTGTTTCAAAATTTGTACAGATAATAGTTTATAGAAAAAGATAGACTTGTTTATAATTAGGTTAGGTTACAAGACTGGTGAAATACAAAGTAAAAAATGCTGGTACAAAGTGTTATACACTGTATCTTTGTTTAAATAATGCTATGTTATGTTGTTTGTTTCACAGTTAGCTCTGAAACGGATACCTCTGCCTCAATTACACCAAGAAGTAGTTTTGCCACACATACAGATGGTTCCCCTCCTCAAGCAAGAGCTGGTGCTGTGGTCACATCATCAAGAGCATCAAAACGCAGGTAATTTTCTAATAATAGATAACAGGTACTTTTCAAATAATAGATAATCCTTCTTTATTTTGTTAAATAGATGGCTTATCAGTCTATATTGTTCTTTTGGAAAGGTTGTGCAGTTTTCAAACTACTTGTCTGTTAGACTTAGAGATATCGAAGAATAATACACTCTTTCACTGTTATGTCTCTGGTTTATAAACTATTAAACTTTCCTGAATGACCAGTCTGAATTTTCTCAAGTTGCTGATTGGTTAGAATTCGACTTAGTTTCAAAATTGACAAATCAGAGGCCAGAGATTTTAGACTGGTCTCCAAGAAAAGTTTTAATATTTCAACATTGGTAACAATGGTCAACTTGTGTATATTTCAGTTTAATTCTGACATAAATTCATATCTTCTGAATTTTTATGCTCCTCAAAAGGGGGAGCATTTAGTCACGCTTTGTCCATGCATCTGTCCGATTCGTTTCTGGATTATTTCTCAGCAACTCATGGTGGGAATTCAACGAAACATGATGGTCATGTTCAGCACCAAGAGAAGATGTGCATATTGTTCCTGTGTTCCAGTTCAATTATTTTTCACATTATTAAGGCCTTTCGATTACTGCTGTATTGAATTTGTTTTTGGGCTATTTCTCAGCAGCTTTTAGGAGGAATTCAGCTAAACTTTATGCTCATGTCCGGTACCAAGTGGAGATATGCATATTGTTTGCCTGTTCCTGTTTCATTATTTTTCACAGAGTTATGGTCCTTTGTTGTTTTTGCTTTTAATAAAAATTCTTGTTTGAAGCATAACCCATAGTATTTAAGGGTTTAAGTTAATACTACACACATTGATAGAGGACATTGAGAGGGAGTGCAGTGATCAAGAACCATAAATCTAGCTTTCCTCATTTTTTAAATCTGCTTATCCCGAGTAATTAGCTCAGAAAGGATTGGAAGAATTAAGTTAATACTTCCCACATTTATAGAGGGATTGCAGTAACTAAGAACCATAAATGTAGCTAATCCCATTTTGGAATTACCTCCTTTTATCTTGTGAAATTATGCTTGTCTGCAACATAATTCCAAAGTTATGAAATTGATTTACTCATATACTTAAATAACATTAACTCTACCCTGTTTCCTTTTGAATGATCTCCGTTTATCATGTGAAATTATGCTTGTCTGCAACATAATTCCAAAGTTATGAAATTGATTTACTCATATACTTAAATAACATTAACTCTACCCTGTTTCCTTTTGAATGATCTCCCTTTATCATGTGAAATTATGCTTGTAGGGATCATAGGTCAAAAACTGTTTTACATGCAAGGCACTGTCTCAGTAACCACTTACAGGATTGATTTTAAACTTCATTAAAGTCTACAGGGGTGTCAGACAATCAAGTTAGATAACTCTTATGAATTTAATTCAAATTATGACCCTTGTTTGACTTAGAAAATTCAGTGTTGTATTCAAGATACTATAGTGCACATATCCCAGTAAGCACTAATCGGATTGACTTAAAACTTCAATACAGTCTTTAAGGGTATCAAACAATCAGTTCAGATAACTCTGACTGAAATTATTACAAATTATGGCCCTTGTTGAACTTTGAAAGTTTGGTTGCAAGCTGAATTTGGTTGAAGTTTTATGTGCAAGCTATTATCATGTATACTAAGTTACCATTGCTGAAATTGATTTCAAACATCTAAACAATCTTCAGGGGTCTCAAACAATCATGTCAGATAACTTTTGACTGCATTAATTACAGATTCTAGCCCTTGTTGAAATTTTGGTTAAAGTTTTGCATGGAAGGTCACAGTAGAACCTCAAAATTCGGGCCGACGTATTGCAGGAGAAAATCTTATTAATTTTTCCTTTGCAAGCACAAAACGTGTGAGTGTTCTGCCAAAAACGCAGGCTTTGGGGAGCATCCATCGCTTATACTGATGTTCTTATTAGTTATGTTTTTCAAAATGCTTGGTAATTTTTGTTGCATTAACTCTAAGCTATTTTTAGTCATTGTAATCTATAAAACAGGCATCTGGGTTTTTTATATCGTTGTTTTGACTAATTGTGTGGTTGTAATTCTACCCTCAACCTAATACTTTGCTGTATTTTGAAGTAATTTTTTCTTGCAGGCAGATGTCACTCTGTCAAGTCAGAGATATGCACTATGTTCACTCTAGGTAGCTAATGGACACTATGCTTGTCATGTAGTCACTGATTTGATCTTGCGATCACATAGCTGGTTTTCTGTTTAGACTTTATGTTCACATTAGCTAGATGGAGTGGTCACTTTGCACTAACTGTACTATTGTCCTAGATAATCTTATACTCACCTACTATCTAAGTAAATTATGTGGTTATTATTCTTTCAGTATCTCTAGCTTGTCTAATAGCCATTCAGTTTGCATTAATTCTGAACTAACTAAATTACTAATATGGACTTGTCCGTCGCTCAGTTTGGAAGGTCCCACACGTTGTTTGTAGAGGTATTCACTGAAACAGTCCATTTTAAGAACTGAAAGTAGACTGGTGACTATTGACAGTGTGATAGTGCAAGTTATTTAGACCAGTATTAAGGTTGCCACCGGGACAAATTTGAAATGTAACACCAAATTGTGATCTACTTGAGACTTCTTTTACCCCCAAAAAAGAAGATTGGGTTGGGATATAGGGGTTAGTGTGGTGGCTTGTCATTCAGTTGTCTGCTCCATATCTTCTTAACCCTTGGAAGGATTTTTATGAAACTTCGGTCAGATGTTTATCTTATCGGGATGACATGTAGGAGTTTCATTTCAAGTGACTAAGGTCAAGATCAAACCAGGGGGTCATTGGTTTATCATGTACACTCCATATCTCCAAAACGTCTTGAAAGATTTTTAATTTGAATCATCCATCAAATGTTCATCTCATCATGACAATGTGTAAAACACATTTTCAAACCCCTCAAGGTCAAGGTCATACATTGGGGGTCAAAGATCATGAGACTATATTTTGTAAAAACCCTTGAATGATATTCAGGAAGTTAAGGTCAAAATTTTCATCTCATTTAGATAGAAAAGTTTAAGGCCACACTTTGGGTCAAATGTTGTGAGACAATAATTATATCCTAGACACGGTGCAGGATTTTAATGAAACTTTGGTCAAAAATTCATCTTATCCAGGCAACATGTAGAACCTGCAGAGTGATCAACTTTATGTACGATTAAGGTCAAGGCCATACCTAGGAGTCAAAGGTCATGTGAAATATACCTCCTGAACCCCTTGAAAAAATTCATAAAACTTGTGTCACTATATTAAAGAGGCTTCAAATAACATAGCACAAATGTCCACCACATAGAGGATAACATACTGTAATGGAAGAAGCCATTTCTTGTGACAGTGATAGTTCTAACCAACAATGGGCCTCAAAAGCTCAGTGGTTAGGGCATTCGCTTCTGGAATGGGACGTCGCAGGTTCGAACCCCAGCCCGAGCACGAGGTGTGTCCTTGGGCAAAGACACTGATGCCACGCTTGCCTTAGCATTTTAAACCTAGCTGCCTCTCTCTCACGAGTGTGCTTATATCTGGAACAAGTGTTCAAGGGCGATTCAATAAGCTATGGAGCTTTGTTCATAATCAAACTAAAATAAATTTGCATAAACTAACAATGGAATATACATGGAGATACAAGGCAGTTTGGAGACTACTAATTTAGTCCAATTTGTTATGTCTAGCAGTGTTTTATTGCAATAAGAAAGTTAAGATATAGCAGACAATATGAATATATTTTGTTTCAAACTGGATCGTGTAAGCTTGCATACTTGTATTTAGAATACATGTATACTTCAGGTACATTTCATAACCAAGTATCCACTTGTTATTTTTGGGGATAGTAGGTCAAATGTCAAGGACAAAATTACTAACACAACAGAAACTACATTATTAAGTTGTCAGTGATATTCTGTGGCTTGTGATATACTGTTGTATTAACAGATAAAATACTAATGGTATACAAATGACCTTTTTTCATTGTATGATCTTCAGTGGCAAAGTAACAAAAAATGATGATCACATAATTTAGAACATTTTTCAGTTGAGTTTGAAAGTGCTTTTGCTAATCTTAAATTTTTTCCATAACATCTTCTTTTGAAACTGGAAACTGTTAGACCGAAACTGGAAACTGTTAGACTGAAACTGGAAACTGTTAGACTGAAACTGGAAACTGTTAGACTGAAACTTGAAGCTGTGTCCCTACCCTGCTAAAATATCTGAACTGGACTTGTATATCTTTCCATAAATTTCTGACAATACCTTTTTCAAAAGGGGTGCTTCCTAAAAACTTACTGACTGAATTGAGAACAGTGTAGATAATAACCAGTCTGGATTAATTAAATGGCTTTATCATTTGAAATTCTTAAGAAAGCATTTTCTAAGAAAGTTAAATGATTCAAATGAAAAGTAATATGTGGAGCCGCCTTGGTGCAGTGGTCCCCACCAGAACCCAAGTAGTGGTAGTGTCACTCTGTAGGCAAGGCACTGATAATTCCACATTGCCTCTCTCTCTCGTCAAAGGTTGATTTCATCTGGAGTGAGTCTCAAGAGCGATTAATATAAATTGTAAGAACTTATTTCACAATCAAAATTAAATAAATTAGTATAAATAAGAAAAGTAATATGTACGTTAATGTTTAGGTTGTGAGGATTACTTTTCAGGTCAAGCTCGTCTGCTGCTACTGCAGCGTTCGCCGCAGCGACGGCAGGATCAGGTGTCTACTCTCCGGAGCAGTCCTCAGTGAGGGTGCAGAGATTTCTCAGTGCTGGCACTGGTAACATATCTACTTCACTATATAGACAAATCACAGTCACCTACGTGTCCAATTTTGATAAATTTACTCCAAATAGCTTGCTCTGAAAAAAATAATTTAGTAACAAATTTACACCAAATAAAACCACAACTATGAAAATCACATTAGACTCCGGATTCCTGTCTGTTTACAAAATAATGTGATATGACCAATTTCTCCCTAGATGATTAAGAGGTAGGTTATTGTAAATTAGGTATTTTTTTGTGAACAGACAGACAAATATTCGCGAATTTTGAATTCGAAAAAGGGACAATTTTTTAAAATTCTTTTAAAGTAAATTTATGCGAAATTAATCTTTCCCGAGATTTTTAATTAAGTTAGCTAAATGGAAAATGCTCTAAAAGAGCGAAAATTAAATCCTGGCAGATATTAAACAATTTACAGTATTCATTACTGTAGTAAATACAATTTTGATGAAATTGTTCTACTGTTTACAGGTGCTACAGATCCTCGCCTGTTGAAGAAACGGGAGTCGGTGATAAGTACAGCAGCAACCATGAGAGTTCTAAACATAATCAAACATTGGGTCTCAAAACATTCCCAGGTAATGCATTATAAACGCCCCGTTCTATGATAAGGGTAGGCCGATAGTCTGTAGACCAAATGATTTTCAGCTCGAGAGACTTCTCATTTGGTTGTTGTTTACAAGTAGATAGTTTGCATGTTTGGTCACAGGTATTAAAGGGACCAAATGATTTTTATGTGGAAAGTGGTTTCATATAGATAACTCTGGAACCATTCATAAAACACTCTTAAATTTCACGTGGTTGTTACTTTAGACATGTAGATGACTTCTGATGGTTTTTAGGTCACTCCATCAAAGGTCAAGGTCAGAGTGACCTTTATATGGACTATAACTTCAGAATCAAAATGATGGCATAATGTGAGCTAACAAAAACTAGGTCAGAGATAAAGGTCAGACAAGGTCAAAGTTGAAATCTGAATTCATTATATTCTAATTAAGCAAGTGTAACATTCACTGTTAACTGGTTACATTAATGTATAGTTATCAAGTGTTTGCCCCGAACACCTGAATATGAGATGCATTCATACCGTAACATCAAATATGTACACTAATCATAAAATTTTTAACCTTTCATAAAGCAAGAATGTAAGTTTTGGCCTTAAAAATCAGTTTGACAATAATTGATGATGGTTTGACTCAAGGGTTGATTATTTTTCAGGACTTTGAGTGCGACAATGAGCTAAAGACGTCTGTGATAGATTTTCTCGAGGAGATGGTATGTAATACAAATCTGCTGCCGGCGGAACACAAGGCGGCGGCATCCATACTTCGCACACTCACAAAGGAGACGGCAGAGCCAAAAATAGATCTCACCAAGCTTCTTGCTCACCCAGAGGTAAATCGAGAAAAATTTATCGCATTTTGTCATTAGTATTGTATTAATGGGAGGTGAGACTCTTTGTTTTTCCCAGACAGATTATTCCCACCCAAGCTAAAACGAGAGTAATCTTTATTGTGATGGAAAGAAGAACAAACTGATGAACCTATTAACAAAAGCATGTAACAGCAAGTAATGATTTTAAAATAGTTTTCATTTTTCTGCAAAAAGCCAGTGGTTTAGCTGAATGAGTAACAGTACACGTTACGGAAAAATCTGACACACACATGAGACTTTATGGCAGGCATAGGTAGCAAAAATTTAGATGTATTGTTTAATTCTCAGCATATTGTTTTTAAACATTTACTGATAAAAATGGAGGAATATTGTTGTTAATCAGTCCTTTAGGTACTTTGATTGTCAATTTAAATGCTTATTCATCAGCCAGTTTATGTTTCAGAATCCTTCAAAGGACACTTTTGATAGTTTATCAGCACTAGACATATCTGAACAGTTGACATTCCTTGATCATCAAATATTCACTTCAATCAGAAGCGAGTAAGTCCTCCCTTTTAACACCTTGTTGTATAAAGAAATATAGTTTTCATAATAGAATTGAAATACTGTCAAACCTGTGTTAAAGACCACTTCCAAATAAAGACATTCAAACTGTGCTAATAACAACCAGCGGGAATAAAACAATTTTCTAGTCAGTAGTTGAAATGACTGCAAATAAAGAGCAGTAACTATTGTCAACATTTATCTGGCAAGTGTCTTTGTACACTGGTTTGACTGTATCAAATTGTTTATTTTTAATTGATTACAGAGTGCTAGATTCTTGTTTACTGTACATGTAAATTTTGTTAAAAACGTGTGATGCTTGAAGAATCTGATAGTAGTATGGTAAAAGAATTTGTTTACATTTTATTTTAGACCAAAGTTATTGCGGCTTACTCTAACCATGTCTGATAGATGTATACTTGATTTCTGAACACTTTCTGCTGAAAATAGGAAGGTGAAAGTTGTGGATCAAATGAGCAGGTTTGAATCCATTACATGCTGGTTCAGAGTACAGTCTTCTACCGCTACACCAAGACGAAATAGTGTTAGACCCAACACTTGGCCATTACTTTGCTAAAAACAGAAAATTCTGGCTGTGTCATATCTGTAGATCATGCTTATAACCTGAATGTCTGTGCAGTGTCATTTAAGTCTCGTTGAATAAACAAAATGTTTTGTATTTTTGCATAGAGAATTGTTGGGCCAGGCCTGGATGAAACCCGACAAAGGAAATAAAGCCCCACATGTACTCCTTGTCAGTAAGAGGTTTAATGAGGTAAGTGTAAAGGTCAAGGACCACTTTTATACATATATTTTTACAGAATGGGACTGAGGTGGTCGCATGTACGATGTTGACTGTAGTTCTGTTGAATTTATTTATTTTAGCTTGTGAAGCAAGTTCTTACAACTTAAAGTAATTGCTCTTCAGACTTACTCCAGATGGAATCGACCTCAAAAAGAGAGAGCCAATGTGTAAAGTGTCTTGTATTGTAAGGATACAACCGCCACAGAACTGATGGGGATTGAACCTGGGACTCTCCAATCCCGAGGCACATGCGCTTCCACTGCACTGTGGTGGCTTCGCGCACAGTTCTGTAAAGTGATATTCACTGTGGATGAAGTATGCAGATATAAATTTTGTGATTTCCTGAAATTGTACCAGTTTATGTGGAAATAAATATATGCTTACGGTTTAGGTGCCTCTATGTACAAGTTATGTCCTAGAACAAAATAAGCATATTTCATTCCTACAGGTAAGTCATAGCTAAATTCATGGTTAATACATTGTGTGACACTCGTCGAACTAAAAAATGGACACGATATGTTGCCTCTTTTCAGTTTTGATAAAACAATCGATGACACTCACTAAAATTTCAGGTCAGTCGACTTGTTGTCACAGAGATTGTTAGTAGAACAAATTTACCAGAGCGTGTGGCATGTATAGAGAAATGGGCAGCTATAGCAGACATTTGTCGATGTATGCACAACTATAACGGAGTCCTGCAGATCTGTGCAGCATTTGTCAACAGCTCGGTGTATAGGTTGAAGAAGACATGGGAAAAGTTGTCTAAACAGGTATGTACAATGTAAAGTTCCTGTAATAAGACCCCTCTCCGAACCAGCATAAAGTTGTCCTAATATGGAAATGATCTTTTAATCGAGACCTTTTTACTATGAAACGGGCCACTTTCTTCCGAAATGTTTGGTCTTAATAACAAGAGCGGTCTTAATATCGGGTGGTCGTAATAGCGGAACTTTACTGTATCTAGTTTTCAAGCACTACTTAGTTCTCAAATATCAGAAATTCTTCAAACATATATAATTTGCTTATTAAGGAGAAAATCTCTCCTTTTTTCGGCAGTTCCTCTGAATAACAGTAAATTGTGTCTTTTATTACTAATTGAAGTCGCTATGGTTTTGAGTGTGCTTCTCTCTGAGCTTCATGCATTCAGAGCAAGCAGTTAAGTCAGGCTGACCCCACTATTTGATCTTGATCGCACCAGTAAGATTCAAGGATGTGTTTTTCATATACATGCTGGAGATTAACACAGTAAACTTCAAGGCCTTAAAAAACCATGTGAAAGTTTTATTGTGTAAACTAAATTAATGTTTTCTTATTTAGACAAAACAGATGATAGAGAGACTACAGACTCTGGTATCATCAGACGGTCGGTTTAAAAATATGAGGGATGCACTGCATAGGTATGAACATTTTGTACTAAGTTTGCTAAGAACATGCTCTGAAGTGTTTGTTGCTCAACTCTTGCACTCGTGGTGGCAAATACATATGTCTTCATGACTAGTATAGATCATGATCAGTCACCACAGAAAGCTTTACAGACACATTTCCAGGAAAAATCAGATTAGTTAACAATTTACAAAATTTAATGAAAATCATTACTTCTTGTATTTTTGTTCTTATTAACAAGTATAACACATATATTTGTTTTACCCTGTGTTTTTAAAATTCAGCAATGTAACTCTAAAAGTTTACTGACTGTTGCTTTATTACCAGTTTAGAGTTTCATATTGACTTATTTGATTGGTTATTTTCAGATGTGACCCGCCATGTATACCATATCTTGGGATGTATCTTACTGACTTGTCTTTCATTGAAGAAGGAACACCAGATATGACAGAGGATAACCTCGTAAACTTTTCAAAAATGAGAATGGTAACTACAATACTGCATTGTTTGTTTGTCGGGGTTTAGTGCCCGTATCAACCGTATTTCAGTCATGTATACAGATGGGCAGTTCACTTACCCATCATGTCTGCCAAGGATGTACTAGAACCATTTCCTCCGTCAGAAACTTGCCAACTTTCTCATATAAAGGACATGTTCGGTAAGAGGGCTCACACAAACCACCCTCGATCAAGGAGAGGTTACAGTGATTTCAAGTCAGTGCCCTGGGTGAGAGGTGTACATATATTTCAGAAGGTGAGATTTTAGATATGTTATGGAAAAAAGAGATAGTGTGAACATAAAAAATGCAATTATATTCGATAAAAATATAATTTTCATATCACACTATATGCCCTTGATCTTGTTGGGAGCAAGTGAACTATATGACCTTGCCCTTCAGTAAATATTCACAAAATGTGTAAGAATTTAATTAAGTAAATCATGTATTCTCTTGTAAAATGTTTGTTTTGTATCACCAGATTGCCCATGTGATCCGAGAGATCAGACTGTATCAACAGACACCTTACAGGATAGAGCATCATCCTCGAGTAAATATCATTTCATTATCTTACTCTGTATATAACGAAACCCTTGGGACCATTTAAATTTGTTCTTTATATCAGGAGTTTGTTATATCCATACATTTATATCATTTTCATAATTAAATAGAGAAGGAAAAAACAGCGGGTCCAGAAAATTTGTTCATTATATCCGGAAATTTGCTATATCCAGAGTGGTTATATATGGAGTTTACAGTACAATCTTACCTGTCATATCTGGCACCTAGTTCGGAAAACTACTTCATCCGGCACAGTAACGTAAAATGTATACTGTAAAACCTGGTTTAACCGAAATGATCAAATAGTCCAAAAGGGTTGCAGATAAAACAGGTTTCACTGTTCTTGCCTATGATTACAGAACTTTATTTAAGAAAAAAGCATTTTGTCATAATATATTTAATACAATTTCCATGGCGCATTAGAATAGGGTTAATCATTTGCAACAGTATATAGAGTGGGGGAACCTATGCTGGAGGTATTTTGAATGTATATCAGCTGTTCAGAAAGCAGGAAATCCTAACCATTTTGATTTGCCTCAGCGAAAACATAATGTTATCCCTGCTAAATCGAAACAAGACGTTGATGTGCTTCATCACGCGACTATGTCGTTCTGGGAGCTATTGATACGACACAATGTCAAAACTTGAAATTTCACCTCGAAGGGAACCAATGCTGGCGGTATGTGATATTTGACAACCAACAGGTGGGAAACAGTTTTTAGAGCCTTAATATTAACTAACAAGATATAACAGTTTCCATAGAATATATATTTTTATACAAAAGAAATAAGTTTTATCAAAATTGCTAACTTTATCTGGGTGATTTTGGTGTCTATATTTAAGAAATTTCCTAGCAAAATGGATCAAGTACAATTGTATCGGCTGCTGTGACGTCACAGAGCTGCACGCGCGGCTATCACTACGTTTGCTTTAAAAGCATTTCATCGACTGTCAATGCTGAATGTACCCTGAAATTTATTTCTTCGTGTGTTTTTCTGTAAATGGCCGTTTTTCGGAGATACCACCAGCATAGGGATAACTCCAGCATAGGTTCCACCACTCTACAGTTTTTGATGGTGCTAAATAATTTTTAAATGTCATAAATATCAAACTGCAAGACAGTCACCAATATAATAATATTCAGCAACAGAGCTAATACTAGATTCACAATTCATGTACAAAATTTGTGTGTCAAAACAAATGAAATGCATAGTGCATGACATTTTTTAGCTCACCTGGCTACGCCAGGGTGAGCTTTTCTGATCAATGATTGTCCGTCGTCCGTCAACATTTGATTCAAATGACATCTCCTCTGAAACCTCTAGGCCAATGTTGATAAAACTATGCAGGAATGTTCCTTGCATGAAGCTCTACCAAAATTGTTCAAAGAATTCCATTCCATGCAGAACTCTGGTTGCTATGGCAAAAAATAGGAAAAACTTTAAAAATCTTCTTCTCTGAAACCACAAGGCCTAGAGCTTAGATATTTGGCATGTAGCATTGTCTAGTGGACCTCTACCAAGATTGTTCAAATTATGACCCCCGGGTCAAAATTGACCCTGCGCGGGTGGGCCCTTAGTTTTTGCATAGGAATATATAGGGAAAACTTTAAAAATCTTCTTCTCTGAAACCACAAGGCCTAGAGCTAAGATATTTGGCATGTAGCATTGTCTAGTAGACCTCTACCAAGATTGTTCAAATTATGACCCCCGGGTCAAAATTGACCTCGCACCGGGGATCACTTAGTTTTGCATAGGAATATATAGTAAAAACTTAAAAAATCTTCTTCTCTGAAACCACAAGGCCTAGAGCTTAGATATTTGGCATGTAGCATTGGCTAGTGGACCTCTATAATATTGTTCAAATTATGAGCCCCGGGTCAAAATTGACCCTGCCCCGGGGGTCACTTAGTTTTGCATAGGAATATATAGGAAAAACTTAGAAAATCTTCTTCTCTGAAACCACAAGGCCTAGAGCTTAGATATTTGGCATGTAGCATTGGCTAGTGGACCTCTACCAAGATTGTTCAAATTATGAGCCCCGGATCAAAATTGACCCCGCACCGGGGGTCACTTAGTTTTACATAGGCTTATATAGTAAAAACTTTAAAAATCTTCTTCTCTGAAACCACAAGGCCTAGAGCTTAGATATTTGGCATGTAGCATTGGCTAGTGGACCTTTACCAATATTGTTCAAATTATGACCCCGGGGTCAAAATTGACCCTGCACCGGGGGTCACTTAGTTTTGCATAGGAATATATAGTAAAAACTTTAAAAATCTTCTTCTCTGAAACCACAAGGCCTAGAGCTTAGATATTTGGCATGTAGCATTGCCTAGTAGACCTCTTTAAAGTTTGTTCAAATTATGCCCCTGGGGTCAAAATTGACCTTGCCCGGGGGGGGATCATTTGTTTTACAAAGGCGTATATAGGAAAACTTATTTGGTATATAACATTATCTAGTGATCTTCCACCAGGCAAGTGGACTTGTACCAAGGTGAGCGATATAGGGCCATCTTGGCCCTCTTGTTTGTATATTCTTGTGTTTTGTTTTGATCAGGTGACCAATTATTTACTGGATACAACACGTCTATACGATGATGAACAAACTTACAAAGCTTCTCTCGACATAGAGCCAAAGTTGTCTCGTCTTTCCATTGTACCCCAGAGTGGTTCCTCATGAGTAAGAGCTGGTACCCCTGCTCTACTTTCCTTGCTAATGGTTCTCAACTCGTGAAAAGCAATGTGATACTGTGACTGATTTTGAAAGTTTGTGGTTTTAAAAACAGGGACAGTTCATAAAGATGTGCAGAATGGTACCTTTTCCTGGTTTTAAAAGAATTTTGAAATCAGTCTCTTACATTTCTGGTATAATTGACTGGTTTTCAACTGGTTTACTACAACAGAAAGGAGACTGGTTCTCTTGCTGCACAGAATTGTTCTAGACTGGTTTACAAGTATGTACAATACTCAAGTAAATCTGACAGTGTTCTAAGATTTGTGTTGTGAAGAAAGTTGAAGCTGGAACTGTGTCTTTTTGCTCAGTTGATGAAAGGAGTCCGTGTAGCCAGTGTGTTGGATGCTGGTACATAGTCAGTAATAAGACACTGTAAGATACAAGTCATTTCCTGTCTCATATTTTTGAAGGAAATGAAATTTATTTAAAATACTTGAAACTAGCATTCTGGTTTTAGCTTTTGTATTGTTTCCCAGTGCGTAACATGTTAGATTTGATAAAGATGTTGATTGTTACTAGGTTAAGGAACTTTGTTTGGAATTTTTACATTCATGCGAGTTAAGAGCCAAGGTTGATTAGATACACCAAACACCTTTATATCTATTGTTCAAAACATATTTTTGCCAGCAAAACCTTATACTCTTGTACATTAACCCTTTTTGCTATGTGATTTATTCAAGAAATTTTAGCCCTTTTTTAGGCTGCCCTGTAACCTTTCTTGCTTTGCTTTTAATTCTAGGTATTTTAGCCTTTTAGGCATATTGTTAGATCTAATTGTTCTACGTCAAGGTGAAATTATCAGATTTTCTGTGTACATGTGTTTACCATGAAATCATTTTTCTATAAACAATTTTTCAAATATATAGTTAAAAACTCAGCTAGATCTGTGAAAGTTTATTTAAAAAATATAGATTTTTACTTCAGCTAAGTAATAATGAAAGAATTGTCACTGATGCATGACAGTATTGTTCTTACTAATTAACCCAGGCATCTGCCTTTAGCATAACGGTAGTTATGTTTAAACTTGCTCAGAGGATTCATATTGAGATGGTAGATGATAAGAAAAGGTGTATTCTTCAGATTATTTTGAAACTTAGTTTAGAAATTTACGAAATATCAAAGTATTTTGGAAGCAACATAATGTAAGTCAAAAGAGATGTGTATGTCACAAAGGCAAATTGAACAAGAACTTTGTACCACTATTCTGTATTCTCACAGTATGAAATTAAGAAGAATTTCATGAGATATTTTTGATTTTAACTTCTTTAAGTTCTGTCAGAAATTGCCACTTTTATGCACCTTGTAAATGTTGAAGGGAAGTAATTGTTAGTGATCATGTTATATAGAGCCCAGAGTTACTGTCCTTGTAATTAAAAGTTTGCGTGTCAGATCTGTGTACGATTCAAGTGGTATGTGTTTTATATGTTTTTTTTCTACCCCAAATTTCCCAAATGCCCAAATTAACCATTTAAATTAGTTAGTCATGTATTTACAAATTATGTCATATAGAAAACACACCAAAGAATAAGATATGGAATAAAAGATAATTTCAGTGTACAATTTTTTTTCATGTTATTATTTAGTCAAGAACTATATTGTTAGAGGTTGTGAAATTTAGCTGACTTGTTCTATAACTGGTTATGATGAGTCTCTGTGAATAATTGTTTCCATTATTATAAAAAAATACAAAAGCCTAATGTAGAAGTAGACAGATTTTAAAGTCTAACTAGACTGTAGACCTATATACACCTATGTTCACAATGAATGCTGGTGAGTGCTTACATTTCTTCCTGATAGCATTCTGAGAGAATTTCTGACAGTACGTGTGATGAATTTGTCATACAGTACCATTATATGATTTCTTGACTGGACATGTAAAACTCGGTTTCAAAACATAATAGATCTATTTGTCAGAAATCAGTGTAAATATCAAAATGTCTGATATTCTAGGCTGCACAATGTCGGGAAAAATTTAATTTATTACAAGGAGTAAAAAAATAAAAGTTAAGACTGTATTAAAGACAAAATAAGTAAGCTTGACCCACCTATACTCTGTATATATCATATGACAACACAAAACAAACATACTGGTGTGTTAACTCAACAAGTATCAATAGCCTTCAGCATACAGTTTCTCAATTTCTTTCTCAATGCAGTACTTTCAGTGCTTTGATTAAGAAATTACTTTTCATGGGTACCAGTATGGTAAATAAATGAGACTCAGATCAGGCAATCTTGTCTTGCGCACTAAGTCTTGTCCACCTTCATTATGATTTTAATTGCTGTAAAACTACATTTAACAGGTTTTCTGTCTGTTTTAGTCAGAGACAGCTCAAAGACATGGTGTCATTCGACATATCGTTATGGATTACATTTAACAATATTGCTATTTTTGTGTGCAGCTAAGACGATTCTGCAAAATGAAATGCATTTAGCAGGGTGTGAGATGTTGGGGAAGCCTCACTATCTGAAAACCATTGAATGTCTGAAGAAAACTACTTACACCAACATTTTATCATACTGGCACCTAAATTTTAGGTATTTTACATATTACTGAGAGCAGATCAACCATTGCTGTGATATTTAATGAGATGTCTATTATATATTTAACCAAGATCTCTATACAGATCAAAGAACATTAGGGTTGTGCATTAAACTTGAATTATTGATTCCAGCTTTCTTTTCACTTTTGTAAATACTGTGTGCTCTATAATAGAAAAGCAGAAACAAGTTTTGGCTTCAGTCTTTGGCTAATCATTGAACCAGACTGTTTTAGCCTCAACTGTCTCTGTCTCTGGTACTTTTTCCGACTTTTAACACTACTCGTAGTTGTTTCAGTACTTGTGGATGGTACCTCTTCACTTTGTTGTTGGGCATCATTTATTTTATTCGCCGTGAACAAAACACAATGCTTTGTCTGCCACATTTTTGCAGACGAAGCCCGGATCATTAGATTGGTCACACTTTTAAAGTGCTAATATTAATTCCCAGAGCATTCAAATATGAAACCCGTCTACATTTCATGACATCGACGGTAATTCACAAAGCAGTTATGCCGACTGATCGGCCGAGAAAGTAGAATTTAAATGATCTATTTTTAGAACATACTGAGGGATTCCAGCTGAACCTATTCGTCCTCGGCATTTTCATACGCGTGATTTACGTAATAATTTACGAGAGTGGGAACACTGATATATATAAGAAATTTGGCTTTTTTTCCCCAGAGGAACAGGGTGTGGTACTGGTTCTTCCCAGGAGCAATGACTAAGTAAATTGCCAACCTGTAGATAACTGAAATACTGTTTAAAGGGAAGTTATTGCCCAAGAAAAAAATAATGAGAAACATTCTGTTCTACAGAGACATTTATCTGACTATGGAGGTTGATACATTCCGTGTATTGTTTGTATATTATGAATTGTACTGTTTTTGTTAGTGTTAAAATTTTACTTCTTATACATGTAGAGGAGATATTTTCTGTTGCTTGTGTAATTACATTCATGTACATTCCCTGTTAGTCAAAACAAAACCATACATTTATCATATTTTATGTTATATGCAGGAAATGTCACTGCATGTTTTTTATCCCCTACAGGTTGCTCCGGAATGGGCCATAGGCTTACTCTCATTCTGTCCGACCATCTAAAAATCTGTATTGTACAGAACAACAGATGCTAGTCAAATGAAACTACATGTACTTTTGTGTCCAGGGTTGACTGTAAAACTGCAGTTAGTCCTTTACTTCATGTAAGTAACTGGAGTTTTGTGGTCAACCCTCTATATAGAGTCTTGCACGATGTCGCAATGGAAATAGTAAAAATATCACTTACAACCTGGATCCTGTAATATCTCGAGGAAGTATTCAAAGTAGCATCATGAACCTTGACATGACTACTTAAAGGAGTTTTTTTTCAAACTTCATACAAAGGAGACATTAAGATAAGTGCATTAAAGAAGTTTAATGCTTCCTTGCCTATTATTTAATTATCTCTCTTTATTAAATTTTCTTTTTCATGTCCAGGGTGTTAACGCTTTCGTCTTACCAAATATTTTTGAAACTTTGGCAACATAATTTGTTAAAAATATAATACAAGTCCTGCAATCAGCAAGTATAAGATGTTGGTCCTTAAAAAATTACTTGGTGATACTGTTTACGCAGACTGACCAAGACTTTGTTCTCCTGTAAACAAATACTTTCCTGAAGACTAAACCAGTAGGGAACTTAAAATGTTGCATGCAATATACTCCAGTTACTTGTTCTTTTAGTGGCTCATTCTTGATCTTTCCAGTCAGTTTAGCTATTGACGTTTATTATATTTCTATGTGTCTGGCAGCCAGTGAAGCTTTTGGTGTTTCATTTAGGAACACCTAACTGATTCTGTCTCCCATGTAAAAGGAGTCTGAAAAACTATCCTTTAACTTTGACTGTCTGCTTTAAAGGCCTTGTTTATCAAGAGTTGTAAGTGTCATACAAGATTGAATATTTTGAACTACTTTTACAGCCAAAGCACTCAGAAGTTAGTATATTCACAATGTTGTATTGTTCATGTTAAGTGAAAGATCTGTTTTCATACCCCCCCCCATGAGGTAGTGGGAGGCGGGGCTATATAGGAATCGAGGGGGGGGGGGGGGGGGGGGGGGGGGGTTATTAAAAAAAGGGGAAAAGAAAAAATTTTAAAAAAAAAAAAATAAAAAATAAAAAATTATTCCCTTAATACACTAAAATTCATCATTCAGTGACTCGAGACATATTCTTGGGGTATAAATCACTCTCAGAGATAGCTGTAGTTATAACATGAGTATAAGTCTATATTGAATGAAAGAAATTAACCCTTTTATCTGCTTTGTTTGAGTGTACTGAATACGGTACATGGATATAAAATAAAGTGGTTTTTACTCTTGAGGGATTTGCTTTTATTTATTGTTATACCTTGTTACAAAATCATTGTTATTTCTTCTATAGAAGCTGAGCCAAGAAATTGGTTAAAGTGATAGCAAGAGTTATATATACACTTTATTATGCTTTTTTATTGTTTTTATTGTTGTAACTTATTTTTTATATTTGATATATGTGAGAAATGATACGTATTGTACATAAGGTCAATGACTTATAGATAAGTAAGCCCTTGATGGCAGCCAATAGATATGTAGAAAAAATTTAGATAGAAATTGTTTTGTTTCATATATAATTATCTTCAACAGTTAGATTTTGTGCAAGGCTTAATATAATTGTCAGTTTCTCAGGCATATTTTTTTTTCTTCATCATGAAAAGATGAGTGACGCTGTTGGCCTAATTTTAGTTTTAAGATCAGAGCAGTATTTACGTTTGGAAAAGGTTTCCTGAGACAAAAGAAGGAATGAGGGTTTGGTGAATATGTTCATTGCTAACATTATTTCATTATTGCTTACCATTGATTGAGCATTTTTTTTAAAACAAAGATACTAATTAGAAATGTTCCATATTTATTCTTAAAGATTCATTTATCACTTTAAATACTGTTATAAAGAATAATGAATTTACAGATAGAATAATGATAAACCTTTGCTCCGTTTACTCTTAAACAATGTTGACATATACCTTTCAATATATTTTTGTTGCTTCTTGTGGTTCGTAACTGGAAGTCCAGCAGAGCTTATGTGATAGTTTTTTGGGGGGGTTTTGGTTGGTTTGTCCATCTGTCTGTAAACTTTTCCTTAATAATAGGGAAATCAGTTTTTTTTTGATAACACTCTACAGGTCACAATTTTCATTTGACTTTCGTGAAACTTGCACATAAGGTTGCCTACAACTTGTAGATGATCCTATTATATTGGGGGTCAGTGAGTCAAAGGTCAAGGTAACAATGATTCTGTTAGCTTTTCCTTAATAAGACTACAGGTCACAATTGTCATTTGACTTCCATGAAGCTTGCTGGGAAGGTTGCATGCAAGGTGTAGATGATCCCTATAGTTTTTACTGTCAGAGGGTCAAAGGTCAAAGTCACAGTGACCTGAATTTTGAAACTCAATTTTGAGATCTAATTTTCAACAACAGCCTTCAAACTCAATAGGACAAAAAAAGTAGAATAACTGTATCAAGGTGAAACTGATGGGTGGATGGGTATTCATCACCTTCAGTGATAGCTCTAGTTAAGATTTGGGAGGAGTATGCCCCACAGTGAGCTAGGACAGTTTTCAGGGAATATTTAGATACCAGTGGAAGATCTTTGGAATATAATGGAAGCTTGAGGAATTTTTTGATTAGCATTTTCTCAAAAATGTCCCTCTATGAGATCTCAACCCCTCTGTGAGATCTCAACCCCTCAATGAGATATCGACCCCTTCATGAGATCTCAACCCTCAATTAGATCTCAACCCCTCAATGAGTTCTCAACACCTTTCATATTTTAATAATGGTTTATTTACACCAAGTGACATCTGTCATACAATGGAAATAGTTTTCGAGTAATTATGAGCAGGTTTTTTCATATTATGTTCCAGCTTGAAGTCACATCATTTAATTCTTTTGTCAAGTTTGTTGAAACTAGGTCACTGCATGTACCAGTATGTAGTTTTCAAGCCATTTTTATCAATTTTAGTAGAGTTTTTTGGCATAATCGTTCCTAAGCAGTATTCACACCTTAAGAGGCCGAGTCAGAAAAAAAGATCACCTGAACAAACCATGGAAGCACCTTGTGGACCAGTTGAGGATTCATTTTCAAGCAATTTTCATCACATTTTGTGCATGTTTTGTTAAGTGATCATTTTTAGTATGTACACATCTTGTAAATATTAGAACCAAGTTTTATATATTTGTAAAGTAATTGGCCTATAAAATCTGATTGAAATAGATGAAGAACATGAAAAGTTTTGATGCTGCCCAACAACCTGAGACTCATTCAATGTTCATCAAATTTTTTCGCAAAGTTTGTAGCCGTAATGCCCAATTTCAGAAGCTGACCCGAGGAGCCAGAAAATTGTGGAGCTCAATTATGTAACTTGGGTTGTAATAATTATATTACATCAAACTTTGCAATATCCACATCAGCACTTTCATTGTAAAAAGTTTGATGAAGGTTTTTTCATACTTAGTCATTTTGTTTGTTTATACAGTGTACAGATCAAATTTGGTACCTGGCATTATTGGCCATTTTCATTTTGTTTCCATGCAGTGCAGACCAACATAATGCTGAGCGAGCTTTGATGGTTAATAAAACAAACATTATACACTTTTTGGTCAGAAACTAAAGGTCAAGGTCAAAAGAAAGTGGGAAGTATTGATTTTTAGGTCAGTATGCCAAACGTCAGAGGCACATGGACATTGAATTTGAAATTTACTTCTAGTTATATCGCGAGGGTAGTATGAATCTAGGGTCAGGCCAAGATATGGGTGGGAGATGGGAATATTAGCTACAGAGATTATTTCCTTTCAATATCTAGGCACAGGGTCATCAAACTCTGCAGGGGGATTGCTTAAGACAGCAGATGGTCACTAATTATGGACTTTCTTTGGTGTTTTACATATATGTAATATGGTGGATCAATATCACAGGACAAACTGTGCTGGAAAAAAAGGTTTCTGCTTTGGCTAATGGTCCTAAAGTATCATAAGTGTATAATGTATGAACTTAATCTATACAATTGGTCAGAGGTCAAGGTCAAATGAAGTCTTCTTACTTTTAAGTGCATAACATATCTGCTTTCTAAACTTTTAGGTTGGGAAATATACATGTAATGTGTTAAAAACCTCCAGCTTATTTCAATAAATTGTTGACAGTTGTAAATCAGTGACAAAATAAGCATGACTTACCCTCTTCCTTCACTGTAGTGTTCAAAAGACAAGTCTCAGTACACTCAACAATTCTATTTATAGAATGACAGACTTTGCTTACTTCTGAATGTTTGTATTTTTGTTATACATGTAGACTACAGAGTGTAACATCCATAAATGCATCGAAACCTGAATAGTTCTCTTTTTCTCATTTTTTGTGTACATGTTTTGGGACATGAACGTGAAATTTGTCATAAGATGTACGTAATTTCATTTTTGGCCACAGTTTTATTATGGTTATTGTTGTATATAATTTTGTTATTACAATGGAGTAGAATACTAAACCAAATCATGAATTTTTCTTGAATAAAATTGACATAAACTTGAACAATTTGTTAGTTATGTTTTATCTTTTAGCTATTATACATGTACCATTTGTTAATTATGTTTATTATCTTTTAGCTATGATACATGTAACCACTGTGTATGTTGTTGACAATAATATTATGCAGTTTTCATGGAATCATCGTGAAGCTTGTGTAGGATAGATAACGAGTAGCCGTTGATTGTGTAATTTTGAGGCGAACGAATAGACACCGGCTACGAGTGATCTATCTGACTTAGACCACAGAAAGAAGAGTGTTTGTTTTTTCAATCTTCTACAATATTACACGAACTACCTTATTTATTCCGTTGTGGTTATGGTTAACAAGCAACTTAATTGTTTTTTCTGTTTGCCTCAAAGAACACGGTAAAATCGTGCAGCTCGGATTTTGAAGTAAAAAGGCGCGCTAAAAGTTGTGAACACCTGGGTACCAGTATTGACAATAACCACGAATTATTCGTGCAATAATTGCAATCTTGAACAGAGAGACGATTTGTGCTTGTAAATGGTCGAGGTAGGTGGCGATTTATAACAATAGTTTATACCTGGAAATACAGCCAAATGTAGCTGTATCTATATAAAGAGTTAGTTGGCTGCCAGTCTGGCTGGCTAACATTGAAATGGGTTTTCACGTGGCCATCTAATCACCGCTCCTATGTGGTATAAATGCTAGGGGGAAAAAAAAAAGGGAAAAAAAGAAAATTTAGAAAATAAGTAAAGGAAAAAATGGTGCCGAGGGGGGGGTGTAGGGAAGTTGAATTAAGGGTGGGAGGGGTATGGATCTGGTAGAATACTATTTATTTATTTGATAATAAATAGTTTTTAAGTAAAATAATAATGTCCTAGGATCAAGTCTCCACCAGCCGTTGTCTGCTTTCCTGTATGAATTATACAGGGGTTGCAAATCACCATGACGAAATGCCTGGACTTTGGATCGAACAAGCAATTCATGAATTTACATTTCAGTGGGTAGGTCACCGGTGCTTTAAGTATAAATTGGTATAAATCATCCCCAACTATATTAAAATTAATGTTTTCACAAATGTGTTATGACAATTGTTAATTTGATTTCTCTGCCATTTCATGAGCATTTTGTTTTGTTAATGTAAGGTATCAATATAATGATCCTTAAAAACTACCATCGTCCGTTTTTTACGGGCTTGATGCTTTATTCATTTGTATTGAAAAATGCGAAATGCCAGTTTAGGTGCAAATATTGCATTTGATCCAAAATTACACTTTTTTGCAAGTAAAATGTTTAATGAATATTTAACTTCTACTCAACTAATCAGTTGAACTTTTAAATACGACTTTACCGTTTCGGTCGTACTCGGCATTTTACGTAAGACGATGCCTATGCCGTAGATTTTAAATAATTATGTTACCAATATAACTTTTAGATAAATCGTCTAATCAACGTGAATAACTATTTACAATGAATATTACCAGGACAGAGTTATAATACTAACTGCTTCACATTCCAAATAGACTTTCCAAAAATATATAAACGAGTAACTATATAATTACATTGCCGCTGAATGCAAATGTAAATATTACTGAACTGATAATTGCGTTATTTAACGCATGTTCCAATTGTGTTTTGGCCATATTCGGAAGTATAAATTGGTGCCACGGTGATAGTTTCTAGGTTCAGTATTTTTACTTCGGGTCAGAGCCCTCCAGTATATTGTATGCCCTGGCCATAATCCGCAACTGCCCGAAGCCTACCAATTAAAGACAAAGATAACCATTTTTATGAATTTCATATACAATTCTACTTTTTTCTAGTTTAAACCCCCGGATGAGTCCTTGTGCAAAACTGTGCTTGAGCAATGTACTAGTAATCGAATTATGTTCTTCAACAGGTGATATATAAATTACAGCCAAACGATGTCGTATATTGTTTGTAATTGTGCTTATTAGGTCCACCAACCCCGTTCGAGGTATAGTCGGTACGACCCGGATGTCGTATATTATTCAACACAGACTGCTTTTATAAGCCGTTGTCCAAGAAGATAACTGTTTGTTTGGGTGAGAGATCCAAATACATTTCACTGAGCTGAGCGAGTACCAAAAGTACTTTTTTACAATGTGAGAAATAATTACTCGTACAAATTTAACTTTCTGCGCCTACTCAGAGTTACATGATTATGTGCCCTCCCTTCATTTTGTTTAAATCGAAAACAAACATTTGTTTGACCTAAAATTTATAATCCTTATTTTAGGACTTAATCTATTGCCCTTGCTACACTAGAAAGGTAAAGCACACTACGCATGAGGAAAACGATTTGAAATAGACAACAGTAGAACTGTTGTATATGGATTTATCAAACAGTAATCTAAGTCTAATTAGCCGTTGTCTAAGGTCAGAGTGAACGTCTTGATAATTTTTGAGATAGTTCGAATATGGGTCATCTTGGCTTGGAAAAACTATGTTACTAGGTCAAATCTTAGGAAAGTCCTCTCCATTGCAAGAGGCTGCATTTATCATGGACTCTCAATGTCTCAGTGTAAGTTGGAATTATGTCTTGGTAATCTCCAGGTCGACGGGCATGGGTTCAAATACTAGGTCATCATGTCAAATAAGAAAAACCTTTTGCCTGTGAGATAACCTTTTGCACCAAAGTATCATGGAAATTGAATCTTCAGAATGTGTTTCTTTATAAACTCTTAGAGTGAGTCTGAAACTGGGTCACGTGGGTCTAAAACTATGTCTCCTGTCAAATTATAGAAAACCCTACAGAACACGCTACTGGCTACTTCTTTGGTCTTAAAAATTGGTCAGAGTGTTGCTCCTGAACGTCATGTCAAGTTAAAGATTGGTGCACGTAGTGTCAAAACCTAGGTCATAACTTAAATTAAGGTCAAATCGTAGGAAAAGGCTTGGGAACACTATCAAGCCAAATTATGTTTGAACACTGTGAATGTCTTATTTTGGTCCCAATCTGTGTGAAAGTTAGTCAGAATGTTTGTTTTAATGAACTTTTATATCAAGATATTTTACCTAGTGTTAATAATGCATTGGCTATAACACAACGTTTGGCAATAGTCCTTTTTTAATATTAAAAAAAAATCATGATTCTTTGGTCAAAATTGGCCCCGCCCGGGGTCACATGTTTTACATAAGAACATAAAAGTTAACCTTAAGAAATCTTTTTGTCAGAAACAGCCAGGCCTAGAACTTCTATATTTGGTGTAAATCATTGTGTAGTGGTTCTCTAACTGGGTTAAAAATGGTCTTGTCCAAGGGGTCACTTGTTTTGTATAGACTTGTATAAGAAAATGTTTTTAAAATCTTCGGCGTAGAGTTTAGATATTCAACATGTGGCATCTCCTAGATGTCTTCTACCAAGACTGTCTAACTCATATCCCTGGAATCAAAACTGGTCCCTTACCAGGGTCATTATTTTACGTAGACATATGATAAAAGTTTTGAAAAACTTCTCCATATTTGCAAGGTTCAGAGGTCAGATGTTTGGTATGTATAGTATTGGCCCTCTTCCACCACTGTTCTAATTATGTCCCTGTAGTCAAAGTGCCCCTTTTGACCTGTGGCAACATATAATTTGATGAGTTTTGCTTCCATTCAAGCAACACATGTACGTAAATTTTAACAGAATTGAAAACTTAACAATTGCTGTACTTTAACTTTATTTCCTTCAACTGCCTGGACGCCACATTTAATACCTAGTCATGATGAAATTTGATCAGAAAATATGTTTGGATCACCTGGGATTAAAAACCAGGTTACCAGGTAAATTCCGAGGCAAACATTGTTGGTACTTTTTAAGTCACATTTTATAGCCAGTCATAATGTAAATTGGTCAGGAGGTTTGTCTTGTCGAGGTTAAACAGAATTTTTGTGTAAACTTATGATATATAGTGTAGGGTTGAAGTTTGGTCACATATATGCACATAAGTATGTCTTATACGAGACATATAGGGTCATCTACGCCCTCTAGTTGAAAGAATAATGTACACCAGTTTGATGATTTGGAACTAATATTTTGCATTGGAATACAAATGTACCATTATTTATTGTAAGCTTCACGCGCATGAATTTCCTTCTGTGCAGTACTTTTTTACATAAACGTACAAACTGGTTAAAATGGTTATTGTATAAAAGTGTCTACACTTATTAAACATGTGTATATTATTACTCGTATATGGATTAAGATGTTTGTCTGTGCTAATGCGCGGGCCATTCAATGCTTAAAAGCGTCCACATCTTAATACATTTTCGTTAGCTAAGAAAATCACCTTCCAGCAGTATTTAATACAGGTATTTTCATTTATCAACGTATGTCAGACTGTTTGATGTACAACACTGTGCACGCACCAATTAGTAACTTAAAAGCTTATTAATTAATTGTATTATACCCTCAGATACGAAGTATATTGGGCTATATTGGAATAGCGCTTGTCCGTCCGTCCGTCTGCAGAGCTTATGTCTGGGTGGTTTGTCCGTCTGTCCGTACACTTTTCCTTGATAACGCTCTTACAGGTCGCAATTTTCATTTGGCTTTGATGAAACTTGCAGAAAATAATCCCTAAAACTTGTGGATGTTCAAAATTGTTTTTTGGGGTCTGTGGGGTCACAGTGACCACCGATGGCAATTTCTTGACAGCACTCGACAGGTCACAATTTCCTTTTAACTTTCATTAAACTTGCTCAGAAAGTTACCTGCAACATGTAGACGATCCCTAATTTTTGGGGGGTACATGGGTCAAAAGGGTAGGTCATAGTGACCATTGTTAGAGTTTCCTTAATAACGCTCTACAGGTCAAAGTTTTCATTCAACGTGGTAATGATATAGATTTTGGGGTCAGTGGGTCAAAGGTTAAGGTCACAGTGATAACGCTCTATAGTTTTCATTCCACTTTCATCAAACTTGCTCAAAAAGTCTCCTGCAACAGGAAGATGATCCCTAATGATTTTGGGATTAGTGGGTCACACTTCCTTAGAGTTTCATTGATAACGCTCTACAGGTCACAGTTTTCATTCAACTTTCATCAAACTTGCTCAAAAGATTTCCTGCAACACTTAGATGATCCCTATTGAATTTGGGGCTAGTGGGTCAAAGGTCAAGGTAACAGTGACCTCCGTTAGATTTCCATTGGTAACGCTCTACTGGTCAGTTTTTATCCACTTTACATCAAACTTGCTCAGAAGTTTCCCTGTAACATCTTGATGATCCTTATCGATTTTCGGGTTAGTGGGTCAAAGATCACAGTGACCCAAAATTTGAAAACCTTTGCCGCTCAGTATCTTGTGATCTATTTGACCTTAAGTCTTCAAACTTCATAGGATGATTGGTCTTACTGAGTAGATGATCCCTACTGTTTTTCGGGTCAGTGGGTCAAGGTCACAGTGTTAGCTAATTCTTGATAACATTGCAAAAAGAGTTTCACAACTCAGAACAGTCTAGTCAGACTAGTAGAGCAGTGCTGGCCCTTTTGGGCCTCTTGTTATTACGTTAGGGCCCTATGATTTTTCATACATAAAGTGTACGTTGAGATGTATGTTTTGGCGAGCTATTTACTGAAAATTCACAAGAGTAAATCATATCTAGCGTAGCATACCATTGGCACATTGAGCTCTGATAATATTCGACTGAAATTAATTAAACTGACTTCTACTATACAAGCAACATCCAGCGGCAAATTTACATACTGTGTGTGTCAAAGCGGCTAGTAAAAGGATAAAATAGGAGTGTCTAGATGGTATCTTGGGCTAGGTCTATTCATCACCTTCAGTTGAGCGTATCGCCATGTTGTGCTGGGGTAATGTTAAAATGCATTGTGCACAGAAAATACTAGAGCATTTATTCAATTTATTTAAAGATTGGTGGATTTACAGTCGAATTTCAGATGTAACAAATCAACTAAAACAGCAAGTGTTCGACCCTGGATTAATGTGCTGGTAAACGCCGGTAACAACAACATCACATAGGACAGCAGAGGCTACACCGACACACAGTCCTCCAACTATTGACAAAATAAACGTATAAATATGTTTCATTTGAAGGTAACATCCAGTAGATGAACCAAGCTTCGAACCGAGGTAGGCCCCAGCAAGGCCTGCCTTGAACGTTATTAAACAATTAGCAACATATATAAAAGGTGTTTTCGAACTTCCAATGCCATAGAAAATAAACCCAAACGTCACAATTAAAGAAACAGCTCCAAAATAACGAGTCACTTTACTCACAATATTTATTTTACCATTTGTTCTTCCGGACGCTTCAACAATCGTCTGATAAACTCGGATCTGACTAGCTTCCGTGACACACGGAAAGCTTTCAGGGTCTTCGTAGTTTCCATGAAGTCTGTAAGAATATTTTTCCACAATTTCAGAAAATCTTGGTGCTTTATTTTTTATAAGTTTTGAAAAGGCCAGTGCTGTTGGACTCATCTGCTTTCGCGTCTCCTCCATGTAAATATTGCGTTGTTTAGAGGCCTTTCTTGCTGCACCTTTCCACACATCAAGCCTTTGACATGGCGAAAGCAATTCCGAATTCTTGGACTCTTCGAAGATACTTTCAGAAGTTGTGCGCGCTAGTTCAGTATAATGTTGGCGTAAATAGGAGTTACGGATACTCTCAATAGCAAGTTTAACGGAATTTCCAGCGAAATCGCTCATGTTCCTCAACTCTGAAAAACGAACAAGGCTTAGAAATACATCATTAATTTTACCAGCGACAAAGACATGTAAAGCATGTAAATTACATAATATTTATATCACGTAGTTATCCATTGATCTATGCGGGGTAAATACCTAGAGTACAAATAATGTTTGCCAAGAAATCACGAAATACATCCCCTTTTATCTTCCGGAAAACAGTAATTGACAATATAAATTACGTTGGATCTTAGAACCAAATTAAAAGCGTTTATTTGTAATATAGTCGAAACCGGTTATTCGGTATTAATTTTGATGCTTTTAAACAAAATGTTTCAATTTACATTTACTTGTAAATACTCTTTTAAAAATTTGAATATGTTTTAATATCTCACCTGATTATTACAAAATGTATTATCATTCAATCAGGCACAATTAGAATTCCAGATTGCACTTTTTTCTGATCATGATATTATGGGCCCTGTTCTTATATCATGAACTGTAATATGACTGTTTACGAAACAGCGAACATGTAATTAACTTATATAAAAGTGTTAACTTATATAAGTTACTTGATGAATTGTCTTTGCCTAAACACTGTATTCCATACAAATTTACATGTTGTGCAGGTCCCGCGGTGATAATTAGAAGTTATATTCCTTTCACATCACTAACCGTTAATTTTTTAACCTTTGGAAAAACAGTTATTTAATTTATAAATATATTTTGTGTCCGTAACAGCATGTGAAGAAAATGGTGTGAGCTGACAGCCGAGGAGACAGCCGAGTAATTAGTATGTGAGGTTTTCAGTGGTCAGTGTAATAACCACAGGGCAATAACGTGACACCCTTTCAATGAGTAATGTTACTTTTATCCGCATTCTTCCCTAGTCACATATAAACAAAAGATGAACAAATTGTTTAGTTTAAAGTTCAACTTCCAAATAAGTCTTATTCAGTGAAAAGTTACGAAGTTACGAATATCCCGAATACGAGGACCACTGTAAGTACAAAAATTGCCAAAAACAATTCAGAGGAAGAACAGGAAACATGTAAAATGCAAACAATTTTAAAATAAGAAAAATATTCCAAAACACCATTATATACACATCACTAACCAACACCCAGACCCACACACTGAAGAATGAACCCTCTCAACCACAAGAAAAGGAAGCAACAAGGACCACAATGTTATTATCATTGTTGTTATTATTGTTATTATTATCATCACGCTTTCGCCAGGTGCAACAAGTAAAGAATATCCTAGATACACCACAGTACGCAGAACAATATCATGCTAATCTAAACATTTCCCATAGCACAGTCAAATGGCAATGTAAATGCAATGCCTAAATAAAATTGTTTAATTAACTATCGTTCCCGAGAAATAAAACACAACTGTTTTATTTAGCGCACTCAGTAACTTTTCCTATGTCACAGCGTTGAAGGGCACTGCAAGCGCTGAAGAAAACCCCACCGTAACGTATAGTACGTGCAGGATATCGGAACAGGGAAGGCATCAAGGAACGTGTAATTGAAGACTGTAAAGGCGCCAATCACCAGAAATTCGTGCGTTCAAGAATTCTGGTATTGTAACATCCGCAAACCCTTTACCCTATGAACTTGAAACTTCACGGTATTGTCAAAAAGGATAGCTTACCAAAAATCTACATTATTCATAAAACTGTGGTATTACTTAGCATTGATATTTGAACCTTCGGTTTACTCGTGCACATGGTAACTGCTTGTTAGTGCAATAATTGTTGAAGAAAAATGCATTGGCATGTAGGCCTTTCATTGCTCTTAAAGCCTGTATAGGTTACCTTTTCATGGAGATTCATAAAATTATTATAACTTCGACAAGTCTACACCACCTGTTGACGCTAATAACATTATTGGTTCCATGTTCACGTTGTCCTCCCGAGTCCACTGCTTACAGGTCCTTTCAAAACGAATAAAATTAGTGACGGACTCCAAAAAGTGAACAATTTGCTATCGTCTATCAGTAGATAATTCCTCGTCATTGATGCTAATATACAAGTCTAAGTGTTAAACTGTTGATCTTATTTAAGTCAAATACTGATAGCCGTCCATGTTCTTGGAAGCATTGTTACACACATCCGTCACATCTTTGTGTGACATCATGGTATTCCCGCGCCCAATGATATCCCTGCCGTGAGTCTCCTGAAGTTAGACCCGGGATCACGTACTTTCATGATCCCCTTCTAACAAGTGGAGGTATATTGCTTTGCAACTGTTGGTAGGTCGTCGATGGCTGACAAGTAGGTTAGTTGTTCGGTAGTTAGATCCTTGGTTCCGTTCAACATTTTTTGAAAGCTTTTACTCATAATAGGTCTCAAACTTAGTAGGGACATTTTTCATAGGCAGCAGACGAGTTAAGATCATCAAGCTTGCTAAAAGTAATGCTTTCGATGTGTGATCCCCTCTTAATTTTGGAGTTACTGGGACTACATGACCATTTATCTAAAAATCGTTTCCGCTCAATAACTTGAGAATGCTTTGACCTAAGGTCTTCAACATTGCAAGGGTTATAGTTTATGAATAGAAGATGATCCCAATTGACTTTGGGGTCACTGGGTGAAAGGTCAAGGCCGCAGTGACGCAAAGTTTAAACAACTCTGACCTAGTACGTGCTTGCTACATGTAAGATTATTGCTTATGAGAAGTTGGTCATAATATTGTTCCTATTGATTTTGGGGTCATAAGGTAAATCCGTATCCCAAGTTGCCTGCAATTGTAAATGACGCCGGTACAATCTACAATGCTAATTGCACTGCCTATACCGACAAGAAATAAAATTTGTATTTGTATTTGTATTTTAGTTACTCGGAGCCTAGGTGGTCTTAAACTTATGTCAAGATTCGAACTTTTTCAGAGTTGGATGAACTGTATGTTTACACGACAAGTAGCCCTGCCAGTACAATATTTACCTTGTAAGCGAAGGGTCCGCACCGGATTCGAGGGCCGGTTTGCCTGCCCAATGTCTCTCTCATCCTTTGGCATTTGACCTCTAGAGTCATTGCCTCTATACAGAGACGTTTTAAAACAGTATGTTTTATACGTATCTGCTGTCAACTCCGGAACGCTAAAATTTAACTTTGTACTACATGTGACTAAAAAGAATGATGGGAAAACAAGTGGAAAATGGCCTTCCACCCAGATAAAGCCAGGTAATCTCCATCTCTCGTAAGAAACTACCATCAACTATGACTATAGACTACACAACCAACTCTTCAGCATGTAAACTCAACAAAAACCTGGGCCTAACTATCAACAAGCATCTAGACTGGGGAGAACATATCAAAAACATAAGAATAAAGCAAGCCGCAGCATGAACTTTGTACGTCGCAACATAAACGTTGCCTCAACATCAGCCAAAGAGATTGCATACCAAACACTTGTACGCCCCACTGTCGAGTATGTGCTTCTGTATGGGACCCCTATGAAAAGTCAGACATCGATAGACTGGAAATGGTTCAACGTGCGTGCCAGATTTGTGAAAAACAACTATCGCAGCAAATCAAGTGTTACCGAGATGCTCCAAGACCTGCAATGGACTACACTCCAGGACAGGAGAAAGATCGCACGCCTGACGCTCCTCTATAAGATCACCAACGACTTAGTTGCATGACAAAACAGACCGCCTTACACCTCAACTTCGTCAATCACGTCATACAGCAGCCCACCCTTCCAGTACCAACGCTACACTACACTACCGCCAGCACTCCTTCTTTCCACGAACCATCAAGGAGTGGAACAGCCTCCCACCAGACATCGCATCAGTAGGCACAGTTGAATCCTTCAAGGATCAACTAGCCACACACTTTCTCTGAACTCTTAAGTACTCTTTTTATTTTTACCTCACTGTACATATTCTCACTTTATTTCTTTCTTATCTATATGCGTACCCCCCTGGCAATAATGTTCAACCAGTTGAATTTGGCCAGTAACGTGGTAGAAGTAGAAGAGTCGAAAACACACGCCTTTAGATTGATGACAACGACGTTGAATACTACT
>JAFMSR010000018.1:27288403-27330046 GCA_022818135.1 Saxidomus purpurata
GAAATAATCTATGGCTTGGAGTGCTTTATCGAAATTGAAGCATTCCCCGGAGGTGATGTGCCTTGCGGAATAATTCACGAGGCGAAGCCCGAGTGAATTATTATGCAGGCACATTACCGACGGGAAATGCTTCAATTTCGATAAAGCACTCCAAGCCATAGATTATTATACCCCCACAAAACGAAGTTTGGGGGGGGTATATAGGAGTGAGCTTGTCGGTTGGTCGGTCGGTCGGTCGGTCTGTTGGTTTTATGGTTTCCGGATGATAACTCATGAAGGACTTGACCGATTTAAATAATATTTGGTACACAGGTGCAACATAAAAAAATACAGGTCAAGTTCGACTTTGGGGTCAGTAGGTCAAAGGTCAAGGTCACAGTGACCCTGAACAGTAAAACAGTTTCCGGATGATAACTCATGAACGACTGGACCAATTTAAATAATTTTTGGTACACAGCTGTAACATCATGAAATACAGGTCAAGTTTGACTTTGGGGTCAGTAGGCCAAAGGTCAAGGTCACAGTGACCTTGAACAGTAAAACGGTTTCCGGATGGTAACTCATGAACGACTTGACCGATTTAAATAATTTTTGGTACACAGGTGCATCATCAGAAAATACAGGTCAAGTTCGACTTTGGGGTCAGTAGGTCAAAGGTCAAGGTCACAGTGACCCTGAACAGTAAAACATTTTCCGGATGATAACACATGAAAGACTTGATCGATTTAAATAATTTTTGGTACACAGGTGTAACATCATGAAATACAGGTCAAGTTTGACTTTGAGGTCTGTAGGTCAAGGTCACAGTGACTCGGAACAGTAAAACGGTTTTGGATGATAACTCGTGAACGACTTGACCGATTTATATTATTTTTGGTACACAGCTGTAACATCATGAAATACAGGTCAAGTTCGACTTTTAGGTCAGTAGGCCAAAGGTCAAGGTCACAGTGACCCTGAACAGTAAAACTGTTTCCGGATGATAACTCATGAAAGGCTTGACCTATTTAAATAATTTTTGGTACACAGGTGTAACATCATGAAATACAGGTCAGGTTTGACTTTGAGGTCTGTAGGTCAAGGTCACATGACTGGGAACAGTTAAACGGTTTCCGGATGATAACTTAAGAACGCTTGGGGCTAGGATCATGAAATTTGATAGGGAGGTTAGTGATATTAACATGTTTGAAATAAACCTATTAAATTTAATAATAATCCATACTTACCAACCATACATATTTTGTAGTGCTATTAAAACAATACATTTACACAACTTATTGTATAATAACTGAAATGTATGTCCTTGTGGCCATTTCCTTTCTTATGGTTGCCATACTTCTGTGACAAAGCTGTATTGTGGGGGTATAATTCGTCACTCTTGTGACAGTTCTAGTTTCGATTCTTATAAGCCGAAAACTGTCCTAACTACTACGGACCTTTTTTCAGTTCGGCGGTAATGTGTAAAATAGCATAAATAGTGGCTGTTGGAATTCACTTCCCTATTCAGGCAACCATTTAAGATATCGTATATAACTATACTATACAAACTTTTTTTTTAGTTTTATCATCTATTAAATAAAATATATTTAATACCTGACTGTGACATTATGCAGAACACGTCAGATTCAGAACCTAACAAAGCAGACAATCGATTTAAATGCGTACCGCTTATCTGAACTGTACAACGTTTTAACGTGGAGTAATGACGTCAGTGTGATGACGTAAACGTTATCATTCATTTTTTGTCTCCCGGAATCAAAACACTGTATGACGGTTAATCCTGAATTTTCTTGGCCTTTTTAAAGGAAAACAAGGTGAAGGTATTCTAAGGCTTACTTGACGCAATCAAAAATAATATTTAGGTTCTTAGACACAACTTTTTCATGCGACTGATGTATTTTTACAGATATTATTCTTATTTCTATATTTTATTTTCTACGCGGGAGTAAATTAGAAAAGTCGGATGGAGCTACTTCCATATCCGAAACTCCACCTACTTTTCCGAGTGCTTTAATCATATTAAAGCACTCAAATTGACTATAGAAGTATACCATAGGCATATTAGAATGTTTATTATTAAGCCTTCAAAGTGACCAAATAAATGAATGCCCAATAATTGAATCTTTTGAATTGAATTTCAACGGACCACCACAAACTTGGAAATTTTCCAATCAAGTATCAAATACACCGGTGCAATTATATGAACTACATAACAACAAATTGCTTTTTTGAAGATTTCTTAACATTTTCATGCGTGGCAGACTCATCAATAGAAATGACATGTGGTGATTGTTTGGGGTCCGGCATGATTTCCGGAAAATTATTTGGCTGGTTGCTGGTCATGGTTGGCAAGTCAGGTGGATATTCACAGAATTTCAAGACTGGTTGTTGTTGACAGGTGGTAGAGTGGTTGTTGTTGACAGGTGGTAGACTGGTTGTTGTTGACAGGTGGTAGACTGGTTGTTGTTGACAGGTGGTAGACTGGTTGTTGTTGATGGGTGGTAGACTGGTTGTTGTTGACAGGTTGTAGACTGGTTTTTGTTGACAGGTGGTAGACTGGTTGTTGTTGACAGGTGGTAGACTGGTTGTTGTTGACAGGTGGTAGACTGGTTGTTGTTGACAGGTGGTAGACTGGTTGTTGTTGACAGGTTGTAGACTGGTTGTTGTTGACAGGTGGTTACTACTCAGGGGTTGTAGCTAGCACATCAGTTTGAATGTACATGTATAAAAGAAAATCGTCGTCTAGCTCTCTTGGATTGACTAAACTATAAATCTTAATAAAGTTTAAGGTGTCAGATGAGCGATTATAGAACCACCATGGCTCTCTTGTTTCTTTACTTAGTGAATTGACCTCTGTAAGTTTTAGGTGGATTACACTGTGACCAAAGTATATAAGTATTTCACACAAACCTTAAACACCTGCCATCAATGAACTTTTACCAAACTAAATATTCTACTATTGACCACCATTAGGCACCCTGATCTAAGTTTGAAATTGCTTGAAGCTGTAAATTGACTACTGAGCAGCCTTGAATGATTAAGCAAATATTTTTCCTCTTGTTTTTTTAAATGCATTTAATTAATGCATTTAATTCATTATTACTTTCCCTTTATTATACTGAAACTTCAGAAACCGATTTTCTCTGATCAGTAATTATTTGTCTTAAGTATGCATAAGACAGTCAAGTATTGTGCACTTAATCCTTTACAAGAAAAATCCAGGCATCCCTTTCCTTCATAAAGCTATATTACAGTACTGCATCAAGTGTAAAATAGAATAATGAATGAAAGGTTAGTGTAAAATAACTTATTAAATTGTAGGTGCCAACCATCGGCATTAGACACTGTTATCAACCTGCATAATTATCTAAAGAACGTGGGCAGTCAGTATTGGCAAATCAATAAGTGTACATAGCTTAGGCCGGCTATTGGTTTTTTTTTCAGTTGAAACTGCCCTAACCTCATATGTTAGCACTATAGTTTGACAAATTTCTCAATTCTATAGATTTTATTGAACTTTGTGTTTTGTTATTAGAACAAGCACTAGCACTCCATCATGATTTGGTATTGGGAATATAGGAGGAATTTAAAATTAATGGTTTCAATGTGTTAAAAGAAACGGGTGAGTCTGTTAATCATTGCTGTTTGTCTTGAAGTATCAGAGTATTTGAGAGTGGCCTCCCTTCTCTGTGGTTAAAGATGGCAGCAGTGTATTATAATCATTCTGTCACAAAAATGTTGCTTTCTGCTTCAGATTTAGAAATTTTAGCCGGAAGATGCACTGAAAATTGAAGTAATTGTCAAAACTGATTTTATTACATTACTTTTCTGCCAAAAAAATGATTAAATGGATGTTTATTTATGATTATGGGACTTCTGTATTGCAGAAAATTTATTCCAGTGTGTGGTTTCTTTTTCAGTACATGGAATTTAATATTGAATACTTTTGTCTTAATTGCCTTAGGCCTAATAAAAACAATTAAGGGCGGTTTTTTAGTGTCTTGATTGTAGAAGAAAGTTTGTTGCAGTGACGGTCCATGCATTAGACAACAAATTTCTGTTATTATCTGAATAGTGCAAGTCACAGTGTGGGAGTGCCCTTTCATAGTACATTAAAACCTGCATTATCAGGCACCCTGCGGGACCACTAAATTAATGCTGGTTAGATAAGGTTACTGGTTAAACGAGGTTCTCCAGTATATATACTTTGATGTTATCGGGACCTGAATATATTGTGCTTGATTAAAGCAGTTCTTGGTTTAAATTTTGATTAGATGGGTTTCACGTTTTTATCAATTTTAACTGCCTTGGGAGCAGCTGGATGACACAGAATGATCATTTATTTGTCATCTCACTGTCTGTACATCTGTCTGTCATGCTTTAACCTCGTTATCAAAAACATATTATATTCCTTGAAGCCAACAAACTTTGGACATAGATTAGTAGTAGTAAAGAGAACAGCAAAATATAGGAAATGTAACTCTTACATCAGTAGTTTTCAGTCATTGCCCCTTTTGGTATGTCCTGAAATGGGTATCTCAACAACGTTAAAGATTGTTTATGAAACTTTATACATTTGGAGATAGATAGTAACAATTATAGTGAAAATAGAGTAAACAAGGATTATAGATTTACCTAAAGTAATTTCATGATCGATTTCCTTTGTGAATATTAATTGTGCAGGTCATGATAGTCATCACTATAAATTAATTGCTGTCCAGCAAAATGTGTGTGTGTGTGTGTGTGCTTGTGTACGTCTGTATGTCTGTATGTATTTCAGAGTTTTATTATTGGTACCCCCCTCCCCCCTCCAGAACACTTGGTATTTTAGGTATCGGGGGATAGTGCAAGATACACTTAAGGGGTCCCATTCCAGAGACACCCCCTGGTTCTTTATCATGCCCTTTGTACAGCACTGATATATTGGACATTGGTTTTAGGTCTCATCCAGAAGACCATTAGTTATGTTAGTCGAGATATGAGGGATCAAACCTTCAATCCCTGGATTACCAGTCTAGCACTTTAACCACTGTCCAGGAAAACTTGATACATAGACTACAGTGCATACAGTATATCTAAGAACCATAACTGTGTCTTCAGTAATTATATCTGGCCTCCTGGTAGTTTGACTCGTGGTTCACGTGTCGATTGGAACTATAAACTTGCTTATTCAAATTAAGTTATTATCTTCCTTTTATAATCTGCCTATATCGCGATGCATTTTGAACGTAATTTTGTCTTTGGCAGATTTTTGTGAAATTTTTAGAATTTCTTTCTTTTAACTGAAATATTTTTCACTTCTGTGTCAATGTCTTCTGACAGGTTACATTATACTGAACACTTTTGCTGAACTTATCATAGCATGACTGATAATTAATAGTTGCATTACAAAAAAAACTTATTTGCTACCATAAGACAAGGCCCAAATTAAGTGTACCCTACAAGCTTTAAAATCCAGTGCACCAATGGACCAAAAGTACAATGCACAAGAAAAACATAGATCTATACACTCACTCAGCACGGTACAGGTAAGCTAAATAAACCCCAGACAAGGATTGAACATTTTCAGCAGAAAAGTAAAAATCATTTGCACTAGACAAGGACAAAATACAGTGCACAAGACCGGTACAAAAAGTAAATGCTCCAGGTCTACAAAGACAAAAAAGGTACAAAAATACCAGAAAGTGACAAAAAAAGTAAATGCAAGAGAAAAGTATTAGTGCACTGGATAGGTATCATCAGTATACATGCAGTCATATACAACATTTTGACTTCAGATTTTGAATTTTTGCTTGACACATTTCTTATTACTAAGAACAGGGCAATTTCGTACTTTTTGTTGACTTATGTATGTACAATGTTGTATTTTCAGGACCGTTGTTGCAAGTATACCAGGAAAAAGCTCGTGGTAACCGTGGACGACTTCCGTCTCTGACCTCATCTTCCAAGAAAGAAGAGGTGCGGCAGGGGTACTTGTTCACAAATCATCTACTACTCACAACACGTGCAAAGGAGAATGGAAGACTGCATTTGGCGAAGGTATGTCAAACTTTGGTTTATTAAAGTATGGGGAGTGTTGAGGTGGTAAGCTAGGACTTCAGACTTGGGGTTAGGATAGTGTCTAGCATACACAATGGTAAAAGAATAGGAACAGAGTTTTGTACTTATATAAACTGTGTTTAGTAATATTGATAGGAGGAGAGATTGAATAGCCCAGGATTATAATAACAGGATTTGGATCTAGAGATTCCAGGTTTGAATCCCATAAGGGACAGGATTGATAGGGATCCTAGCTAACAATTAATCCCTTCTCTTGATGCGAGTACGTGTTTGAATTGAAAAAGTATTCATTGAATATGGATAGTATAAAGTTTCAAGATCTTTTCTCTTTTGATGTAAAAGTAATTTGTGTAAATGAACATTTAAAAAAATATTTCTAAATATGCATGTGCACATTCTGTTGAATGTCTCTAAGATAAACCTTTTTTTTCAGCACTGTGGAAAGATCCCACTGGCTGAGTGTACCATAATTGAAGATCCTAGTTCAGATATCTTCTACTTTGATGAAGACAGTAAGTATATTACCTTTATATATATTTACTGCAATATTATTCTTAAATTTTTTATGCTGTAAAAAAAGTGCTTTTAGCATTTTTGTTAGTTTGTTTGGTTTGCAGAAATTCTTAATGCATACCCTACAAAAAAGAAGTGTTTTTGGTGCCCGGGAAGTAAGTTGATTTTACGTAGGAAAAACTTTAAAATCATCTTCTCTGAAACCACAAGGACTAGAGATTAGGTATTTAGCATGTAGCATTGCCTTGTGGACCTTTACCAAGATAGTTCAAATCATGACCCCGGGGTCAAAATTAACCCTTCCTGGAGGGGGGTGCAGGGGAGGGGGGCAGTCACTTGATTTTGCATAGGCTTACATAGGGAAAACTTTAAATAACCACAAGGCCCACAGGCAGAGCTTAGATATTTGGAAAGTTACTAAGCATTGTGTAGTGGACCCCTTGTATTTCAGGTGAGCGATATAGGGCCATCTTGGCCCTCTTATCATACTATGTCTTGATTATTTAAGTCAAGTCTTCTGGGAATAGGTCTGGAAAACTTGGCATATACAAATGTACCTATACAAGAGTAGTTGATAAAGTTGCAAGAACATGCACATCTACAATCAATGTAAAATTAATATGTCTAGACATAATCATAGCTCTCACCTCTAACTGTTAAAGGAATCTTTTGATAGTGATAATGCAACAAATTGCACTTCACAACTCCTGAGTTCAACGCCCGTTCAGATCATATTTCACTCATTATTACAAGCTTGCATTGTTCCTGGGAAGAACCAGTACTAGCGCCTTGTTGCCAACTTTCTCACATAAAGAGACATGGGCGGCGACAGGACTGAAACCAATGACCCTGGATCAGTGAGAGGTTACAGTGATTTCAAGTCAGTGACTGTAACCACTTTACCATTGAGAGGGACTGGATATCTCAACCCATTTGTGATTTGCTTAGTGACAGATCACCATTGCATGTACGAGCCACACTTCTGACTTGACTCATTGTGGGAGAAAGTTGACAGTTTCTCACAGAAGCTGGGAGTATAGTACTGGTCCTTTCTAAGAACTATGGTTTGGTAAACTGCCCACCTGTAAATAACTGAAATACTGTTGAAAAGGGTGTTAAATGTAAGAAAAAAACAACAACAACACTTCCATATGACTGAGTTCCTGTAAGTTTTGCTTATATTTTAGCTACATCGTTAGATTCGGTGTCAAGTGCTGCAAGTTCTTCGTCACAGAGCACTTTGTTGCCAATACAATCTGGTGAGAAACCTGCAGACTACAATGGTCTTGACTTCAGGCTTATAGTGGACTCCAAGAGTGGTCCACAAGTAACCATCACACTTGTTGCATCTACACACATAGAGAAAGCTGCGTGGTGCAGTGACATCAGTCAGGTAAGATTTTGCCGAAATAATGTCATTTTGTTTTGATTTTATGCTATAGCCAGAAACTAGTTTTGTATATAACAATAGGTAAAAACTTTCTTAAATTGGGATGTATAGTTAGATTTGAATTGAGTATGTATAACTTGAGCTAGTCATTGGTATCATGTCCATAGATTCCATAAAATTTTCTATTTGCAGTGTATAGAGAATCTACATTACAGTGACCTTCTAAATAGCTCCATGAGTGAGTCATCATCTGTCACCATGCCCCAGTCAGTGAGGTAGGTAGTCAGTTTCTCAGTCGCCTTGCCACAGTCAGTGACATAGGTAGTCAATTTCTCAGTCGCCATGCCCTAATCAGTGACAAACTATGATCTTGGGAAGAAAGTACCTTAAAATTTTCTCAGTTGTATTTGTCCATTATTAAATGGGTATATTGCCATTTTTACATAGACAAGCATTCATGACCACCTTTTGTCTTTCTTTTGCCTATGCCTCAGATTAAATGACAATTGTGGAACTAAAGTTCTACAAAATTCTCCTGCTGCATTAAATTGTGAATGAGGGAAGTGTAGCAGTAAGGTCCCAAAACACATTATCCTCACCACTGTCAATTTGTGAGGACTTCGTTCATGATCATTTTCCTTGTTAACACATTAGTGAACACAGTTTTATTGCAATTTTTACGAATCTGGGACAGATTATTTGTCGTGACAAAATTTGGGTTGGTGTTGCAATTGTGCTATCAGGGGTAGAAAAATTTGGGCCAAAAACAAGAAAAATGTATGTTGTTACATTAAAAAGGGAGCAAATTGAAGTATCCTTTATGAATTCAGTTATGGTTCACTTGGTTTATGTCTAACTTTGTTTACTTTGCATTATCAGGTCTGATCCCAAATTGTTTCGAGATGATGTGGATATAAAATTCAGCCGAACTCTCAACTCCTGCAAAGTTCCACAGGTATGAGTCATTGTATATAACTTGGCAATTTGATGAAAGGCTTTCAATTATTTGAATAAATAACACTTTGAGATTATTCAAATTACTCCCAAGTTTTAGTGTTTGCCTCTTTAAAGGTCCAATACTAAGGAAAGTGAAAATTCAAATATACATTAAAAAGCACAGAAATAAGTTAATTTTGATAAAAAATGAAAGTTGGTATGTAGAGATTCTTAACAAATCACAGTACATGTACAATTATTTTTCTATGCATTATGAAGAAAGTTAAAAAGACCTGGGTGGTCATTTTGTCGATTCACTAATATTTCAGCATAATACACATACTTTTCTTCATGTTCCAAACACTTTCTGTGAATTTTAACCTGCCAATCTTCATTATTTAGTGTCTTGCATAAGGTAATGTACATGCCATTGAAATAACTGTCACTTAATTTTCGCTTAGTAGTGGACCTTTAAAGTCCCATTGCCACTTTTGATGTAAATTTATTTGTAGCTCTTGCCAGAAAAGTCTTACCAGGGAAATCGGCTGTTATTTGTACAAAAGAACATTCCTAATGTTCATTGTTTTAAATCGGACTTACATGCCTCATATATGGGGCAGTAATTTTTTTCAGTGAAATTTCAAAGATTAAGCAACTCTTGTGACGCTTTTTCACGAAGAAGCGATATAAATATGATAAAAAGGTATACGTCAAAATTGTTTCAGAATAAACAGAGCATTGTTCTTTGTTGCTCAATCATTTTCTATATGAGTATTAAAAGTGACAGTGGGACTTGAGTTTAATACAGTAAGATAACGCTAGTGAAAGAATGGCTGCAAGTATTGTACAGATATGGTAACTGAGGCATGACCTATTCTCCTACATTTACCGTTGTATTCAAGTGCAGACACGACTCGCTGCTTGAAAATCATCTTTATATACCAACCACTAGTATGTTTATTATCGCATTTTCAGATCCGGCATGGAAGTGTAGAACGGTTGCTTGAGAGACTGACCGATTTAAGATTCCTGAGTATAGACTTTCTGAATACATTCCTGCTCACGTATCGTGTATTTACGACCGGTCGCAAAGTCCTAGAGTCATTGAAGAAAGTGTACCGTAGTCCCGAGGGAATCGGCTCAAGTAGCATTGAATCAGACCTGCTGCCTCATGCCGAGGTTCCGACAGATAAGTACGTGATTTTTAGTCAGATCTCTAAATTTATTGAATATTCAGTATTATTCAGTCTTCATAAAATCTTTAACCTGGAACTGATGTGATATCTTTTGATCATCAGATCTTTAACCGAACTTTTCTATGGTAAGTCACAAAAATTTCAATGAATTTTGTGGAAAATATACATTTATTATACCCCCAAAACGAAGTTTAGGGGGGTATATAGGAGTCACCCGGTGGTTGGTCGGTCGGTCGGTCGGGCGGTCGGGCGGTCTGTTGCATTTTCCTTGTCCGGAGCATAACTTGAAAACTACTAGTTGGAATTCAATACAACTTCATACAATGGTCAAGCACATTGAGAGGAAGTGCAGTGCACAAGAACTATAACTCCATCTTGACTAATTACAGAGTTATTGCCCTTTGTTACTTTTCCTTGTCCGGAGCATAACTTGAAAACTACTGGTTGGAATTCAATACAACTTCATACAATAGTCAAGCACATTGAGAGGAAGTGCAGTGCACAAGAACTATAACTCCATCTTGACTAATTACAGAGTTATTGCCCTTTGTTAGTTTTCCTTGTCCGGAGCATAACTTGAAAACTACTGGTTGGAATTCAATACAACTTCATACAATGATCAAGCACACTCAGAGGAAGTGCAGTGTACAAGAACTATAACTCTATCTTGAGTATTTACTGAGTTATTGCCCTTTGTTAGTTTTCCTTGTCCAGAGCATAACTTGAAAACTACTGGTTGGAATTCAATACAACTTCATACAATGGTCAAGCACATTGAGAGGAAGTGCAGTGCACAAGAACTATAACTCCATCTTGACTAATTACAGAGTTATTGCCCTTTGTTACTTTTCCTTGTCCGGAGCATAACTTGAAAACTACTAGTTGGAATTCAATACAACTTCATACAATGATCAAGCACACTCAGAGGAAGTGCAGTGTACAAGAACTATAACTCTATCTTGAGTATTTACCGAGTTATTGCCCTTTGTTACTTTTCCTTGTCCGAAGAAATATAACTTGAAAACTACTAGTTGGAATTCAGTACAACCTCATACAATGGTCAAGTACATTTAGAGGAAGTGCAGTGCACAGGAACCATAACCCCATCTTGACTCATTACAGAGTTATTACCCTTTGTTACTTTTCCTTGTCCGGAGCATAACTTGAAAACTTCTGGTTGGAATTCAATACAACTTCATACAATGGTCAAGCACAGTGAGAGGGAGTGCAGTGCACAGTAACCATAACTTCATCTTGACTATTTACAGGGTTATTGCCCTTTGTTACTTTTCCCTGTCTGGAGCATTTTTCGAAAAACTACAAGTTGGAATTCAGTACAACTTCATACAATGGTCAAGCACAATGAGAGGAACTGCTAAGAACAATATCTCTTTTTAGTTTGTTTGCAAGGTATTATGTTACTACGAACTTCTTCAGTTTATAAAGCAATCCTTTTGGGGGTATTAATCACATTTAGTGATAGCTCTAGTTTGTATAGTTATAAGGCATGCTTTTTCTTATAACTAAATTATGGTCTCTTTTTAAAAAAATATTTGCCTTATACCCTACTGGCATCAAATGATTCCGCCTTTGCGCTCATGATCAGCCAGCACATCCATGCCGTAAAATCATAATCTATTTTGTTCACTAATCAGTCAGAAATTTTCACTGGGCACCATTTTGAATAATCAATAGTATTGTCAAAATTGAAAAAATTGACCTAAGAAATTCCAAGATATTAATTTAGCAAGGTCAGTGTCAAAAGTTGTTGTCTGTTGCTCATATTTCTTAGAGTAAATGCTCGCTCTCAGATTTTGGTGAAAATCTTTGAACTATCTGAAATTAACATGTTTTAGAACAAATCATCAAATAAAAAGGTTTGAGTATATAAACTCCAGTAAAGTATTGCAGTTTTTTTTTAAATTATTAAAATTATTAAGTGTTACAAATGCTTTTGATATTCCAATATAAACATAAAGTGTAGCAGTGCAGCTAGGCCAAGCTCACCAACATTTTCAACATATTCTCTCAAATTGCTATGTATTTTTACTTGTGTTGTTGTTTCAGTATATCATTTTGGAGAAATTTATTTTTTTCACCGGAAACTGTCAACGAGCAGCTTTTATCAAAGTTTAATGTCATTGTGTAGGAAAGTTCATTCAGTAGTACTAAAATATGGTCCTATAAAATGGGGTTGGCTTTGAATATTATAAGGGAGATACTATGATAATAAAGACTTAAGTACTATTTAATTAAGTACCAAGTCAGAATGAAAAGTAAGTGGGTGGGGTGTTGTTGAAATATTCTTGTTAGGAGCGTCTCAACACATATGGTTAGGTGAATAGAAAAAAATAACATATACAGTTTTAGAAGATGGTCAGGCTAATAGATGTAGAAATGAAGGATTCTATAGATTAATATTATAATTTAATAACAAAGCACACTTCACAGCCCCACTCTTGAACCCCATCAGATACAGAGTGGTGTGAATCTGATCATACAGAGAAAAATACAGCCTTGTTATGCATATTAAATTGAAATAAATGTTTTTTTACAGACACATTCTCAATGTGGAGGCAGTGGGAAGTGCTCTGCAACAGTTTACGAAGGACCCGCCAAGTGAGGACAATAGGAACATAATAAAGCCTCGTGTGGAGAAGTTTGATAGAATACGTCGAATAAGCACGGGTTGTATGAAGGTTGAAGTGACGGGAGATTCTGGTGTTGGTACGTCCACAGACTCAGAACAACGAATAAGCACAACAAAACACGTCGACTTCTTGAGAAGTGTGTATAATTATATATCTTTTCAAAAAAACATGATTAGCTCCTCTGAGCTGGCAGCTTATTTCACCATTCTGTTGTTGTCCTGCTTAACTCATAGGAAAAAAAGAACGATATCTTTCATGGCTATAAAACAGTAGTTGACTCATGTATTGCTTGCAATTCTTCAGTCACTTGTTTATGTAAGTGATGAGAGCTTGAGTTAAATCTAAATGGATATGAAATGAATGAACTTTAAATGAAATGAAATATTAAACTAAAAGAAAATCTTTATTTTTCCAGCTTTAAAACGAGAAGATTCTATGGACAGCGATGACAGTCGTAGTGAGCTAGACAGTTTTCTAGAACCTCCGAAGCAAGCACCAATAGCAACGTGTGAGACACTTTGTGACTCGGAACTTCCCGACAGTAGTGATTCAGACCTTCCTGACATACCTGCAATAAAAATGGACTCGTCTTTGTCAGAGGTGGTGATGCTTCATGAAGACTTCAGTGAATCTTCAACAGACGACTTTGACTTTTTGAATAGCAAATTTCTGATGCCAGATGTGTGTACTGGATTAACTTTAAGTGTGGCTGAAGCGCTTGATTCAAAATTGTCTGGATTACATTCACTCCCGAGTTCAGAGACATTAACCCCTGGAACACCACGCCCCAGTCCAGCGACCAGCCCTCTGGGCAGCCCAAGACGCTCACTGCCACAGCCTTTGACCCCAAGGAGTGGGGAAACCAGCCCTCGTAGGCCTTCAACACCTATTAAAATGCCAGAAAAATATACAACAGACCTGTTTGCATCAACTACATCAGCCTCTTCCCCACTTCGACTTGGCAAGCCAAAGAAAGCATCTTCACCCGTGAGAATACAATCTCCCATCATACGATCTACCTCACCTAAACGAACAGCTAGGTCACCAAGTGCAAGTCCTAAACTGCGACGTGCACCTTCACCCATCAGCTATAGCTACTCATCGCCTAATATTGTTGCACCACAAATCAAAGTGAAACACTGTAAGTATTATAGCTTTGTTTTTGATGATTTCACGGCACGACGTCATCAGAGAGCTTACTCTATCATGATTAATCTAAATATTTTTACGTTAACATATGTGTATATCACTGGTCATACCTATTAAGATAAATGGTAACGGCCATTGTTTTAGAACAAATTGCTGTTTTAAAGTTTGCTCTTCTTACTCTGTTGCCATGACTGTTAGAAGTGTGGTTTTTGACAGTTACTTCTTTCTCATCGTAGAAAATTTTCAGTGTTTGTCTTTCTGTACATCCTTAGACATGTCGCCTCAGTGGTCAATGGCTGTTAGTTTCCTTAAACAAAATGGATTTATTAATACAAATTTTGAAAATGAAAGCAAAATTATATTGACATGATAGCATGTGACCTATTCGTTCTTGGTACATTTAGATTTGAAACTAGATTAGTGAGGTAAATCTAAAAATTATTTTGCAGACGCATATAAGGCAGTAAAAGACATCGTTTTAAGCAAGTTTATTAATCATTGGCCCTATCAAGTTTATAACGAACATGCGATATTCCGATATACATCTTACAATGAAATCTGGACGCCTTTGATTTGTAGAGTAGTACAGGAACCTTGAACCATCTAGATTCCTGAGTAGATCAACCAGCTTTATCACCTGGTCAGTTCAAAGGAAACCTTTATTTCAGTTGTGTGTTTCAATCAAACTTGTTTCAAAATTTGTACAGATAATAGTTTATAGAAAAAGATAGACTTGTTTATAATTAGGTTAGGTAAAGACTGGTGAAATACAAAGTAAAAAATGCTGGTACAAAGTGTTATACACTGTATCTTTGTTTAAACAATGCTATGTTATGTTGTTTGTTTCACAGTTAGCTCTGAAACGGATACCTCTGCCTCAATTACACCAAGAAGTAGTTTTGCCACACATACAGATGGTTCCCCTCCTCAAGCAAGAGCTGGTGCTGTGGTCACATCATCAAGAGCATCAAAACGCAGGTAATTTTCTAATAATAGATAACAGGTACTTTTCAAATAATAGATAATCCTTCTTTATTTTGTTAAATAGATGGCTTATCAGTCTATATTGTTCTTTTGGAAAGGTTGTGCAGTTTTCAAACTACTTGTCTGTTAGACTTAGAGGTATCGAAGAATAATACACTCTTTCACTGTTATGTCTCTGGTTTATAAACTATTAAACTTTCCTGAATGACCAGTCTGAATTCTCAAGTTGCTGATTGGTTAGAATTCGACTTAGTTTCAAAATTGACAAATCAGAGGCCAGAGATTTTAGACTGGTCTCCAAGAAAAGTTTTACTATTTCAACATTGGTAACAATGGTCAACTTGTGTATATTTCAGTTTAATTCTGACATAAATTCATATCTTCTGAAATTTTATGCTCCTCAAAAGGGGGAGCATTTAGTCACCGCTTTGTCCATGCATCTGTCCGATTCGTTTCTGGATTATTTCTCAGCAACTCATGGTGGGAATTCAACGAAACATGATGGTCATGTTCAGCACCTAGAGGAGATGTGCATATTGTTCATGTGTTCCAGTTCAATTATTTTTCACATTATTAAGGCCTTTTGATTACTGCTGTATTGAATTTGTTTTCGGGCTATTTCTCAGCAGCTTTTAGGAGGAATTCAGCTACACTTTATGCTCATGTCCGGTACCAAGAGGAGATATGCATATTGTTTGCCTGTTCCTGTTTCATTATTTTTCACAGAGTTATGGTCCTTTCTTGTTTTTGCTTTTAATAAAAATTCTTGTTTGAAGCATAACCCATAGTATCTAAGGGTTTAAGTTAATACTACACACATTAAAGGACATTTAGAGGGAGTGCAGTGACCAAGAACCATAAATCTAGCTTTCCTCATTTATGAAATATGTCTTTCTCGAGTATAGCTCAGAAAGGATTGGAAGGATTAATTACGTTAATTAAGGTTAATACTTCTCACATTTATAGAGGGCATTTAGAGAGAGTGCAGTGACTAAGAACCATAAATGTAGCTAATCCCATTTTATAATTACCTCCCTTTATCTTGTGAAATTATGCTTGTCTGCAACATAATTTCAAAGCTATGAAATTGATTTACTCATATACTTTAATAACATTAACTCTACCATGTTTCCTTTATAATTATCTCCCTATCATGTGAAATTATGCTTGTAGGAAACATAGCTCAAAAACTGTTTTATATGCAAGGCACTGTCATGGACATATCTCAGTAACCACTTATAGGATTGATTTTAAACTTCATTAAAGTCTACAGGGGTGTCAGACAATCAAGTTAGATAACTCTTATGAATTTAATTCAAATTATGACCTTGGTTTGGCTTAGAAAATTCAGTTTTGTATTCAAGTTACTATAATGCACGTATCCCAGTAAGCACTCACTGGATTGATTTAAAACTTCAATACGGTCTTTAAGGGTATCAAACAATCAGTTTAGATAACTCTGACTGAAATTATTACAAATTATGGCCCTTGTTGAACTTTGAAAGTTTGGTTGCAAGCTGAATTTGGTTGAAGTTTTATGTGCAAGCTATTATCATGTATACTAAGTTACCATTGCTGAAATTGATTTCAAACATCTTAACAATCTTCAGGGGTCTCAAACAATCATGTCAGATAACTCTTGACTGCATTAATTACAGATTCTAGCCCTTGTTGAAATTTTGATCAAAGTTTTGCATGGAAGGTCACAGTAGAACCTCAAAATTCGGGCTGACCTTTCGCAGGAGAAAATTTTATTAATTTTTCCTTTGCAAGCACAAAACTTGTGTGCTGTTCTGCCAAAAACGCAGGCTTTGGGGAGCATCCATCGCCTATACTGATGTTCTTATTAGTTATGTTTTTCAAAATGCTTGGTAATTTTTGTTGCATTAACTCTAAGCTATTTTTAGTCATTGTAATCTATAAAACAGACATCTGGGTTTTTTGTATCGTTGTTTTGACTAATTGTGTGCTTGTAATTCTACCCTCAACCTAATACTTTGCTGTATTTTGAAGTAATTTTTTCTTGCAGGCAGATGTCACTCTGTCAAGTCAGAGATATGCACTATGTTCACTCTAGGTAGCTAATGGACACTATGCTTGTCATGTAGTCACTGATTTGATCTTGCGATCACATAGCTGGTTTTCTGTTTAGCCTTTATGTTCACATTAGCTAGATGGAGTGGTCACTTTGCACTAACTGTACTGTTCTCCTAGATAATCTTATACTCACCTACTATCTAAGTAAATTATGTGGTTATTATTCTTTCAGTATCTCTAGCTTGTCTAATAGCCATTCAGTTTGCATTAATTCTGAACTAACTTAATTACTAATATGGACTTGTCCGTCGCTCAGTTTGGAAGGTCCCACACGTTGTTTGTAGAGGTATTCACTGAAACAGTCCATTTTAAGAACTGAAAGTAGACTGGTGACTATTGACAGTGTGATAGTGCAAGTTATTTAGACCAGTATTAAGGTTGCCACCGGGACAAATTTGAAATGTAACACCAAATTGTGATCTACTTGAGACTTCTTTTACCCCCAAAAAAGAAGATTGGGTTGGGATATAGGGGTTAGTGTGGTGGCTTGTCATTCAGTTGTCTGCTCCATATCTTCTTAACCCTTGGAAGGATTTTTATGAAACTTTGGTCAGATGTTTATCTTATCGGGATGACATGTAGGAGTTTCATTTCAAGTGACTAAGGTCAAGATCAAACCAGGGGGTCATTGGTTTATCATGTACACTCCATATCTCCAAAACGTCTTGAAAGATTTTTAATTTGAATCATCCATCAAATGTTCATCTCATCATGACAATGTGTAAAACACATTTTCAAACCCCTCAAGGTCAAGGTCATATATTGGGGGTCAAAGATCATGAGACTATATTTTGTAAAAACCCTTGAATGATATTCAGGAAGTTAAGGTCAAAATTTTCATCTCATTTAGATAGAAAAGTTTAAGGCCACACTTTGGGTCAAATGTTGTGAGACAATAATTATATCCTAGACACGGTGCAGGATTTTAATGAAACTTTGGTCAAAAATTCATCTTATCCAGGCAACATGTAGAACCTGCAGAGTGATCAACTTTATGTACGATTAAGGTCAAGGCCATACCTAGGAGTCAAAGGTCATGTGAAATATACCTCCTGAACCCCTTGAAAAAATTCATAAAACTTGTGTCACTATATTAAAGAGGCTTCAAATAACATAGCACAAATGTCCACCACATAGAGGATAACATACTGTAATGGAAGAAGCCATTTCTTGTGACAGTGATAGTTCTAACCAACAATGGGCCTCAAAAGCTCAGTGGTTAGGGCATTAGCTTCTGGAATGGGACGTCGCAGGTTCGAACCCCAGCCCGAGCATGAGGTGTGTCCTTGGGCAAAGACACTGATGCCACGCTTGCCTTAGCATTTTAAACCTAGCTGCCTCTCTCTCACGAGTGTGCTTATATCTGGAACAAGTGTTCAAGGGCGATTCAATAAGCTACGGAGCTTTGTTCATAATCAAACTAAAATAAATTTGCATAAACTAACAATGAAATATACATGGAGATACAAGGCAGTTTGGAGACTACTAATTTAGTCCAATTTGTTATGTCTAGCAGTGTTTTATTGCAATAAGAAAGTTAAGATATAGCAGACAATATGAATATATTTTGTTTCAAACTGGATCGTGTAAGCTTGCATACTTGTATTTAGAATACATGTATACTTCAGGTACATTTCATAACCAAGTATCCACTAGTTATTTTTGGGGATAGTAGGTCAAATGTCAAGGGCAAAATTACTAACACAACAGAAACTACATTATTAAGTTGTCAGTGATATTCTGTGATATTCTGTGGCTTGTGATATACTATTGTATTAACTGATAAAATACTAATGGTATACAAATGACCTTTTTTCATTGTATGATCTTCAGTGACAAAGTAACAAAAAATGATGATCACATAATTTAGAACATTTTTCAGTTGAGTTTGAAAGTGCTTTTGCTAATCTTAAATTTTTTCCGTAACATCTTCTTTTGAAACTGGAAACTGTTAGACCGAAACTGGAAACTGTTAGACTGAAACTGGAAACTGTTAGACTGAAACTGGAAACTGTTAGACTGAAACTTGAAGCTGTGTCCCTACCCTGCTAAAATATCTGAACTGGACTTGTATATCTTTCCATAAATTTCTGACAATACCTTTTTCAAAAGGGGTGCTTCCTAAAAACTTACTGACTGAATTGAGAACAGTGTAGATAATAACCAGTCTGGATTAGTTAAATGGCTTTATCATTTGAAATTCTTAAGAAAGCATTTTCTAAGAAAGTTAAATGATTCAAATGAAAAGTAATATGTGGAGCCGCCTTGGTGCAGTGGTCCCCACCAGAACCCAAGTAGTGGAAGTGTCACTCTGTAGGCAAGGCACTGATAATTCCACATTGCCTCTCTCTCTCTCGTCAAGGTTGATTTCATCTGGAGTGAGTCTCAAGAGCGATTAATATAAATTGTAAGAACTTATTTCACAATCAAAATTAAATAAATTAGTATAAATAAGAAAAGTAATATGTACGTTAATGTTTAGGTTGTGAGGATTACTTTTCAGGTCAAGCTCGTCTGCTGCTACTGCAGCGTTCGCCGCAGCGACGGCAGGATCAGGTGTCTACTCTCCGGAGCAGTCCTCAGTGAGGGTGCAGAGATTTCTCAGTGCTGGCACTGGTAACATATCTACTTCACTATATAGACAAATCACAGTCACCTACGTGTCCAATTTTGATAAATTTACTCCAAATAGCTTGCTCTGAAAAAAATAATTTAGTAACAAATTTACAGCATAGCTTTTTGAATTCTTGGAACACCAAATAAAACCACAACTATGAAAATCACATTAGACTCCGGATTCCTGTCTGTTTACAAAATAATGTGATATGACCAATTTCTCCCTAGATGATTAAGAGGTAGGTTATTGTAAATTAGGTATTTTTTTGTGAACAGACAGACAAATATTCGCGAATTTTGAATTCGAAAAAGGGACACTTCTTTAAAATTCTTTTAAAGTAAATTTATGCGAAATTAATCTTTCCCGAGATTTTTAATTAAGTTAGCTAAATGGAAAATGCTCAAAAACAGCGAAAATTAAATCCTGGCAGATATTAAACAATTTACAGTATTTCATTACTGTAGTAAATACAATTTTGATGAAATTGTTCTACTGTTTACAGGTGCTACAGATCCTCGACTGTTGAAGAAACGGGAGTCGGTGATAAGTACAGCAGCAACCATGAGAGTTCTAAACATAATCAAACATTGGGTCTCAAAACATTCCCAGGTAATGCATTATAAACGCCCCGTTCTATGATAAGGGTAGGCCGATAGTCTGTAGACCAAATGATTTTCAGCTCGAGAGACTTCTCATTTGGTTGTTTGTTTACAAGTAGATAGTTTGCATGTTTGGTCACAGGTATTAAAGGGACCAAATGATTTTTATGTGGAAAGTGGTTTCATATAGATAACTCTGGAACCATTCATAAAACACTCTTAAATTTCACGTGGTTGTTACTTTAGACATGTAGATGACTTCTGATGGTTTTTAGGTCACTCCATCAAAGGTCAAGGTCAGAGTGACCTTTATATGGACTATAACTTCAGAATCAAAATGATGGCATAATGTGAGCTAACAAAAACTAGGTCAGAGATAAAGGTCAGACAAGGTCAAAGTTGAAATCTGAATTCATTATATTCTAATTAAGCAAGTGTAACATTCACTGTTAACTGGTTACATTAATGTATAGTTATCAAGTGTTTGCCCCGGACACCTGAATATGAGATGCATTCATACCGTAACATCAAATATGTACACTAATCATAAAATTTTTAACCTTTCATAAAGCAAGAATGTAAGTTTTGGCCTTAAAAATCAGTTTGACAATAATTGATGATGGTTTGACTCAAGGGTTGATTATTTTTCAGGACTTTGAGTGCGACAATGAGCTAAAGACGTCTGTGATAGATTTTCTCGAGGAGATGGTATGTAATACAAATCTGCTGCCGGCGGAACACAAGGCGGCGGCATCCATACTTCGCACACTCACAAAGGAGACGGCAGAGCCAAAAATAGATCTCACCAAGCTTCTTGCTCACCCAGAGGTAAATCGAGAAAAATTTATCGCATTTTGTCATTAGTATTGTATTAATGGGAGGTGAGACTCTTTGTTTTTCCCAGACAGATTATTCCCACCCAAGCTAAAACGAGAGTAATCTTTATTGTGATGGAAAGAAGAACAAACTGATGAACCTATTAACAAAAGCATGTAACAGCAAGTAATGATTTTAAAATAGTTTTCATTTTTCTGCAAAAAGCCAGTGGTTTAGCTGAATGAGTAACAGTACACGTTACGGAAAAATCTGACACACACATGAGACTTTATGGCAGGCATAGGTAGCAAAAATTTAGATGTATTGTTTAATTCTCAGCATATTGTTTTTAAACATTTACTGATAAAAATGGAGGAATATTGTTGTTAATCAGTCCTTTAGGTACTTTGATTGTCAATTTAAATGCTTATTCATCAGCCAGTTTATGTTTCAGAATCCTTCAAAGGACACTTTTGATAGTTTATCAGCACTAGACATATCTGAACAGTTGACATTCCTTGATCATCAAATATTCACTTCAATCAGAAGCGAGTAAGTCCTCCCTTTTAACACCTTGTTGTATAAAGAAATATAGTTTTCATAATAGAATTGAAATACTGTCAAACCTGTGTTAAAGACCACTTCCAAATAAAGACATTCAAACTGTGCTAATAACAACCAGCGGGAATAAAACAATTTTCTAGTCAGTAGTTGAAATGACTGCAAATAAAGAGCAGTAACTATTGTCAACATTTATCTGGCAAGTGTCTTTGTACACTGGTTTGACTGTATCAAATTGTTTATTTTTAATTGATTACAGAGTGCTAGATTCTTGTTTACTGTACATGTAAATTTTGTTAAAAACGTGTGATGCTTGAAGAATCTGATAGTAGTATGGTAAAAGAATTTGTTTACATTTTATTTTAGACCAAAGTTATTGCGGCTTACTTTAACCATGTCTGATAGATGTATACTTGATTTCTGAACACTTTCTGCAGAAAATTGGAAGGTGAAAGTTGTGGATCAAATGAGCAGTTTTGAATCCGTTACATGCTGGTTCAGAGTACAGTCTTCTACCGCTACACCAAGACGAAATAGTGTTAGTCGACCCAACACTTGGCCATTACTTTGCTAAAAACAGAATATTCTGGCTGTGTCATATCTGTAGATCATGCTTATAACCTGAATGTCTGTGCAGTGTCATTAAATTCTCGTTGAATAAACAAAATGTTTTGTATTTTGCATAGAGAATTGTTGGGCCAGGCCTGGATGAAACCTGACAAAGGAAATAAAGCCCCACATGTACTCCTTGTCAGTAAGAGGTTTAATGAGGTAAGTGTAAAGGTCGAGGACCACTTTTATACATATATTTTTACAGAATGGGACTGAGGTGGTCGCATGTACGATGTTGACTGTAGTTCTGTTGAATTTATTTATTTTAGCTTGTGAAGCAAGTTCTTACAACTTAAAGTAATTGCTCTTCAGACTTACTCCAGATGGAATCAACCTCAAAGAGAGAGAGCCAATGTGTAAAGTGTCTTGTATTGTAAGGATACAACCGCCACGGAACTGATGGGGATTGAACCTGGGACTCTCCGATCCCGAGGCACATGCGCTTCCACTGCGCTGTGGTGGCTTCGCACACAGTTCTGTAAAGTGATATTCACTGTGGATGAAGTATGCAGATATAAATTTTGTGATTTCCTGAAATTGTACCAGTTTATGTGGAAATAAATATATGCTTACGGTTTAGGTGCCTCTATGTACAAGTTATGTCCTAGAACAAAATAAGCATATTTCATCCCTACAGGTAAGTCATAGCTAAATTCATGGTTAATACATTGTGTGACACTCGTCAAACTAAAAAATGGACACGATATGTTGCCTCTTTTCAGTTTTGATAAAACAATCAATGACACTCACTAAAATTTCAGGTCAGTCGACTTGTTGTCACAGAGATTGTTAGTAGAACAAATTTACCAGAGCGTGTGGCATGTATAGAGAAATGGGCAGCTATAGCAGACATTTGTCGATGTATGCACAACTATAACGGAGTCCTGCAGATCTGTGCAGCATTTGTCAACAGCTCGGTGTATAGGTTGAAGAAAACATGGGAAAAGTTGTCTAAACAGGTATGTACAATGTAAAGTACAAAATGTAAGACCACACTCCGAACCAGCATAAAGTTGTCCCAATATGGAAATGATCTTTTAATCGAGACCTTTTTACTATGAAACAGGCCACTTTCTTCCGAAATGTTTGGTCTTAATAACAAGGGCGGTCTTAATATCAGGTGGTCGTAATAGCGGAACTTTACTGTATCTAGTTTTCAAGCACTAGTTAGTTTTCAAAAATCAGAAATTCTTCAAACATATATAATCTGCTTATTAAGGAGAAAATCTCTTCCTTTTTTAGCTCACCTGAGCTGGCTCAGGGTGAGCTATTAGGATCGATGAATGTCCGTCGTCCGTCGTCCGTCCACATTTAGTTCGTTAACACTCTAGTGGTCACATCTTTTCCTCAATTGTCACGAAACTTGGTCAGGATGTTTGCCCCAGTAATTACTCGGACGAGTTCGAATATAGGTCATCTCGGATGAAAAACTAGGTCACATGACCCAAAAATAGAAAAATCTTGTTAAGGCTCTAGAGGCTACTGTTTCAGTCCAGATATCCTGGCAATTTGTCAGAAAGGTTGTTTGCTTGTTTTCTAGCTGAAGTTTTAATATGGGTCACCTGGGGTCAAAAACTAGGTCACACAGCCCAAATATGGAAAAACCTTGTTAACACTCTAGAGGTAACATTTTCAGCCCAAATATCCTGGAAATTTGTCAGAAAGGTTGTTTCTATGATTTCTAGCTCAAGTTCGAATATGGGTCATCTGGGGTCAAAAACTAGGTCACAGAGCCCAAATATGGAAAAACCTTGTTTACACTCTAAATGTTACATTTTCAGCCATTGGAATTTGTCAGAAAGGTTGTTTTGATGGTTTCTGGTTTTAATAATGTGTTGTTTATTGAACACCTCATTTGCTAATTTTATTGCAGTATTTTAACACCAAAAGATTGATAAATGACATTTGTCTTGTAATCAGTACACATCTTGGATCTCTCTATGGTAAGGCCAGAGTTTTTATATCTCTTGGTTTATGCGACTGCTTGTACTATTTTTTGAAAAGGTAGAATAACAATGACATTATGAACTGACATTTTATTTTTATTATTTCCACTGTTCCGACTCCATATACTAGTTAATGAAGTGTCAGAACAGTAGGGATATATAATTGAAAGTAATTATTTTAAAGTGTTTATTTTGTTCGAAAATGACAATTATTGACAGGTGCAGTAGACTGATGTTCAATATGTGCTCTGTTCAATACAGTAGGAAAAGTCCTTCATACTCAATATTTAAGAAAACTTCCCATAAACCAAGCAATATAAAAACTCTGGCCTAAAATTGGCACTTATATAAAGTTTTAAATAGCGATGATGCAATACATGTTCTTGACCCCTAGTTGAACTTCCATGTTAAAGATTTTGGTAGTAATTTTTACATTCACATCACAAGAAAGTTCATATATAAAATTAAATCAATATTTGCAAATAATGAATAGCTTACAGTGCAGATCATGATCAGACAACAAAATAATGAATTGCTTACTGTGCAGATCATGGTCAGACAGCAAAATAATGAATAGCTTACAATGCAGATCATGATCAGACAGCCAAATAATGAAAGTGCAGATCATGATCAGACAGCTAAACAATGAAAGGGCAGATCATGACCAGACAGCTAAATAATGCATAGCAAACAGTGCAGATCATGATCAGACAGCAAAAAATAAAAAGCTGACAGTGCAGATCATGACCACCCAACATACAATGAATAGCTTACAGTGCAGATCATGATCAGACAGCAAAAAAATGAATAGCCAACAGTGCAGATCATGATCAGACAGCAAAATAATGAGGCCTAGAGCTTAGATATTCAGCATGTGGCAATAATTGACTCTCTACCAAGATTGTTCAAATCATGACCTCAGGGTCAAAATTAACTCAGCCTGGGGGGGGGGGGGGGGGGGTTTGATTTTACATAGGCTTATTAAGAGGTTATCATGAGCCAAAGGTAAAAATTGATCCTTTCTGCTATTAATAACCTTTTATTTTTGCCAATGGTAGACAGGTGAGCGATACAGGGCCATCATGGCCCTCTTGTTTGGCAGTTCCTCTGAATAACAGTAAATTGTGTCTTTTATTACTAATTGAAGTCACTATGGTTTTGAGTATGCTTCTCTCTGAGCTTCATGCATTCAGAGCAAGCAGTTAAGTTAGACGGACCCCACTATTTGATCTTGATCGCACCAGTAAGATTCAAGGATGTGTTTTTCGTATACATGCTTGAGATTAACACAATAAACTTCAAGGCCTTAAAAAACCATGTGAAAGTTTTATTGTGTAAACTAAATTAATGTTTTCTTATTTAGACAAAACAGATGATAGAGAGACTACAGACTCTGGTATCGTCAGACGGTCGGTTTAAAAACATGAGGGATGCACTGCATAGGTATGAACATTTTGTACTAAGTTTTCTAAGAACATGCTCTGAAGTGTTTGTTGCTCAACTCTTGCACTCGTGGTGGCAAATACATCTGTCTTCATGACTAGTATAGATCATGATCAGTCTCCACAGAAAGCTTTACAGACACATTTCCAGGAAAAATCAGATTAGTTAACAATTTACAAAATTTAATGAAAATCAATACTTCTTGTATTTTTGTTCTTATTAACAAGTATAACACATATATTTGTTTTACCCTGTGTTTTTAAAATTCAGCAATGTAACTCTAAAAGTTTACTGACTGTTGCTTTATTACCAGTTTAGAGTTTCATATTCACTTATTTGATTGGCTATTTTCAGATGTGACCCGCCATGTATACCATATCTTGGGATGTATCTTACTGACTTGTCTTTCATTGAAGAAGGAACACCAGATATGACAGAGGATAACCTCGTAAACTTTTCAAAAATGAGAATGGTAACTACAATACTGTATTGTTTGTTTGTCGGGGTTTAGTGCCCGTATCAACCGTATTTCAGTCATGTATACAGATGGGCAGTTCACTTACCCATCATGTCTGCCAAGGATGTACTAGAACCATTTCCTCTGTCAGAAACTTGCCAACTTTCTCATATAAAGGACATGTTTGGTAAAAGGGCTCACACAAACCACCCTCGATCAAGGAGAGGTTACAGTGATTTCAAGTCAGTGCCGTGGGTGAGAGGTGTACATACATTTCAGAAGAGGAGATTTTAGATATGTTTTGGAAAAAAGAGATAGTGTAAACATGAAAAATGCAGTTATATTCGATAAAAATATAATTTTCATATCACACTATATGCCCTTGATCTTGTTGGGAGCAAGTGAACTATATGACCTTGCCCTTCAGTAAGTATTCACAAAATGTGTAAGAATTTAATTAAGTAAATCATGTATTCTCTTGTAAAATGTTTGTTTTGTTATCACCAGATTGCCCATGTGATCCGAGAGATCAGACTGTATCAGCAGACACCTTACAGGATAGAGCATCATCCTCGAGTAAATATCATTTCATTATCTTACTCTGTATATAACAAAACCCTTGGGACCATTTAAATTTGTTCTTTATATCAGGAGTTTGTTATATCCATACATTTATATCATTTTCATAATTAAATAGAGAAGGAAAAAACAGCGGGTCCAGAAAAGTTGTTCATTATATCCGGAAATTTGCTATATCCAGAGTGGTTATATATGGAGTTTACAGTACAATCTTACCTGTCATATCTGGTACCTAGTTCGGAAAACTACTTCATCCGGCACAGTAACGTAAAATGTATACTGTAAAACCTGGTTTAACCGAAATGATCAAATGGTCCAAAAGGGTTGCAGATAAAACAGGTTTCACTGTTCTTGTCTATGATTACAGAACTTTATTTAAGAAAAAAGCTTTTTGTCATAATATATTTAATACAATTTTCATGGCGCATTAGAATAGGGTTAATCATTTGCAACAGTATATACAGTTTTTGATGGTGCTAAATAACTTTTAAATGTCATAAATATCAAACTACAAGACAGTCACCAATATAATAATATTCAGCAACAGAGCTAATACTAGATTCACAATTCATGTACAAAATTTGTGTGTCAAAACAAATGAAATGCATAGTGCATGACATTTTTTTGTATATTCTTGTGTTTTGTTTTGATCAGGTGACCAATTATTTACTGGATACAACACGTCTATACGATGATGAACAAACTTACAAAGCTTCTCTCGACATAGAGCCAAAGTTGTCTCGTCTTTCCATTGTACCCCAGAGTGGTTCCTCATGAGTAAGAGCTGGTACCCCTGCTCTACTTTCCTTGCTAATGGTTCTCAACTCGTGAAAAGCAATGTGATACTGTGACTGATTTTGAAAGTTTGTGGTTTTAAAAACAGGGACAGTTCATAAAGATGTGCAGAATGGTACCTTTTCCTGGTTTTAAAAGAATTTTGAAATCAGTCTCTTACATTTCTGGTATAATTGACTGGTTTTCAACTGGTTTACTACAACAGAAAGGAGACTGGTTCTCTTGCTGCACAGAATTGTTCTAGACTGGTTTACAAGTATGTACAATACTCAAGTAAATCTGACAGTGTTCTAAGATTTGTGTTGTGAAGAAAGTGGAAGCTGGAACTGTGTCTTTTTGCTCAGTTGATGAAAGGAGTCCGTATAGCCAGTGTGTTGGATGCTGGTACATAGTCAGTAATAAGACACTGTAAGATACAAGTAATTTCCTGTCTCATATTTTTGAAGGAAATGAAATTTATTTAAAATACTTGAAACTAGCATTCTGGTTTTAGCTTTTGTATTGTTTCCCAGTGCGTAACATGTTAGATTTGATAAAGATGTTGATTGTTACTAGGTTAAGGAACTTTGTTTGGAATTTTTACATTCATGTGAGTTAAGAGCCAAGGTTGATTAGATACACCAAACACCTTTATATCTATTGTTCAAAACCTATTTTTGCCAGCAAAACCTTATACTCTTGTACATTAACCCTTTTTTGCTATGTGATTTATTCAAGAAATTTTAGCCCTTTTTTAGGCTGCCCTGTAACCTTTCTTGCTTTGCTTTTAATTCTAGGTATTTTAGCCTTTGAGGCATATTGTTAGATCTAATTGTTCTACGTCAAGGTGAAGTTATCAGATTTTCTGTGTACATGTGTTTACCATGAAATCATTTTTCTATAAACAATTTTTCAAATATATAGTTAAAAACTCAGCTAGATCTGTGAAAGTTTATTTAAAAAATATAGATTTTTACTTCAGCTAAGTAATAATGAAAGAATTGTCACTGATGCATGACAGTATTGTTCTTACTAATTAACCCAGGCATCTGCCTTTAGCATAACGGTAGTTATGTTTAAACTTGCTCAGAGGATTCATATTGAGATGGTAGATGATAAGAAAAGGCGTATTCTTCAGATTATTTTGAAACTTAGTTTAGAAATTTACGAAATATCAAAGTATTTTGGAAGCAACATAATGTAAGTCAAAAGAGATGTGTATGTCAGAAAGGCAAATTGAACAAGAACTTTGTACCACTATTCTGTATTCTCACAGTATGAAATTAAGAAAAATTTCATGAGATATTTTTGATTTTAACTTCTTTAAGTTCTGTCAGAAATTGCCACTTTTATGCACCTTGTAAATGTTGAAGGGAAGTAATTGTTAGTGATCATGTTATATAGAGCCCAGAGTTACTGTCCTTGTAATTAAAAGTTTGCGTGTCCGATCTGTGTACGATTCAAGTGGTATGTGTTTTATATGTTTTCTTTCTACCCCAAATTTCCCAAATGCCCAAATTAACCATTTAAATTAGTTAGTCATGTATTTACAAATTATGTCATATAGAAAACACACCAAAGAATAAGATATGGAATAAAAGATAATTTCAGTGTACAATTTTTTTTTATGTTATTATTTAGTCAAGAACTATATTGTTAGAGGTTGTGAGATTTAGCTGACTTGTTCTATAACTGGTTATGATGAGTCTCTGTGAATAATTGTTTCCATTATTATAAAAAAATACAAAAGCCTAATGTAGAAGTAGACAGATTTTAAAGTCTAACTAGACTGTAGACCTATATACACCTATGTTCACAATGAATGCTGGTGAGTGCTTACATTTCTTCCTGATAGCATTCTGAGAGAATTTCTGACAGTACGTGTGATGAATTTGTCATACAGTACCATTATATGATTTCTTGACTGGACATGTAAAACTCGGTTTCAAAACATAATAGATCTATTTGTCGGAAATCAGTGTAAATATCAAAATGTCTGATATTCTAGGCTGCACAATGTCGGGAAAAATTTAATTTATTACAAGGAGTAAAAAAATAAAAGTTAAGACTGTATTAAAGACAAAATAAGTAAGCTTGACCCACCTATACTCTGTATATATCATATGACAACACAAAACAAACATACTGGTGTGTTAACTCAACAAGTATCAATAGCCTTCAGTATACAGTTTCTCAATTTCTTTCTCAATGCAGTACTTTCAGTGCTTTGATTAAGAAATTACTTTTCATGGGTACTAGTATGGTAAATAGATGAGACTCAGATCAGGCAACCTTGTCTTGCGCGCTAAGTCTTGTCCACCTTCATTATGATTTTAATTGCTGTAAGACTACATTTAACAGGTTTTCTGTCTGTTTTAGTCAGAGACAACTCAAAGACATGGTGTCATTCGACATATCGTTATGGATTACGTTTAACAATATTGCTATTTTTGTGTGCAGCTAAGACGATTCTGCAAAATGAAATGCATTTAGCAGGGTGTGAGATGTTGGGGAAGCCTCACTATCTGAAAACCATTGAATGTCTGAAGAAAACTACTTACACCAACATTTTATCATACTGGCACCTAAATTTTAGGTATTTTACATATTACTGAGAGCAGATCAACCATTGCTGTGATATTTAATGAGATGTCTATTATATATTTAACCAAGATCTCTATACAGATCAAAGAACATTAGGGTTGTGCATTAAACTTGAATTATTGATTCCAGCTTTCTTTTCACTTTTGTAAATACTGTGTGCTCTATAATAGAAAAGCAGAAACAAGTTTTGGCTTCAGTCTTTGGCTAATCATTGAACCAGACTGTTTTAGCCATCAACTGTCTCTGTCTCTGGTACTTTTTCCGACTTTTAACACTACTCGTAGTTGTTGCAGTACTTGTGGATGGTACCTCTTCACTTTGTTGTTGGGGATCATTTATTTTATTCGCCGTGAACAAAACACAATGCTTTGTCTGCCACATTTTTGCAGACGAAGCCCGGATCATTAGATTGGTCACACTTTTAAAGTGCTAATATTAATTCCCAGAGCATTCAAATATGAAACCCGTCTACATTTCATGACATCGACGGTAATTCACAAAGCAGTTATGCCGACTGATCGGCCGAGAAAGTAGAATTTAAATGATCTATTTTTAGAACATACTGAGGGATTCCAGCTGAACCTATTCGTCCTCAGCATTTTCATACGCGTGATTTACGTAATAATTTACGAGAGTGGGAACACTGATATATATATATAAGAAATTTGGCTTTTTTTCCCCAGAGGAACAGGGTGTGGTACTGGTTCTTCCCAGGAGCAATGACTAAGTAAATTGCCAACCTGTAGATAACTGAAATACTGTTTAAAGGGAAGTTATTGCCCAAGAAAAAAAATAATGAAAAGCATTCTGTTCTACAGAGACATTTATCTGACTATGGAGGTTGATACATTCCGTGTATTGTTTGTATATTATGAATTGTACTGTTTTTGTTAGTGTTAAAATTTTACTTCTTATACATGTAGAGGAGATATTTTCTGTTGCTTGTGTAATTACATTCATGTACATTCCCTGTTAGTCAAAACAAAACCATACATTTATCATATTTTATGTTATATGCAGGAAATGTCACTGCATGTTTTTTATCCCCTACAGGTTGCACCGGAATGGGCCATAGGCTTACTCTCATTCTGTCCGACCATCTAAAAATCTGTATTGTACAATACCTGAAGAACAACAGATGCTAGTCAAATGAAACTACATGTACTTTTGTGTCCAGGGTTGACTGTAAAACTGCAGTTAGTCCTTTACTTCATGTAAGTAACTGGAGTTTTGTGGTCAACCCTCTATATAGAGTCTTGCACAATGTCGCAATGGAAATAGTAAAAATATCACTTACAACCTGGATCCTGTAATATCTCGAGGAAGTATTCAAAGTAGCATCATGAACCTTGACATGACTACTTAAAGGAGTTTTATTCAAACTTCATACAAAGGAGACATTAAGATAAGTGCATTAAAGAAGTTTAATGCTTCCTTGCCTATTATTTAATTATCTCTCTTTATTAAATTTTCTTTTTCATGTCCAGGGTGTTAACGCTTTCGTCTTACCAAATATTTTTGAAACTTTGGCAACATAATTTGTTAAAAATATAATACAAGTCCTGCAATCAGCAAGTATAATATGTTGGTCCTTAAAAAATTACTTGGTGATACTGTTTACGCAGACTGACCAAGACTTTGTTCTCCTGTAAACAAATACTTTCCTGAAGACTAAATCAGTAGGGAACTTAAAATGTTGCATGCAATATACTCCAGTTACTTGTTCTTTTAGTGGCTCATTCTTGAGCTTTCCAGTCAGTTTAGCTATTGACGTTTATTATATTTCTATGTGTCTGGCAGCCAGTGAAGCTTTTGGTGTTTCATTTAGGAACACCTAACAGATTCTGTCTCCCATGTAAAAGGAGTCTGGAAAACTATCCTTTAACTTTGACTGTCTGCTTTAAAGGCCTTGTTTATCAAGAGTTGTAAGTGTCATACAAGATTGAATATTTTGAACTACTTTTACAGCCAAAGCACTCAGAAGTTAGTATATTCACAATGTTGTATTGTTCATGTTAAGTGAAAGATCTGTTTTCATACCCCCTCCATGAGGTAGTGGGAGGCGGGGCTATATAGGAATCACTCTTTCACAACCTGTACCATCGCAGATGTCTTGAACGGTAACACTTTATGAGTAGCTGCTGTATTACTCTCGTGTTTAATTATACATACCGGTTATCAGCGAACCATTCATCTTCTCAAGGTACAGAACTCTGTTGAACTTTGATTAAAAGTTATCTCCCCTTAATACACTAAAATTCATCATTCAGTGACTCGAGACATATTCTTGGGGTATAAATCACTCTCAGAGATAGCTGTAGTTATAACATGAGTATAAGTCTATATTGAATGAAAGAAATTAACCCTTTTATCTGCTTTGTTTGAGTGTACTGAATACGGTACATGGATATAAAATAAAGTGGTTTTTACTCTTGAGGGATTTGCTTTTATTTATTGTTATACCTTGTTACAAAATCATTGTTATTTCTTCTATAGAAGCTGAGCCAAGAAATTGGTTAAAGTGATAGCAAGAGTTATATATACACTTTATTATGCTTTTTTATTGTTTTTATTGTTGTAACTTATTTTTTATATTTGATATATGTGAGAAATGATACGTATTGTACATAAGGTCAATGACTTATAGATAAGTAAGCCCTTGATGGCAGCCAATAGATATGTAGAAAAAATTTAGATAGAAATTGTTTTGTTTCATATATAATTATCTTCAACAGTTAGATTTTGTGCAAGGCTTAATATAATTGTCAGTTTCTCAGGCATATTTTTTTTCTTCATCATGAAAAGATGAGTGACGCTGTTGGCCTAATTTTAGTTTTAAGATCAGAGCAGTATTTACGTTTGGAAAAGGTTTCCTGAGACAAAAGAAGGAATGAGGGTTTGGTGAATATGTTCATTGCTAACATTATTTCATTATTGCTTACCATTGATTGAGCATTTTTTTTAAAACAAAGATACTAATTAGAAATGTTCCATATTCATTCTTAAAGATTCATTTATCACTTTAAATACTGTTACATGTATAAAGAATAATGAATTTACAGATAGAATAATGATAAACCTTTGCTCCGTTTACTCTTAAACAATGTTGACATATACCTTTCAATATATTTTTGTTGCTTCTTGTGGTTCGTAACTGGAAGTCCAGCAGAGCTTATGTGATAGTGGTTTGTCTGTCTGTAAACTTTTCCTTGATAATACTCTACAGGTCACAATTTTCATTTGACTTTCGTGAAACTTGCACATAAGGTTGCCTACAACTTGTAGATGATCCTATTATATTGGGGGTCAAAGGTCAAGGTTATAGTGATCTGCGTTAGCATTTCCTTGATTACTCTCTACAGGTCACAATTTTATTCAAATTTCATCAAACTTGCAACAAGTAGATGATCCCTATTGTTTTTTGGGTCAGTGGGTCATAGTGACCTCAGTTTTTCCTTGATAACACTCTACAGGTCACAATTTTCATGAAACTTGCTAAGAAGGTTCCCTGCAGATGATCCCTATTGTTTTTGGGGTCAAAGGTCAAGGTCAAAGTGACTCAAACTTTGAAAATCATTCCGCTCAATATCTTGAGATCTGTATCATCCACAGCAAACTTAAAAGGATGATTGGGCTTACTGTGTAAGTAAAGGAAAATCGTTTTAGCTCAATATCTTGAGACCTATAAATATATCACTCACAATCTTCAATCAAGATGATTGGTCTTACTGAGTGAACGATCCATACTGTTTTTTGGTTCAGTGAGTCAAAGGTCAAGGTAACAATGATTCTGTTAGCTTTTCCTTAATAAGACTACAGGTCACAATTGTCATTTGACTTCCATGAAGCTTGCTGGGAAGGTTGCATGCAAGGTGTAGATGATCCCTATAGTTTTTACTGTCAAAGGTCAAAGTCACAGTGACCTGAACTTTGAAACTCAATTTTGAGATCTAATTTTCAACAACAGCCTTCAAACTCAATAGGACAAAAAAAGTAGAATAACTGTATCAAGGTGAAACTGATGGGTGGATGGGTATTCATCACCTTCAGTGATAGCTCTAGTTAAGATTTGGGAGGAGTATGCCCCACAGTGAGCTAGGACAGTTTTCAGGGAATATTTAGATACCAGTGGAAGATCTTTGGAATATAATGGAAGCTTGAGGAATTTTTTGATTAGCATTTTCTCAAAAATGTCCCTCTATGAGATCTCAACCCCTCTGTAAGATCTCAACCCCTCAATGAGATATCGACCCCTTCATGAGATCTCAACCCTCAATTAGATCTCAACCCCTCAATGAGTTCTCAACACCTTTCATATTTTAATAATGGTTTATTTACACCAAGTGACATCTGTCATACAATGGAAATAGTTTTCGAGTAATTATGAGCAGGTTTTTTCATATTATGTTCCAGCTTGAAGTCACATCATTTAATTCTTTTGTCAAGTTTGTTGAAACTAGGTCACTGCATGTACCAGTATGTAGTTTTCAAGCCATTTTTATCAATTTTAGTAGAGTTTTTGGGCATAATCGTTCCTAAGCAGTATTCACACCTTAAGAGGCCGAGTCAGAAAAAAGATCACCTGAACAAACCATGGAAGCACCTTGTGGACCAGTTGAGGATTCATTTTCAAGCAATTTTCATCACATTTTGTGCATGTTTTGTTAAGTGATCATTTTTAGTATGTACACATCTTGTAAATATTAGAACCAAGTTTTATATATTTGTAAAGTAATTGGCCTATAAAATCTGATTGAAATAGATGAAGAACATGAAAAGTTTTGATGCTGCCCTACAACCTGAGACTCATTCAATGTTCATCAAATTTTTTCGCAAAGTTTGTAGCCGTAATGCCCAATTTCAGAAGCTGACCCGAGGAGCCAGAAAGTTGTGGAGCTCAATTATGTAACTTGGGTTGTAATAATTATATTACATCAAACTTTGCAATATCCACATCTGCACTTTCATTGTAAAAAGTTTGATGAAGGTTTTTTCATACTTAGTCATTTTGTTTGTTTATACAGTGTACAGATCAAATTTGGTACCTGGCATTATTGGCCATTTTCATTTTGTTTCCATGCAGTGCAGACCAATATAATGCTGAGCGAGCTTTGATGGTTAATAAAACAAACATTATACACTTTTTGGTCAGAAACTAAAGGTCAAGGTCAAAAGAAAGTGGGAAGTATTGATTTTTAGGTCAGTATGCCAAACGTCAGAGGCACATGGACATTGAATTTGAAATTTACTTCTAGTTATATCGCGAGGGTAGTATGAATCTAGGGTCAGGCCAAGATATGGGTGGGAGATGGGAATATTAGCTACAGAGATTATTTCCTTTCAATATCTAGGCACAGGGTCATCAAACTCTGCAGGGGGATTGCTTAAGACAGCAGATGGTCACTGATTATGGACTTTCTTTGGTGTTTTACATATATGTAATATGGTGGATCAATATCACAGGACAAACTGTGCTGGAAAAAAAGGTTTCTGCTTTGGCTAATGGTCCTAAAGTATCATAAGTGTATAATGTATGAACTTAATCTATACAATTGGTCAGAGGTCAAGGTCAAATGAAGTCTTCTTACTTTTAAGTGCATAACATATCTGCTTTCTAAACTTTTAGGTTGGGAAATATACATGTAATGTGTTAAAAACCTCCAGCTTATTTCAATAAATTGTTGACAGTTGTAAATCAGTGACAAAATAAGCATGACTTACCCTCTTCCTTCACTGTAGTGTTCAAAAGACAAGTCTCAGTACACTCAACAATTCTATTTATAGAATGACAGACTTTGCTTACTTCTGAATGTTTGTATTTTTGTTATACATGTAGACTACAGAGTGTAACATCCATAAATGCATCGAAACCTGAATAGTTCTCTTTTTCTCATTTTTTGTGTACATGTTTTGGGACATGAACGTGAAATTTGTCATAAGATGTACGTAATTTCATTTTTGGCCACAGTTTTATTATGGTTATTGTTGTATATAATTTTGTTATTACAATGGAGTAGAATACTAAACCAAATCATGAATTTTTCTTGAATAAAATTGACATAAACTTGAACAATTTGTTAGTTATGTTTTATCTTTTAGCTATTATACATGTACCATTTGTTAATTATGTTTATTATCTTTTAGCTATGATACATGTAACCACTGTGTATGTTGTTGACAATAATATTATGCAGTTTTCATGGAATCATCGTGAAGCTTGTGTAGGATAGATAACGAGTAGCCGTTGATTGTGTAATTTTGAGGCGAACGAATAGACACCGGCTACGAGTGATCTATCTGACTTAGACCACAGAAAGAAGAGTGTTTGTTTTTCAATCTTTACAATATTACACGAACTACCTTATTTATTCCGTTGTGGTTATGGTTAACAAGCAACTTAATTGTTTTTTCTGTTTGCCTCAAAGAACACGGTAAAATCGTGCAGCTCGGATTTTGAAGTAAAAAGGCGCGCTAAAAGTTGTGAACACCTGGGTACCAGTATTGACAATAACCACGAATTATTCGTGCAATAATTGCAATCTTGAACAGAGAGACGATTTGTGCTTGTAAATGGTCGAGGTAGGTGGCGATTTATAACAATAGTTTATACCTGGAAATACAGCCAAATGTAGCTGTATCTATATAAAGAGTTAGTTGGCTGCCAGTCTGGCTGGCTAACATTGAAATGGGTTTTCACGTGGCCATCTAATCACCGCTCCTATGTGGTACAAGACAAATTTTGATGCAAAGCATCAAAGGCGCTGCGCATGTTTTTGAAACATGATTTAAAGGAATCAGAGTCATTTTAGAATATCAGTAAACAACCTATCAACGGGAAAAACCAAATACATTATGTTATTTGTAACTGTTATCATAATAAGTAAAAAAACACATTTACTACAGTTTAACAAAAAAATAAACGAATCATAAAACAACCTTCCGTATAATGGTACGATGACGCCCATTAAACAAGGCTACAGCTCGTGGTCAGTAGACGCTTTTCGACGCAGACGAAACCCACGTGATTAATTTTGTCTTTACTATTGGTCAGTTGTTAGCGATGCTTTACATAACTTTCATTGAGACCCCATGTATCGCATAGTTAGGTGAACGGTCTTATTTATAATGCCTACATTTTACTTTAGTATGTAGTAATTAAAATAGGTTTTCATTAATTATTCACGTTGACAACATATGTATTTAAACTTCAAAATGTTTAGAGTTAGCAAAACAACTATTGAGACGTTTTTTCTGAACTTTGGTGAATCTGGCCGTAGGGTCCGTAAACAAAGCAATAAAAAAACCGTAACCTTCAAGTTTGTGGAAAAGTTATTAAATATCCTATGAATATGTCAAAAGTTTTGAATTAACGGTCGAAGACGTATGCATCTGGTATAGTATTGTTTGTAATCAGTTAATACTATTTATTTATTCATTATAGGGAGTTTGTTCACACATAATACATAGTTTTTAATTACAATAATAATGTTGGCTACTCCCTATTCGATTATGCAACCCCATGGTACAAAATTAAAACCTATTCAATACTGGCACTGTGCTTCCGCACAGCGCCAATAAATTCTATAGGATCAAGTCTCCACCAGCCGTTGTCTGCTCTCCTGTATGAATTATACAGGGGTTGCAAATCACCATGACGAAATGCCTGGACTTTGGATCGAACAAGCAATTCATGAATTTACATTTCAGTGGCTAGGTCACCGGTGCTTTAAGTATAAATTGGTATAAATCATCCCCAACTATATTAAAATTAATGTGTTATGACAATTTGTTAATTTGATTTCTCTGCCATTTCATGAGCATTTTGTTTTGTTAATGTAAGGTATCAATATAATGACCCTTAAAAACTACCATCGTCCGTTTTTTACGGACTTGATGCTTTATTCATTTGTATTGAAAAATGCGAAATGCCAGTTTAGGTGCAAATATTGCATTTGATCCAAAATTACACTTTTTTGCAAGTAAAATGTTTAATGAATATTTAACTTCTACTCAACTAATCAGTTGAACTTTTAAATACGACTTTACCGTTTCGGTCGTACTCTTCATTTTACGTAAGACGATGCCTATGCCGTAGATTTTAAATAATTATGTTACCAATATAACTTTTAGATAAATCGTCTAATCAACGTGAATAACTATTCTCAATAAATATTACCAGGGCAGAGTTATAATACTAACTGCTTCACATTCCAAATAGACTTTCCAAAAATATATAAACGACTAACTATATAATTACATTGCCGCTGAATGCAAATGTAAATATTATTGAACTGATAATTGCGTTATTTAACACATGTTCCAATTGTGTTTTGGCCATATTCGGAAGTATAAATTGGTGCCACGGTGATAGTTTCTAGGTTCAGTATTTTTACTTCGGGTCAGAGCCCTCCAGTATATTGTATGCCCTGGCCATAAACCGCAACTGCCCGAAGCCTACCAATTAAAGACAAAGATAACCATTTTTATGAATTTCATATACAATTCTACTTTTTTCTAGTTTAAACCCCTGGATGAGTCCTTGTGCAAAACTGTGCTTGAGCAATGTACTAGTAATCGAATTATGTTCTTCAACAGGTGATATATAAATTACTGCCAAACGATGTCGTATATTATTCAACACAGACTGCTTTTATAAGCCGTTGTCCAAGAAGATAACTGTTTGTTTGGGTGAGAGATCCAAATACATTTCACTGAGCTGAGCGAGTACCAAAAGTACTTTTTTACAATGTGAGAAATAATTACTCGTACAAATTTAACTTTCTGCGCCTACTCAGAGTTACATGATTATGTGCCCTCCCTTCATTTTGTTTAAATCGAAAACAAACATTTGTTTGACCTAAAATTTATAATCCTTATTTTAGGACTTAATCTATTGCCCTTGCTACAGTAGAAAGGTAAAGCACACTAAGCATGAGCAAAACGATTTGAAATAGACAACAGTAGAACTGTTGTATATGGATTTATCAAACAGTAATCTAAGTCTAATTAGCCGTTGTCTAAGGTCAGAGTGAACGTCTTGATAATTTTTGAGATAGTTCGAATATGGGTCATCTTGGCTTGGAAAAACTATGTTACTAGGTCAAATCTTAGGAAAGTCCTCTCCATTGCAAGAGGCTGCATTTATCATGGACTCTCAATGTCTCAGTGTAAGTTGGAATTATGTCTTGGTAATCTCCAGGTCGACGGGCATGGGTTCAAATACTAGGTCATCATGTCAAATAAGAAAAACCTTTTGCCTGTGAGATAACCTTTTGCACCAAAGTATCATGGAAATTGAATCTTCAGAATGTGTTTCTTTATAAACTCTTAGAGTGAGTCTGAAACTGGGTCACGTGAGTCTAAAACTATGTCTCCTGTCAAATTATAGAAAACCCTACAGAACACGCTACTGGCTACTTCTTTGGTCTTAAAAATTGGTCAGAGTGTTGCTCCTGAACGTCATGGCAAGTTAAAGATTGGTGCACGTAGTGTCAAAACCTAGGTCATAACTTAAATTAAGGTCAAATCGTAGGAAAAGGCTTGGGAACACTATCAAGCCAAATTATGTTTGAACACTGTGAATGTCTTATTTTGGTCCCAATCTGTGTGAAAGTTAGTCAGAATGTTTGTTTTAATGAACTTTTATATCAAGATATTTTACCTAGTGTTAATAATGCATTGGCTATAACACAACGTTTGGCAATAGTCCTTTTTTAATATTAAAAAAAAAATCATGATTCTTTGGTCAAAATTGGCCCCGCCCGGGGTCACATGTTTTACATAAGAACATAAAAGTTAACCTTAAGAAATCTTTTTGTCAGAAACAGCCAGGCCTAGAACTTCTATATTTGGTGTAAATCATTGTGTAGTGGTTCTCTAACTGGGTTAAAAATGGTCTTGTCCAAGGGGTCACTTGTTTTGTATAGACTTGTATAAGAAAATGTTTTTAAAATCTTCGGCGTAGAGTTTAGATATTCAACATGTGGCATCTCCTAGATGTCTTCTACCAAGACTGTCTAACTCGTGTCCCTGGAATCAAAACTGGTCCCTTACCAGGGTCATTATTTTACGTAGACATATGATAAAAGTTTGGAAAAACTTCTCCATATTTGCAAGGTTCAGAGGTCAGATGTTTGGTATGTATAGTATTGGCCCTCTTCCACCACTGTTCTAATTATGTCCCTGTAGTCAAAGTGCCCCTTTTGACCTGTGGCAACACATAATTTGATGAGTTTTGCTTCCATTCAAGCAACACATGTACGTAAATTTTAACAGAATTGAAAACTTAACAATTGCTGTACTTTAACTTTATTTCCTTCAACTGCCTGGACGCCACATTTAATACCTAGTCATGATGAAATTTGATCAGAAAATATGTTTGGATCACCTGGGATTAAAAACCAGGTCACCAGGTAAATTCCGAGGCAAACATTGTTGGTACTTTTTAAGTCACATTTTATAGCCAGTCATAATGTAAATTGGTCAGGAGGTTTGTCTTGTCGAGGTTAAACAGAATTTTTGTGTAAACTTATGATATATAGTGTAGGGTTGAAGTTTGGTCACATATATGGACATAAGTATGTCTTATATGAGACATACAGGGTCATCTACGCCCTCTAGTTGAAAGAATAATGTACACCAGTTTGATGATTTGGAACTAATATTTTGCATTGGAATACAAATGTACCATTATTTATCGTAAGCTTCACGCGCATGAATTTCCTTCTGTGCAGTACTTTTTTACATAAACGTACAAACTGGTTAAAATGGTTATTGTATAAAAGTGTCTACACTTATTAAACATGTGTATATTATTACTCGTATATGGATTAAGATGTTTGTCTGTGCTAATGCGCGGGCCATTCAATGCTTAAAAGCGTCCACATCTTAATACATTTTTGTTAGCTAAGAAAATCACCTTCCAGCAGTATTTAATACAGGTATTTTCATTTATCAACGTATGTCAGACTGTTTGATGTACAACACTGTGCACGCACCAATTAGTAACTTAAAAGCTTATTCATTAATTGTATTATACCCTCAGATACGAAGTATATTGGGCTATATTGGAATAGCGCTTGTCCGTCCGTCCGTCTGCAGAGCTTATGTCTGAGTGGTTTGTCCGTCTGTCCGTACACTTTTCCTTGATAACGCTCTTACAGGTCGCAATTTTCATTTGGCTTTGATGAAACTTGCAGAAAATAATCCCTAAAACTTGTGGATGTTCAAAAATTTTTTTGGGGTCTGTGGGTCAAAGGTCAAGGTCACAGTGACCACCGATGGCAATTTCTTGACAGCACTCGACAGGTCACAATTTCCTTTTAACTTTCATTAAACTTGCTCAGAAAGTTACCTGCAACATGTAGACGATCCCTAATTTTTGGGGGGTACATGGGTCAAAAGCCAAGGTCACAGTGACCATTGTTAGAGTTTCCTTAATAACGCTCTACAGGTCAAAGTTTTCATTCAACGTGGTAATGATATAGATTTTGGGGTCAGTGGGTCAAAGGTTAAGGTCACAGTGATAACGCTCTACAGTTTTCATTCCACTTTCATCAAACTTGCTCAAAAAGTCTCCTGCAACAGGAAGATGATCCCTAATGATTTTGGGATTAGTGGGTCACACTTCCTTAGATTTTCATTGATAACGCTCTACAGG
>JAFMSR010000018.1:27330546-27453545 GCA_022818135.1 Saxidomus purpurata
TGGTGTAATCATGTGTAAAAAAAGTGCGGGAATATGGGTAATCAGCAGAGTATCGGAGGGAATCTGTTACCATCAAACTGTGTGCAAAGTCGAAGACGAAGCCTTTCCCACCAGGTAGGAAGGTACAGGCTACTGAGCTTCGGAGACTCTGAGACTGGAAGTATCTGTAGTAATGCGGAAAGCACTGGGAATACAGATGAGGATGCTGGCTCGTTAAACTCAGAAGAAGAAAGTGCCTACGAAGAGTGGTTAAATGGAGCAGCAGAGCTAGAAAATGCCATACTAAATGATGAGGATGATCAGCTTCGAAAGTTGTGTGAAGAGAAAAAAATTGATATAAATACTCAGTTGAATGAGAAGGGCGAGACAGCTTTGATACTGGCAGTTAAACTTAGCAAAATAGAGATGGTGAAAATGTTGTTACTTACTGCTCAGTGTGACAAAAATAGTCTCAATGCTCATAACTTTTCGCCATTAGATGTAGCTCTTGTAACAGCATTTGATAACCGTCTCGAACCTCGCCAAACAATTTGTTGGCAAATTATCGAGTGCCTTTTACAAGTTGGTGCTGAGCCTAATAGCAAAGATGCAATGATGTATATCATTAGAACGGCATTAAAATTTTGTGATGAGAAGTTTATCTATCGTCTTATTTTGTTAGCAAAAGAGTTCTCAAAATCAACAATTTTACATGAACTGATGTTACAGAAATTACATAGGTACCAGCCAGTGTATATTGAGAGCTTAGACCCATTCTTCATTTGTGCTTCTGAATACACTACAAAGCTGCTAAAAATTGCAAATGGCGTAAAACTTTGTGACATTGTCAATTCAATGATATATTACCTAGATTCATACTGGCACTGCCGGACAAATAAGGTAACAACATTTCAAAAGCTTATTCTGTACGCTTCTGCTGCAGGCTGGGATTGGACGGAAACACAGATGGTGTACATTAATCGTGTCTGTCCATTTAGACTTGGTACCTGGTGCAAGAATCAACGCAAGTATCCGCAATCCTTAAATCACCTTGCAAGGAAAGCCTTTCGTAAAAATGTTCAGACTTTTGTACCAGATAGTATTTCGGGACTACCGTATAGAATTCCAGACTCTATTAAAGACTACATTATGTTGAAAGATGTAGATGAACTGTTGCAGGAAGAAGAACTGAAGCTAGTGGAGGTGCAGTTGTAGGCTGTTCAACAAGCTGAGTTGCACATGTACAATATAGTTAGAACAAACAGTTATGTCTTCCATATAGTAGAAAAGCAGCATTGTGTGGATGCAGAGGCAACTGATATTTAAAAGTAAATTAAAAAGTAATCACTGGGACAAAATTAAGAGAAAACTAGATTCTAAGATGCTCAGGTGTTAGTTTGAACTGTTCATAAATGTTCCTTTTCTTTTTGAGTTAGGTGAATCTGTATGTAAACCTTTGAAATCATAAGGGTTATTGCAATTTAAGTATTTTCATGTTTGGATTGTTCTTCTGTGAAGTGTTTGTGTTTTATTGTATGCTTTGGGAAAAATATAATATAGCTAATTACAATGTAGCTTCACAGAAATTTCTGTCATGGACAGCTATAAAAAGTTCCGTTATTGTGTTGTACAAATGTACCTTGCAAACACTCAGTAGCCCTGCTGTGTGGAAAACAAACATTTTTTTATGTTTCTGGTCATTTTAATAGGAAGAGAATGAAGTGTTACTGTGCAGCTGCTGTAATTTACTATTGCTATAATAATGTTACTCAGGTGTCTGTGATGGACATGTTAACATTATGGATTCAGTTCACACAGTAGTCTACATGTAGACTTGCAAGCTGGTCTGGAGTCCTAGTGGTCACAAAGGTATGATGTTGGTTTATGCAAAGATGGGCTGGTATGTTTTAAAAATATATCACAGAACAAAATAATAAAGTAGCCCATACAGTACACAATAAGATAAGTTACATGGATGGCTGCTTTCACACAGGCGTCTTTGGTGATTTTCTATTGACTAGATTATGCTGAAATGATTTAGGTCTACGTTGAATACGAGGGAAGTCAGGCTGAAAAGTATATTGTGGGAGCATCTTAAATGTCTTACAGTTTTCAAAAGTTACTTCCTTTCTGTTTTAGCATTCTTGTCAAAGTTAATGATGATGTATACAATCCAAAAAATTAAGTCACAAAGTTACAGCATTATTTTATACACTTTCTCAGATGATATATTAACATGCTTGCGCTCATAAATGAAAATTTCTGCCTGGCTTTCCTTGTACAGAGCCAGTATTACTATAGTTGTTCAAATTTGTGATTTTAGAGATAGTGCAATGACTTTGCTTTAGACAATTGTTTTATTATGTCTCCGCCCCTCAGTGGGGAGACTTATTGTCTTTTTGCCATGCCATATATCTGACTGTTGGTCCAATTTACCTTTTCCATGCTTTTACTTCTTTAAGGTTTTACTGTATAAGCATAATGATGCACTAGCAGAATTGCAATATATGTAGTTGAGGAGATATGCACCTTGCACACTAATAGGACAGAATACTGTTGACTTTATCAGGAAATACCATGCTCAGGATGTGTCAAATATATTGCCTTAAACTATACCTGTCCGTCGTTAACACAGTGTAGAATAAGTGCGCACAAGTTTTGCAGTGAGATGCAACTTTTAGAGAGTACATGCACATGACTGTACATGTACATTTTTGTAAAATTATAGATGGAAAAATCAGTGCATATTTTACCATACAAAGTTGATGACAGTTTTCGTTACACATTAAGAATTTTTTTCTAGTATCAAAAAAATGTTTTTGTCAATTAACATGATTAAAAAGCGGGTTTGTTAAGTTTGGTAATTCTGGAAAACAAATGTATATTTGCATTAAATATTACTGTAAGCGTTGATGTTTGTCAAATTAAATTAAATTGAATGTGAAATTTTGTCCAAGAAGAAGCAGGTCTTAACTGTGTTCATATTTTCATTTGGCGGTTGTCTATTACTACGCAATTCTTAAACTGTTAATACAAGGGTATTTAGAAAAAAATGCAAATTTAAAAAACCTCAATCATCTTGTCATTAAAATCACTGTTTACTTTTCTATTTATGGATTTATAACTCAATGTTTGTAAATTTGTTTAGGTTTATATGAAAGTTTTGACTTCGGTACCACTGAGTAAATTTATGACTTCACTTCTTCCTTCATTGATTTATTATTTGATTAATTCATTGATTCATTCATTCTTCCACCTTACAGAACTGCAAGACATGTACACCTTATATTGAAGAATTGTATGTAGTTATGATATAGCATCATACTATGATTGAGTAGGATTGAATTATAGCGCTTTTCCATGACGGGGAAAAAATGGAATTTTTACTAAATGGAAATTGTGGAAAGTTTTATCCATACATTAATTTGTATTTATACATGTATCAGCTTTGGCGATGGATGTGTCTTCTTCTTGCATCATTGTCACCATCTTTATTCAAGATTCCAATACATATTGCATTTTTCTCAGGCTAGAAAAAAGATAAAACGAGAAAAAGTCTTGTCCCTGAATTTTTAATGTGAACAGGCCCCATTGTTATGTAAGATTTTTCATGCTTGGCTAAACATTCAGTGTTGTCGGCCTCCGTGATTGGGTGGTTAGAATGAGTAGTGTTAATGAATGATAGGCTAATGTAATTTCAAATAACCTAGCATAGACTGTTAAATGTTGAGAGGTTGCTTAGTATAAACCCCTCTCTTACATTGGCTCAGAGCAAGAAGCATTAGTTTATGTTTGTACATGTATTTCATTATCCTGTTGTCATCTATGCTAAAATGTAGGGTTAACGCACGTTTTTTCGTGTTATAATATCTGCAGCATCCCGAGGGATGGTTGTTGCCCGAGCCCATTAGGGCGAGGGCACCAACATGTCCCGAGGGTTTCTGCAGGTGTTATAACACGAAAAAACGTTCGTTAACCTTATTCTAGCATAAACAGCATAACAAATCATAAAAATAAAAATGAAAAGCTCTTACTGGTACGACGTTCAATAATGCTCGGGACAACGTCCGTGTTGTTTACGTCATATTTATGACGTCACCAGCGGTTTTTAAGCCCGGCACTGTTGACGCCGTACATGATGTAAGACTTGGGAGACAGGTCCATTGTTTACAATGGCCCTGTACTGCGCATAAATGAAAACGGGTTATAACGGCTCGTGAATCTCCCCGTTAACACATGTTTTTTCTCCTGTTAAAACACCGGCAAAATAGGCAAAAACAACACATTTCATGCTAGAATAAGAGTACACAAGCATACTGTCTTATTTCAGTTTTAAGACTTCTGGGTGGCAACACTTACATTTTTTTTGCCAGTTTTTTACCAGTCTCAGATCTTTGCTTTCTGACTGGATAGAAAGTACAGTATTTGTAGAATGATATCAAACATTGAGGCATGTTTTGTAATCGTAGAGAGAATATCTGGGGCATCTTGTTAAAAAAATAAACGCATTTTGTATGGCTGTTTATAGGGCATTGCTAGTTTTCAGGCTGCATTATGTTCAAAGTAATATTGTTTTCTGTTTCAAAGTGCTGGATGTGTTATATATTTACCTTGCACCTGTTTAAGGATGCACACATTTTTCTTTAAATATAAAGTATTTATGGGTTTATATTATTTTGAGATTATGTGTTAGATATAGTGAAACTACACTATGTACATGTACGGGTATATGTACATGTATATATGTGAAATCTGTCTTCTTGATACCTCATCCACTAACATAACTAATGGTCTTTTGGAGACCTTAAACAGAGATCCGATGTATTGGTGCTGTACACGTGGCATGTTGAAGAACCAGGGGGTGTCTCTGGAATGAGACGCGTTCTGTTTCTTCCACTATCCCTGGAAACCTAAAATAACTAAACTTTTCCAGGGGTGTTGGTCATATGGATTATCTGGTACCAATGATAAAACTCTAAAATACATACATACATTGATAACTCATTGTAATAATAATAGTTTATGATCATGAACAAACTCTACTCATACTATATTAAAAGATACTGTACAACACAATAATTTTGAGTGGTCATCTTTTTCATTTTTTGTCGAGCCCGCTTGCGGTGTGCTCGATATAGTTGTCACTTTTGGCGGTTCGGTGTATGTGTGTGCGTCAGTGCGTCCATCTGGCGTCCGATTTTGTCCGGACCATGTCTTTTTCATGAATGGAGGGATTTTGATGTTACTTGGCACAAATGTTCACCATCATGAGACGGAGTGTCATACGCAAGAACCAGGTCCCTAGGTCTAAGGTCAAGGTCACACTTGGAGGTTAAAGGTCAAATTCAAGAATGCCTTTGTCCGGAGCATGTCTTTTTCATGCATGGAGGGATTTCAATTTAACTTGACACAAATGTTCACCATCATGAGACGGAGTGTCATACGCAAGAACCAGGTCCCTAGGTCTAAGGTCAAGGTCACACTTAGAGGTTAAAGTTCAAAGTCAAGAATATCTTTGTCTGGAGCATTTCTTCTTCATGCATAGAAGGATTTTGATGTTACTTTGTACAAATGTTCACCACCATTACTTCCCTTTGTTGTTACTATAAATAGCTTAAATTGTAACTTTTTTATTACTGGCCTTAGAGAAAAATCGAGACCACTTTTCTGTGGTACAACATGCATGTTACATCCAATATTTAGGTGTATTTTGACCCATCTCTACTTGGTAAGGAGTTAGCCCTTTTGACATATGGTGGGCTCGACATGTTGCACGTGGGCATCTGGTTTATTACAAACGTCTGATAAGCAGCATTAACAATTTTGATTATTTTAGCTAAACATTTTATGTGTGTTGTGCCATTTCAGTTGTGTTTTTGCAGCTACACAGCAAATACATGTATAAAAGAAATACCAGCAGTTCCTTAAAATTGGGTACATTTTGCATGACAAGAATTCCACAATTTGATAGCAGAGATTAATCAGCAAATTTTAAAGCCTCAAAATTTTGTTTAATTGTAAGTCTAAGTGAAAATGCCCTTTTACAAAATTCTTGAATTGGTGAAGCGGGGAATTTGCAAAAAGTAGCTAAAATTAAACCATTGTGTACCTTCCAAATTTATTTATTGTGTCTTATTTAAGTCTAAGAATATATTGGGACCGTCGTAAGAAAACCAGATTTAATTGCAATGTTTTCTTAAACTTCTTTTGTGTTTTAAGAAACTTGATATGTTATAGATATTTCCTAAAAATTACCATGAAGATTTGAGAAGAAATGGAAACCAATGTGGAGAATAAACAATACCCAATCTCATTTCAAAATTTTAAGCTTCGTATAAATGTGTTGCCTTGGCCATATTATATTAAATAATTTTCAGCTTTTTTTACAATAGCTTGGTTATTCAGTTGGAAACCACCCCTTATCTATGCAAGACAATGACAGTCATTATTTTCCATGAATTTTACACATTTTTCACACGGTTACAAAGAAATCAAAATCTGAATTACATGTTTGTTATTAAGCTTGGTTTTCTTATGCGGCTCCTCATGCATGTTTTCCTGGTTAAGCTGTTAAAGATGTAAACTAAAATCATCTTCGGAATTTAGAGGCTTTTGATTTAGCCTAGGTGTTCTTTTCCGTTAGTACTTGTTGAAAATTTTATTTACAATAAAATTGATGAAAACATTTAAATCAGTTAAGTTGTCATACATGCAACACACTTAATATGTTGAAATTTTTCTGTGTGGCCTAGGTAGCACATGTAGTATTAAGGTCGATGAGCACAGTGACCGAGATAATTATCTGACCGATTTTCATACTTCTACACATAGCTGTTTTGATATTATTACATATTTTGTTACCCTGCCTTTCTTTTTATGCCCCCGAAGGGAGGCATATTAAAATCGCACCGTCCGTCTGTCCGTCCATCCGTGCGTCCCCACTTACAATTCGTGTCCGGACTGTAACTCTGTCATGCATTGAAGGATTTTAAAATAACTTGGCACACATGTCTAGCACATCAAGACGACGTGTCGCGTGCAAGACCCACATCCCTACCTCAAAGGTCAAGGTCACACTTGGAGTATGAAGGTTATGGAATCCTCTATATATGCACACATTCGTGTCCGGACTGTAACTTTGTCATGCATTGAAGGATTTTAAAATAACTTGGCACAAATGTCTAGCACATCAAGACGACGTGTCGCGTACAAGACCCACGTCCCTAGCTCAAAGGTCAAGGTCATACTTAGAGTTTGAAGGTAAGGGATTCCTCTATATATGCATATATGCACACATTCGTGTCCGGACTGCATTGAAGGATTTTAAAATAACTTGGCACAAATGTCTAGCACATCAAGACGACTTGTCGCGTGCAAGACCCACGTCCATAGCTCAAAGGTCAAGGTCACACTTAAGAGTTTGAAGGTAATGGATTCCTCTATATATGCATATATGCACACATTCGTGTCCGGACTGTAACTTTGTCATGCATTGGAGGATTTTAAAATAATTTCGCACAAATGTCTAGCACATCAAGATGACGTGTCGCGTGCAAGACCCACATCCCTACCACAAAGGTCAAGGTCACACTTAGAGTTTATAGGTAATGGAATCCTGTATATATGCATACATTTGTGTCCGGACTATAACTTTATCATGCTTTGAAGGATTTTAAAATAACTTGGCACAAATGTCTAGCACATCAAGCGGATGTGTTGCGTGCAAGACTCAAGTCCCTAGCTCAAAGGTCAAGGTCACACTTAGTGTTCAAAGTAATGGAAAACTGTATGCATGGTTACTCTGTCATGCATGGAAGGATTTTAAAATTACATAGCACATTTATTGAGCACATGGAGAGGACACAGACTGTGAGGCACCTCTTTCGGGGGCATTCGTCACTTGTGAGGGACAGCTCTTATTCGCTTCAGTATATATGCCAAGCTTTTTTTCAGGGGGAAAGTCTACTGCATGTTCCTATACCTATGTGATTATACTATCTAAATTGGCCTGTCACGTTAAATACCATCATTTTCAGTTGGAGTCGTCGTCGTAAAACATATTTCTTTTGGAACATTATTTTTTCTGCTTAAACTCGGGGAACCAGTCACGTAGCCCTGAGTTGCTAATCAATGTGCCCTTTGGGTTGTTTGTAATAATTATCGAGTTGTATGTGTCTCCCAGCAAACTATTCTTGGAGTCCTTATTGATGAAAATCTCACATGGGTTCCCCAAACAAAGAGCATATAATAAACTATATTTTAAATTAGCCCTTTTTCACCTAACCAGTTCACGTTTTTGTGAATACCTTAAATCACGGCAGTTTATAGCAAAACAGTATGTTGGGCATGGCAAAAACTGTATGTCATTACTCATTACCGGTACATCACAAGGCTAACACTATCAATCTTGGTAGCTTCATAAGTAGACCCATTTACTCCTTCATCCCCTAAAGAACTCTTCATCTCATAAGGGTGCACAACTCAAATTACTATTATAGGCCCGAAAGGGTCATATAATGGGAACACCTGCTGCGGGCGGCGTCCACACAAGTTGTACGCTCTACAAGTCAAACAGTTTTCATCTGATTATCACCAAAATTGCTGAACATGTTTGTGGGCATAATGTCTCAGCCAAGTTTGATAACCAGCCAAATCGCCCTGGGCACTTTTGGAACATGGCCCTTGAATTATCCAAAATTGCCCAAATTAGCCTTGTCCACTCTCTAAGTCTGTTTTCATCCAATCTTCACCCAACCTGCTGAAATTATTTGTGGGCATAATGTCTAGGCCAAGTTCGATAAACAGCAAAATCACCCAAGGCACTTTTGGATTATGGCCCTTGAATTATTGAAAAATGATGAAATTAGCCTTGTCAGCTCTATAGTTCAAAAAGGTTTTACAAAACCTATGAACTGCCAGATGCTAAGTTATGCCTCTCTGACGGGCGTATTTTGTGACAGTTTGGCACTCTTGTTTAGTAACTTCATAACAGTAACATTGAGCCACTAAGTCTTGCTCAGTCTGTCCATTTTAAAGCTCTACTGTGGACTAAATGGCACCCTAAAACAAACTCAATATTCTATAAAAATATATTTCACTAATATTTATTCAGTAGCAATTACTAAACACAACAATAAAACCCTATACAATGTATGTATTTAGAACTTATAAATGCATCTGACTTTAACTTGTTCCCCAACTCTGACAATAAATATAATCAATAAATAAATTTAAAATACACATAAACAGACAAATGATAAGTATGAGTGATAATGCCTTTCTTTACATTCCGACCATTGTAAATTCTGTCCAATACACTGATAAAAATACATCACAAAGTCTTCCCCCTGAAGAAATAGCATTGATAACAATGAATGCTCCCTGAAATAACACTTTATCATCAAAGCAGTTACCAACTTATTTTCCATGACTTTCTTCCGACACATTTTCAAAGTTTCACAACTGCTCTGGAAGCATTTACATACAATTTTGAGATTCACCTAGACAGAGAAGAAATCGCTTTTCAATAGATGTATCATTATCACTAAAATATGAAATTTTTTTATTTGGCTTAATTTGGGGAAAATGGTCCAGGATTCTGATTTTATAGGGCGATTCAAAGCTGCTTTGAAATTCTAATGATGAAGGTAGAACAATTTTAACAAAATCTTAAGAGTTGTAAATGATGAAAGAATGTAAAAGACACAATTAAATATCACATCTGATCTGAAAGTACATTGGCAAATAATCATTAAATCCTGTGGGCATACCAAAAGTGTTAAAATACATGTCCGTAGTTCCTCTTACTTACAGTACAGACAAACCTGTGAACAAAGACCAATCTCTGGAAGAAGCTCAATTGGTCTTTGTTGACAGGTGGTCTTTATTCACAGATGTCTGCACAGTATTTAAATAGTGCTAGCTTTTCTACCTGCTGGTCATTATTCAGGGATGTTAGCTTCCCCTTTAAGCCTTGCATTTGTGGTGACAGGAATTTACACACTAAATAGCTACCATTTTGAAAGTAATGGAGCTTTTTTTCCTAATGCCCCTTGACACTAAATGTGTTTTTCAAATTCCAGCTCTAATGAGCTTTAACTATTCAACATTATCTGAAATATTAGTGACTTTAAACAAATGGAAAAAATTGAATCAAAACCATTAATAATACTGTTATGCCCAAGCTAGACAAATTATGCAAAATTCCAGAATATGAACGTCTATAAGTAACTTAATCAAAATTTTGAATGGTTACCAAACAGTAATCTCAATTGTTTTGTGGTTCTCTCCCCGCAGCAGGCACACCATGAAGCGTCTCTTGAATGAGTCAGTAACTATCATCTGACTGTAGTACATGATCTCCTCAAACATACAGTTGTTGAGATGATTTCAATCAGACTGCCAATAACTAATAACATAACAGTCAAATGTGGGTTAAACTTAAGCAGCAAGTGTACATCAAAATTTGCCATCGAAGTTAAGGTGACAACTTGATGCAGGTGTATATAGATGTTTGGGTTGTAACAATAACGGCCACTTGAGGCAAGTTGGTACCTAATCCAAGTGACCACTTTACCAATTTCGACCGTACATATACAGTTGAACCTGTGCTACTGGTCACCTGAAATAAACAGCCACATGCCTTAAACAACCATAAGGGAAATATCCAAATAAGAATTGGTAATTTCTAGATAACATTATTCAATACATCTGTATTGAGAAACCACCTCCTCTTAATGACCACTTTTGATGTATTCCTTGGCTGGCTGCTTAAGACAAGTTTGACTTTATCACATTTCAAAGTCCTAAGGCACACACTGACCAATTTCTATTTCAGCATAATAAAAACTGCTACCATCTGTCGGCAAAAATATAATGGTGCATGGCCATATATAAAACTCAACATTCCTGGGAATTTAAAATGCAATGGACGGAGATTTGTTTACTTAGTAGTTGCATAATAATTTACAATAAAAAATCTTTGTGACAATAATACAGTATTGCTAAATGTTATTTATACATGTGAATGGCAGGATGGATATATATATCATGAGACAACTGTGGAACTGGCCACAACAATGGACGATTTAAATGCATCGTAAACTTTTCAAGACTGGCTCAAAATGCTGATACCTCTGTATAAGAATTATGAAATGCATATTCCATAAAAAAATCAAAATTAGTTACCTAGTCAATACTTTTTATGTACCTTGAAAGGCACACATATATTTAGGACTTTTACACGACCATGAGGTCTTTAAAACCATAGCCCAGTACCAATAAGGTAAATAAATGAAAAACTTGTTCAACAGAATGTTAAACTGTGTGACTGCTATAGTCACAGATGTGAACAAGTTATACAGTGCTGCATGTGTCAGTGTTCTGAAATGTGCTTTAGTGATACAGTTCAGAAGGCATGAGTGTCCTAAAATGTGTATCCCAATGTTTCTTAACTGGAATTTTCTGAGCTGTAGAAGCTCTAATACAAAACACTTTCATGCTTCGAGGCTACTGTCTTGTGTACTAAGCTGGTAGGCAATGATCTGGTCTTGTAGAAGCTGTATAGCTGCCATCTTCTGAGACAACACCTCACTTACTTTCTTCATGTACTCATCAAATTTCTGGAAAAAAAATCACTTTCTAATGATTATAAGTTAAGTGAAATTGTGGCCAGTCCCTAGCTAACAATAATGTCCCAGATAACAAATTCTTTTTGCCTCCTGCTATTTCATATTGATCTTTTTATTTTGTTTTGTTTATATTGTCTTGGCCGGCCCTAGGATTTGTCCTGACAGGTGCAGGTTGAAGAGACAGATGCAGATACAAGGGAATCTAGGTACCACACCCTAGCTCTTTTACGAACATACTGATCGTTCTTTTCATGATGGAAGATTGGAGACAACCATTGATGCGTACATGACCACTGTAGTAAGATAAACATGTATATTCTGGACATTAAAAACAAAAGATCAATTCTGAATTAAGTTCACATAAATGTGACTTTAAACCTTCAAAAGATCGTGATGGAATTAGATCAGGTAAATCATTTTGATATTACCTCAAAGCTTGACCTAAAGGCTTTTACAAAACCCAGTGCTTAAACCATTCAGCATTGATGTACATTCTTGTATGGTTGATCAAAGTCTAAACAGTTTTTAATTAAGCTAACAAATTTTGCACTGAGCACCCATGAACAATTTATTAGAAACTGGTAATGTCCAAAACTAAGGAAAGACAGCCATGGTAGAAATTAAGCAGTTTCAAGTTCAGTCCACAGGGGTTCGACACATATTCATGTTCTTTGGCCACACTATGTACATAGTATGCATAGTCTGACCAGAACATGAAAATGTGTTGAATCCCTCTGGTTCAGTCTGTGGTAGAAACAAAAACTGTTCATTTTGTGTCAAATCAGGCTCTCTGTCTTTGAAATGAAGCATCTTGTGGCCAAGTGCATTCAGTATTACCTTATTGCCAGCTTTAGCTCCCAGAAGTAGTTTCATTTCCTGTTTGCAAAGGGAGGTTACTGTAGCAAGTTGATCCTCATGAGAAGTTATTAACTGTGATCTGAAAATTGAAAGTACATACTTTACTGAATACTAGTATTGTATGTAGCATTCCCAGTATTTTCTTCAATTTCTTTCTAGAGGTAAAAACTATAAGTTTGTGTAAGTTCTATTCCAATACTATTCTAATACAGGTAGTAGGTTTCTGGGACTTCATTCTAGATTGCTGCAAGTTATGTTAGATTCTTCAGATTAAGGTTAACTATTATGACACATCTATTTTACTGATGAAATTTAAGTCAGCAAGCTGCATGTTAAGAATGTAATGCTCTAACTCTACCAGATTGTCCCCCTTATACACTACAAAGAAGCCAAAAAATATAGGCATCTTCCCATTGCCATCTATTCCCTATAAAATAAACCATAAATTTAAAAGTTGCATGAAGGAGCGGGTAATCATTTGTACTGTCGTATCAACAAACTATTTTCCAAATTTGGTCTTTTTGCATTTCAAAAAAGTTGTGACCGAAAGTGTCTGCTTTCCTAACACCAACAATACAATAACATTACCAAGCATTTATACAGTTTCTCTTCATGGTGTGTCTGCTGTGGGGAGAGACCCACAAAACAATGAAGTTTCTGTGAAGCCATATTGCTTAATCAGTAATTAAAGCAAATAATTGTAAAAAATTCATAAAATATTTAAATGTTTATCATACTCACTTCAAGTCTATAGTTTCACTGCTTGAGCTGTTGTCGCTAGCCTGTGACGTGACCTGACGTTGATGCGGTATATCCACTGATGCTGAGATCTTACTGAGTGGTGTTGGATGCAAAATATCCTTACTCACTGCTACGCTTCTAGAAACTTTACTGTTTGTTACTGGCTGAGGGTGAATGGGTGAAAATGTTGTACCAACTTGAAGTTTTTCTGTTTTTAGGATGCCATTACCAGACTTTCCACTCCCCGGTGAACTAGCATTGAACTCCCCATCTAAATGTGAGGTCATGTTTGACGCTTGTCCATTAACTGGAGAAAGTGACACATAGTCTTTTATCACAGGAGAAGTATTTGAAGTATTTGAGCTCTGTCCTGTTGTAACCGGAGAATGGACCAAACGATGTCTGGAGGCAAAGCCATTTGACACAGATCTGTTTCCAGAATCACTAAAATAACCTGGTTTTGCAAAGTCTGAGTTCTTGTAACCTCTGGCATTTCCAGTATGTTTGTTAACATGATCACTTACAACGTGACTATGTTTACTTTCTGTATCCGAAACAGCTGATAAAATACCACTGTCACTATGGGCGGATCTATTTTTGTCTAAATTTCTTTGGATAGGCAAGTATTCATCATCCACATCTTGTAAATCCATTCCAGACTTTAAATTAGTTTCGTCATTCTGTTGAAAATGGGACTTTTTATTGGTTTTTTCATCCAGTCTTTTCCGAGATACTGATTCGGTAACGTGTGTGTCATGATCAGCAGGTGTCAGAAACCAGTTAGAACTGATCGGTTCTGCTTGTTCTTTCTTTTCACCTTTTTGCCCTGTACTGGTGTCCAAACGGGATTTCTTTGAAAAGTTATTTAAACCTGGCTTTACATCACTGAATTGCATGTCTGATTTGGGTACAACATGTGAAATTCTTTCAGCATTATTTGGTGCTACTTGCCCTTGACTACGGTTTGTTTGTGCAGTATTAGCGTTTTGCATATTTGTTTGATGTGTAACAGTTGGATTTCTTGCCTGAGGTTTTTCTTTTGGAATGGTGCGTATCGGTTCAGGTCTGAAGCCCTGAGGCTGTTGCGATGGCAAAGGAGCGTTGTTTTGGTTTTTATTCAAATGCCATCTTGGGGACTGAGAAAATGTTGTTAGTTCCGTACTTTTAGCTGGAAGTACAGCTGGAATCTCTGGATGTACAGATGGGTCCTGTGGAACCCTTGGCTGTGTTCCAGAATTTTCACTTGGTGTTCTTGGGGTCCAAACTCGTTGGTCTATAGAAGGAGTATCAAAGAGTAAATCATCATTAAAACTTTCTGTTAATGTGGACGGCATTCTTAGTCTAAGTCTGTTATCTTCCCTCTTTGGTTCAACATCTAAGTCTTTCGTTTTTGACGTTGAGGTGGACTTGGCTGAAGAAGGCTGACTGTCTTCACTTAACTGAGTATCATTTCGAAATGGTTGAGAATTTACTGTACTTCCTGAAACTCGGCTTGAACTTACATCATTTTGTTTCTGTTCACTTTGAGAATGCTCAGTTTGACCTACTTCATTTTGTGCTTCAGTCTGGTTCTCTGTATAATTTTTTTTCCGCAGGACTGGTACACTAGCGGACACAGATGATAGTCTAGACGGTGCACCACTTTGGACTGTCATCTGCTCTTTCACAACCTCCTTTCTAGACTGTGTCTCTAACTGTCTAGAATTGTTTGAAGGAAAGACTGGTACACTTGCAGCAACATTATTCTTACCATCTGTACGATTTAAATCATTCATTTCTTCCTCATTATTAAAATCAGACGTCGGAAAATCATTGTCTGTATCAGAAGATTTGATCACTGGTATATTTTGACTTGTATTTGAAGCACCAGTCCGACCACTGAAATATGAACTCTTACTAACATACATATTTTTTTCTAGAATGTATGTCTTTATTGTTCACAGACTTGTTCTCAATATTCAACATTTGACTAGGCACATTTACAGGTTTCTGGGGACCAGTCATATTACATGAATCTGACTCAGTTTGATCGGATTCACTGTTCGACGATAAATTTTGTTTATTTCCAGAATTTGTTGCACTAACGGCAAAATGTCGCATTGGCTGTGATTTACTTGATGAACTTGAGGTCACACTTGAACCAGCTCTTTGACTGGAAGTTGATGTCCTTGATTCATTCCTTGAAGCCGCACTAGATGTTTTTCTTCTTGCACCTGGACCCCTAATTGGTGTCTCACAAGGGTCCAAAAGTAGATCAGCACTGGTGTTTCTATTTGTGAACTGCCGTGTACTTTGCCTCATTGGAGTGGATGAGCAAAGAATATTGGATGGCTGAAATATGGACGGAGCAGAGGCTGGTATATTCATCAATATATTAGACATGGCCACATTTGTACTTCTGTTGGTGGCAGGTGATGACTGGACTCCACGTCTAAGTTCCTTCACCCTGAAATAGTTGCACACAATAAAGAGATTTATGTATTTATCCATAATTTTTATAGAATTCTTATTTTCAAATCAATTGTTTCACAATTCAGGTAACAAGGGTTTATTATCTGGTCAGGTAACATGAGGTGTGTTCTTGGCAAAAACACCTGATGCCACACGTGCCTTGATCCATCTAGCTGTGAATGGGTATCAGTAATGGTTTACTGGTATTTTCTCTGACATCAATAAACATTAAGCTGAGAGGAACTTGCTACCCAATCAAATAAGTCAAATTAGTACTTCGACAAAACTTATAAAACTTTTTTAATGTATCAAAGATGTAGATTTTTTTCTAAACAAGAGGGCCATGATGGCCCTTTATTGCTCATCCGAGGACATTTGGACTGAAAATGTTACCTCTAGAATGTTAACAAGGCTTTTCCATATTTGAGCTTTGTGACCTAGTTTTTGACCCCAGACGACCAATATTCGATCATGAGCTAGAAATCATCGAAACAACCTTTCTGACAAATTTCCAGGATATTTGGGCTGAAAATGTTACCTCTAGAGTGTTAACAAGGCTTTTCCATATTTGGGCTCTGTGACCTAGTTTTTGGACCCAGATGACCCATATTGAAACTTGAGCTAGAAATCAGCGAAACAACCTTTCTGACAAATTTCCAGGATATTTGGGCTGAAAATGTTACATCTAGAGTGTTAACAAGGTTTTTCCACATTTGGGCTCTGTGACCTAGTTTTTGACCCCAGATGACCCATATTCGAACTTGAGCTAGAAATCATCAAAACAACCTTTCCGACAAATTTCCAGGATATTTGGGCTGAAAATGTTACCTCTAGAGTGTTAACAAGGTTTTTCCGTATTTGGGCTGTGACCTAGTTTTTGACCCCAGGTGACCCATATTAAAACTTGAGCTAGAAATCAACCAAACAACCTTTTCTGGCAAATTGCCAGGATATTTGGACTGAAACAGTAGCCTCTAGAGCCTTAACAAGATTTTTCTATTTTTGGGTCATGTGGCCTAGTTTTTCATCCGAGATGACCCATATTCGAACTCGTCCAAGTAATTACTGGTACAAACATCCTGACCAAGTTTCGTGACAATTGAGGCAAAAATGTGACCACTAGAGTGTTAACGAACTATGTGTGGACGGACGACAGACAACGGACATTCATCGATCCTAATAGCTCACCCTGAGCTGGCTCAGGTGAGCTAAAAAATTATTAGCATTCAATAGAACAGATTTGCATACAAAAGCTTGTGCAAGTGTCAAAAAATGCTAATGTACCTGTCAGCATATCTAAGTGTGTTGAGTGTATGTTCACATGAAGAACTGGCAGGAGATATGTTGGCAATCATACACGTCTTAGAGTTACCAATGAATGAATCCTTCAATATGTGGGTCAGTTTACTCTGACGGAACGGTTTGTGCCGACTCTCCTGGTCTATGGATCTGATGCATTCCTTCAGCTGTAAAGTGAACGAGCATGTGTGAAGCTAAGGGAATGTAATAGTTTATTTTTATTATTACACCAGTGAAATAAGTGAAAATACACTTTCACATGACAACATTTCAAGCATAGAAGTTACTGGTCACATTGCGGTTGTCCATATTATTAGTAAAAGAGAAGGAAATTTCAGTGTTGTGTGGGTAATCTAACTTTAATACAAAAATGGTCAAAGAATACAAGAAATATTAAATACCTTGCCTAAACTGACACAATGCTTTGTAGAGTCTAGGATTATAATATTTTAGAAAATTTTATAAATACTTTTAATATTCAATAACCACACTGTCCTCAACTATATTTGCTGTTGTCAAAATGACTGTAATTTACAACAAATACCGTCAGTTTTTTCTTGAGGTTTAAGCCTGTTTCAACAGAATTTCAGTCATTTACAGGTGCAGAGTTTTGCCTAACCATCATTCCTAGGAAGGACCAGTACTAGACTTCAATTTTCAAACGAGTCTGCCAATTTTCTAACATAGAGTGAGATCAGTAGTTGACTCTAGATAAGTGATTTTAAGTCCTCGATCTTAACCATTTGGAGGTGGGTAAGAAACATTGTCAACATGAAATAAACATGGCAGTCTAGTCCTTCAGCAGCTGTGACCTGTTATACATTTACTTTTTAATTTCTAAAATTATTTGTCAGAACAAAATTTTGAATGTATAATATGTGTACATACTGCAAGAAGACTCTGGTTAATTTCTGCACCCTCCATCCTTGTTTGTTTGTCTGTATCAGTGGAATCTGAGGCCCTCTCACTGCCAGCAAGGTCAATAAATGATATCCTGAAAAATTTATATCCTGAAATATGATTGCTATCCAACAAAAATATGATATCATAAAACTGATTGAAGGCCTAGAAAATGAATGCTATACTGAAATATGATTGAATGATATCTGGATAGTTTATCATGTACTATTTTTAAGTCATCAAAGGCTGTCAACCAAATTTTAACAGAAATATAGGGAAAAAGATCAGTCTGACTTAAATACATGATCTTCCCGAGGGGTAGATCCGATGACGACCAATTCAATTTCCTCTTCTTGAATAACCAGATTTCCAATAAGACTATTTAGAGCTCAGCTAATCAGAGAACTTGTTTCAAAAGATGTTCTTTCAGCAACAGCAAGCTGTTTCCTTGGCGTGAGTTTGGTCATAGTGATCTACACTACAACAATAAATCCACAGTATCATCCTCGAGATGATTTATGATACGTTTTGGTGATGTTTCTAATCTATTATGTGTACAAACTACAGCAGCACAGCCATGATGGGGTTTGAAAAATAATGAATGCGCGATACACACATTGGGATACCATCTTAATACAGATATTTTTTCAGGGAAATACAGACTTTACTTCCGCTTTCAAAACCTTGAAAACAGAGCTCTGATTGGCTGGCAAAAAGGTCATCTGAATGTGACATATAGGGCGTCCTCATACCCTCATAGCATACCGCTTTTAAAGAGATGATTTTAATCTGATTGGGAAAAAGATATTTTGGGAAAAAGATGTTTTTCCCCCTAAGTGTAGGAAACTGTACTATTGCAGAATTTGCAGTGTACCTTCCAAGTCGTTTATCTGCCCTGTCCCTTATTTCCATCTGTAATACTGCATGTGATCTTGAAGAGTCTGGATTGACCCCTGTGGCCCCTTTACTTCTTACAGAATTTCCATACTCAAGTACCTAGAAGACAAAAGCATTTATACATAGTTTCATTCACTTTCATCTCTACATGTGTCTAATGTTCCATATTTCAGTTAAAATGTATGGCAAATATATCAGTCAACTTTTGTTACACCGACGGTTACAACCAAATTTTCAGTAGCTAATGGGAATCGGTAGTCACGGAACCAACCTATCTTTTGTTTAACAGAATTTTCAGACTAACATTTAAGTTTTTGGAACAAAATCAACTTTTGCTTCAATTTCTTTTGTGCAATATTACTGACATTTTAACATACAGAACTTTTTTTAGCACTTTAAGTGTAACTCTGGTTGTACTTGTAATATTGACCATGTACCTTAAATACCTGTTTACAATTAAGACTTTTTAGTATTTACATGTCATGTGTTAACATGTTGACAGTTAGGAAGAAATTAAGCATAGTTTGAACACTTCAGAGAGGCAGTATACCCCCCCTCCGACGAGGAGAAATCCTAGGGTCAGCTGGGACCATAAACAACTTCATTGTGAATTGTGATTGCCGACTTTTTATTGATTGAAGGATAATTCTGGCATGATAGCGCTGACGAGGTAGACCATTAAAACAGTCATTATACATGAAAGTATTAAACATCTCTGTAGAGCCTTATAATGGTTCTCTACAGCAGGCAGTTGCTAGAGCAGGTTGGAGTAAGTTTATTATTCCACAACAGATCCACTGGGATCACTTCTTCATTAATACAGCAGACGTAATCTATATAATACGTATGATACTTATGTACAGTTGTTTTGCTGGTTACCTGCATGAGTGATTGTTCATCTGTTGCCTCTGTTTCAGTGAGACCAGCAATACACACACGATGGGAACCATCCTCACGTGCATGTAACCTAATAAATAAACCACACTATGCATTAGTTAAGGTAAATTTATTCAAATAAATATTTCAACCTAAAACAAAAATATTTTCAGTAAAATTAAACAGATTAATTAATTGAAACATTATATGCCAAAATCAGTAAGGCTGATTTAAAAACTAAAATTAGATTTTTATTTACTTGAAACCAGCCAGAAAGGGCAAATAATGTGTATTCTAATTAAGAATTTCCAGCAGCAATTACCGTACCATGTTCTATACATAGTTATTCCAAACTAATGTATATACAAAACCATGGTGGGACATGCAATTTTACATTTCATTAACGCATTAATGAAAGCGACTTAAGTGTTAATTGAGAATGAAAAAGTACAGTTTAAATTTTCTAAGTGTGAATTCTTGTCCTAAAAACAGCATTGACAATTTACAAGTTCTTTCTGTCTTAAAGGCCTGTTCGACATATGAGATATTGGTACATCTATACTAGGTAACATATATATAGTTATATACCAAAATGCAGTATAAACATTATAATTCTACCTGTTCCTTTTATTCAGAAGATCAAAAAGCTGACCACAGTAGATTTCAAAGAAGCTGATCCACACTTTAATAGCCGTACCATACTGTCCGCTCTCGATGATCGAGAATATATCATGGGCTGCCAGGAGATACAAACCTGGTACCTCTCTGTTGCCAATCATGGTGTGAGTTTTACCTGCACCTGTCTGACCATATGCAAAACATGTTGCACTACCACTGTAAAGAAATGGTGAAAAAAGTTCCAGATACATTTATATTCATAATCTTTCAGACAGCTGCACGTTTTTTTAAATTTATACTACAATGTAATTTATCAATTGCGAAACAAGTTCTTACAGCTCAGATTAATTGCTCTCAAGACTCACTCCAGGTGAAATCTACCTTGAAAAGGGAGTGTGTGGAATTATTTGTGTCTTGCCTAAGGACACTACTGCCAATGGCACTGGTAGGGATCCAACCCTGGATCCTCTGATCCTGTGGCAAACGTTCTACCACTGCCCCTTGGCAGTTCCACCACTGCATGTATCTGATGACTATACAGAACTTTATTCAAGCCATCCTCAATTGATCATTTAAGTTGATATCCCTTATGCTTTGCAAATTACTGTCGTGAATTGAAATAACCAATTTCTTATTCAATGATCTTTTTCCAACCTTTTTTCAAAAAGGCTGTAAAATTTGTATATCCCATATTTGCTTTTAAATGTCAAAATTATACTACAAATAAGCAGTTTGTTATCTTACCCGTCAAATATGCAACTAATCAATGGCCGTGCAGCTCTGATATACACATCTTCATTTGTACAAGTTTCTTCAAATACATCATCAAAAATGAATTCATGCTGAAAGTGAAAAAAGTCAAATTTTACAATGTTTACATGTAGGACTGCAATGTTTTTAATGTTTCTAGCATCTTTCTATGACCTTTAATGAATGAACATGCGGAAATATCTCCCAATTTCCTTTTTTGTCTCAGTCATTGATTCTGAACCTACCTTAAGTAAACCTGTATCACATTTGGTCAGACAACCTCGGCAATGAGTTTGACTAAATATTTTGTTCGCCTCATGAGGTTGTAGGGACAAAACTGGGCACAAACGTGTGTTTACTATCACCAAACTCTGGTAACTATTTATACTGATATTTGATGCCTAAGCCATCCCCGTTAAAATTGTTTTTTGACGATCTAAGTAAAGACCAAGACCACTTTAAATGTACATGTATATAGAATAATTAATCTACTGTTAGAATGATAGAACTTGCATGCAAAAACTTTACCAAAATTTCTAAGTATAGCAAGGGCCATAATTTGCATTAAATTCAGTCAAGAGTTATCTAACTTGGTTGTCTGATATCCCTTATCACTTTGGTAAAGTTTCAAATCAATCCCATAAGTAGTTACTAATTTATGTCCATGATAGTAGCTTGCATGCAAAACTTAAACCAAAGCTGCAACACCGATGCCAACGTGAAAGTGACTGTAATAGCCCTCCTTGGGTCTTCAAAAAGTTGAGCTAAAAATTCTGTAAATTAAAAACTGTTTCATTTTCGAACCATATATATGTTATTTATCTATAGTAAATTTAAATGTAAGCAATTAGAAATGAATTATAATGAAATTGCATTACAATAATTGATTTACTACCCTATGTACACTGGTCACTAAATTTTCTACCTTTAATGTATACGCTGTGAGGTCCACTGCTTGTTTAGGTTCAGACACAACAAGGGTCGTGGTACTAGCAGTCCGGATCATGTCGTCTTCACCGTTCTTTACTTCACGTTTACTTAGAGGCCGTTTACGTACACATACTTTTATCTTGTCTTCATGTAACCGACCTGAAGCAGGTCGCGACTTAGGTCGAGCTCCAGATCCACCTCCTAAAATGGATAAAAAGTGAATTCCTGGTAGCCAACTTTCCATCTGTTCTCCTGCTTTCATACAACTCCTGGCCACTATATGGGCTAATCTTGTCAAATTTTATGATTATTTAAAAGTTAAGATTAGGATTTTAGGTATCTATACATACAATATAGATTTTGAAATTCCAAGTAACATTCTGGTGAAATTTTGAACAAGATTTTAAAGCACACTCTATTTTGTATAAATTCTACAAAAGTGAAGGAAGCAAGAAAAAATTTACACCTACTCAATTGGCTGGAAATCTTTTGACCATGACATTAGACTAAATGTATGGTGTTTATTTAATTTACTCAATAGTTTTACCATAACAATAAAAGTCAAAGCTGCTGTTTAAATTCTTTGTTGTATAAATCATTCTGATTTTTAGTTTGCAGCAACCTTACCTGGAACTCCGTAATTGTAACCAGCACCATATTTCACTTTCTCTACAGGTGTTTTGCGCACTCGTCCTGGTAACTCTCTGACCACTGATGCCGTCACGCTGTGTTTAACCGCGGGTTCATAGTCTGAGTGCTCCTCAGAATCTTCCTCGGACTCTTCTGATGATTCCTCATTGCCGATCAGGTCAAGTAACGCTGCTCCAGCAGCTGACAGGTGATGACTACTGGCATTTGTTCTTGATCTATCCCGTACACGTACATCATTTGTAGCAGACAGAGCCCTTCCTGCCATCTGAAACATTAAAATATCATGAGAGCTGGGAATATACCTTTGGAACTTTCTATCAAAATCTGGTAAAAGGACCTACAGTCAATGGCAAAAGTTTTTGCCCCTAGATGCTTAAAACTAATTATCTGAAATTTTTAGCTTTTAAATAAATGATAAATGAAAGTCTTCTTCTTCAAATAATTAAACTCCTCATTACACTGAAGTTATTTCAGGATACTTAAATGCAAAGTGGTTGCTCAGAACGAGTTTAAAACAATTGTCACGCTTCACACCGAAAAACTTAACTTTCCAATACCTGTAATGGTGTCTGTGCTGGGCTTCTATTTCTTTTCCTTGGAGATTTGTTTCTAGCATTATGAACGGCCCTGCTACTTGCAGGAGGCCCTGAAAGGTAATCATCTCTATCTGTTACATTATGGACGGCCTTTATAATGCTGATTAGCTCCACAAGACGTCTTTTATCTTCTGCAGATGTTATACCAAATGCTGGATAGTCACTTGCTGTAAGACGTATTAATGCCTCGGATTTGGTGATTCCTTGAGCTCTAAATGATGGATAGTATCTTTCTAATTTTGCTTCTCGTAAGCATTCATATAACGTTCCCATTTCCTCTCTTAATCAGTAGGCAGAGTCTGTCAATAAAAGTAAAATTGTTTTTTTAAGATTTAATACAATACAGAAAAAGTATGTGTTAAAAATGTATAGAACTGACATCTCACATTACTCATCCAGTAATCACCAACCCACCCTGTTCCAATAATGTACACACTTCTCTCTAATAGTCTTTGTAATTTTATTTATAATGCCAGTGGAATCATCTTGGTAAGCATGATTTTTTTCAACATTGCCATCTCAATGCTTCTACTACATCCAAACTGAAATTGTTTACTTTGTTTACAAACAATCATAATGTAACAATCCCTGTCTCTGGATGAACCATTCTGATTGTAATAAACCTTTTAAAATACACACATGTGAATATCTATCCAAAAGATGGCAAATGTCCCTATCTCATGGAATTATGGTTTTGAAAACAACGTGCTGTAAAATATATGTCAAAGTTTAGTCACTGATTAGGTTGAATTTTTAAGGATAATATATAATTATATGTAAAAAGCTAACAATCAATCACTGCCTTAGTGCAAAAATATATTAAATGTTTTAAATCTTAAGTAAAACCACACTGATTTACGTTTAATGTATGACAAAAATCTAAAGAAACTGATAAACAAATATTAACTTTAGTGATAAATACCGTACAACCATTTTAAATATATCTCTTTAATTAATGTTTCACATAAACTAACACACAAGAACTCAAGATCCAAAAATACGTAAAATATGTGCTATAAATAAAATTCATACCTGCGTCAAACACGTAATAATGATTTCTTCAGTTATTCATTTATTGGACGTAGTCCAAGCTAATCTTAATCCATCAGAAGCTTTTCAAATAAAAACAGATGAAATTAAACAATAAATTGTAGGAGATTTATAATCATAAAGAAAAATCCAGAGATGTGTGCATAATGTCATTTCATTATTTATTAAAAAGGAGGAAACACATGACAAAATATGATATAAGATGACTGCATTGAATATTCAAGTTCCAACATGCACTCTATTTTTATCTCAAGAGTGCTGTCCCTTGAAAACTATGAAAACAATAAATAAATGCTCATTTACTGCAACCTTTAAAATGCCACTGCTAATTTCCTTGTTTTTTCGTACTCTTTTTTTTCTTTTGTCTCATGTAAATCAATAAAATATCTCTACCATATATATACAATACACTATACTGATCACGCTGAACTTCAAGTTCAAAATCTACTTTCAGTTGCAATATTCCAATACTTAATTTGCAGATATTTCCTACAATATACATGCAGTTTTTCACACCTTGCGTAACAACAGAGAAGCGATCGAGATGTTTTCCTCAACAGATGTTTCATTCCGAGATGGGAACTTGATTTCGTATTGATTGAAATCTTTGAAGCGGAATACGAATGGGAGACGCCATTTTCAAACGACGCGGTTGGCAAGGAAAAGTCAAAAGAATCCGAATATGGATACAACTACGACCGCACTACGGGAAGCCGGTGACACAACGCCGTCGTAATTTTACGAGTTGTCCCCTATCCAGGAATAATATGCGGCATTATCCCATCTTCTTCTCCTAAAGGAATTTGCCATTTTCATGGTGCCTACTAAACGACGGTATCGATCAAGAAACGCCGGTATCCGCCGGTATCGCAAATCCCGGTATCCGAAATGCTTGAATGAATGTTGCAAGTAGTTGAGAAAGAGGCGTTGGTCGAGGAAGAAACTGCTAGTTGTGTACTTATGAAAGGAAATATAAATTATGCAGTTATAGACGATGAATATTTAATAACCGCGATCTGCAAATACCAAAATAGTGGCAGAACTGTATATGAAGACTTATATTTATTTAAACCAGGGTCCGTAATATACGGACCCTGTTTAAACATTTCTCTATACAATAATAAATTTAGCACAAGAGTAAGATTATTCAAGTAAGCTTTTGTTTAAATGGCTGTTTAGGTATTTATGTTCAGGACAAAATACTTGCAGATTTTATAATATTTACTAAAATCTCATACGAGTCATAGTTTGAGTATTTTCATTCACGATAATATGATGCTTTCATGCCTATAATGACATTGCATACAGATCTCTTTTTATATACCTTTTACAGTCGTAAATTATAATTAAAATAATTCATAAAAAGTGTGTGATATACTTCATGCACTGACTATGCTTAAACATGGTAAGTGCGCTACAAGTTAACAACACGTGCATTTAAATATTTACTAGATTTGATTTTTTTTTTCAATTAATGTTAACAGTAAATTATGCTGTGTACAAATATAAGAAAGTGACTCATGTCAACTCTTGACTGTTTTAATTTTAAGATTGAATTAGTGAATAAAAATATTTTTGTTTGTTTATGCACTCCATATGCAGCTTCTTAATTTCACATTTATTCTACTTTCTCATAGACTTCAGATTTAAGTAATTAATCCGTGTTAAAAAGTGACAATATACAAGGTGACACTTTGGGGCCCCTATAATCCCTTAATTGGGTTGTTTATTCAGTATCGGTCGCTGTGAAAAAGACAGTAATTAGAGTAAAATATGCTTTTATAATAAATCCTTTGTCCCGCTTGAAAAATATCAAATGTACGCATCACATACATGTAAACATATTTGTAGTTACTTGCTGTGGTGGGTTATAAAAATATTTTTAATTATTTATCTCTGATGCTTCCCCTCCTACTAACTGCAGGGTGTAGTACTTATGATGTTAGATAGGCTCGTAAAAAGCATTCATTCGTTCGTTCATGCATTCAACTTTTACAGAAATACCTCTTGTTTCTTGTGGTCTCTTGGTTATTGTTTAGTATGTCTTTGACAAGCTTAATTGTACAACATGTCCCACAATTGTATTTATTTGTTCGTTCATTTTAACCAGTCAGTTCTATGTTTCTTAGAGTATAACATCGCTAAGTTTATAAATTTTAGTTTTTTTATTCGGTAAAAGTGTACAGGACATGGCAATGACATATTGATAAGGTGACTTTAATTACAGTAATATTCATGTTTACTATTTATTCGTGACATCTAATTTATTTGACTTACATGCACATTTGCAATCTAGACATGCATAATTATTATTTGAAACATGGACAATTTGAGCAAAATATAATATGCAGTCACGTATTGAAGCACAATTAATGATTTCAAGTACATGTAAGTGTGAATTGCACTGATGTGGTTTCATAAAGAGACGTCCGAGTTTAGTCCTTTAACCAACCATTGCATCTCAGTTAATCTTAATTTGTACATTACGGCTTCATATTTAATTATTTTAAGTAACACATACATCAAATTTACCAAAAAAAGTTTATACTTTATAATTGTTCAACCATGTACACACGCGACACTCTCAATTATCGATTATTTAAAAGGATTAACAGTCTGTTGAATGTGTGAAAAATCAATTATAGGCGATACCGGCGGATACCGGTACCGGAGGATACCGGTACCGTCGTTTAGTAGGTACCCATTTTCATGAAAATAAAGATTGTTGATAATTGATAAATTACGTTGATTTCTTGATCTGTGTCACTCAGACGCTTTATCACACTGGCTAAGACAAGCAGAATAAATACAGCTTAAAATAAATTATCTGTTTGACCTATGTCGACTGTACCATCTAAATACTAAAACTTCTTTGAGCAACATTCCAGGCATATAATACCCACGCTCAAAGACACGGAATAAAGCTCTTATGTGATTAAAAGCTGCCCTGTCTCTGGCTAGATTCAGTAAATCCACCCACTCGTGAAATATGTTAGGATTTGAACCATTGACGTAAACAAAAGAACATAACAGTCCTCTAACTGAATGGAGCCATTGTGAAGCTGGCCCTACAATATCTTGTATATCGGTCCATAAAGTAAGAATCTCGCGGTTTTTATTCATGACTAATCTCCACTGTAACTGTAACCGTAGTTTTGCCCGGGAAGAGGGTTTTATTAGGGGGCGTTCATGCTACCGGAAAAAGGGGCTTGGTATCCTTTGGGGGAACTGTAATTAAATGAATATTATATGTAACTTCCCCGGGGAAAATGCCATTTTCATATATAGATAGAAGGCACTTCTTTTTATTACATACCCATTGCCTCTCCACTATAATCCGATTTCGAGAACTGAGCCGTGATAGTACGTTTAGTTTATTATAAAACAACGGTAAAACCCGAGAAACATAGAGGTCGTAGCTGAAGGGTAAAATTCAGACTATAATAAGCTGATCACTTTTTATAGAGTGCTTTTTGTCTGCGTCTTTTCATGAATTGTTTTTCTTTAAAACACTGGTTGAAACGTTTCATGTGGGTATAGCCTGTGATTTTCGAATTTCGATTTTCTATTAGAAATGGCAGAAGGAGGTAGTGTATCGCCGGATCCCGACGTCTCCATTACGACTGGAACCGGCGGTGGATTCCGGGCTAGGATTGAAAATGTCAATAATATTACAATATCAGATTTCTACAATCCTTGGAATTTTTATTCCTTATTTCTGCAAGGAGATAGCTTCGTTGTTAAGCACCGTATACTAGTAATCCTCATTGTGACGGTACCATGAAATTGTCGAAACGTTCAGGCAGGATCACAGGCTACAATTTCAGATGTAATAAAAATAGAAATCATGTGTGTGGATCTAGATCTAGAAACTACAGCTTTTTTAAATTTAAAAACTAGCAATTCAGGACGTTTTGGTTTTTGTGAAAACTTATATTGAGGGCAACACATTGTACTCATGTAGCAGGATGTCTGGTGTTTACTACCAGATCACTGAAGTTGACTGGGGTAGCTTCGTGAGAGAGCTCTTCAAGGAGCATTCCGTGAGACGTATTTATTGCCGCAAACTTTTGCGGGGAAATAGAGATAGATGAATCGTTATTTGGCAGAAGAGTGAAGCACCATAGAGGTAACCCCAGGAAGGGATGCATAAAATAGTTTTTTGGCATGGCTGAGAGGTCCTCCAACACTGTAATTCTATATCCTGTGAAGGACAGATCGCAACGCACGTTACTACCACTAACAGAACGACACGTTGAAAAAGGGATCCACTATTTTTTAGTGATGGCTGTAGTGTTTATTGCTCCCTGATTGATGCCGGTTATAAGCACTTCACGGTTATCCACAAACATACCTTCAAGACTGGTGAGGTAGTTACAGTGCACACAAATCGCATTGAAGGAGCTTGAAGGACACCAAAGACCTCTTCAAGACCATCGTCGGTACTAAAGTTACCAAGTTTGAGGGCCATCTTGTGGAAGTGATGTGGAGGTCGGAGGTGAAAAGGAAATAGTTTGAGCCATTCTTCCGCCTGTTTAAAGAAGTATATAATCAGAATGAGCCACCTAAATACACGTACACCACGCCCCTGTTTGAGTCACGGGATTTGGATTCCACTGAAGACTTGGGTGAAATAATACAAGAATGGGAGGTTGTCCCCACCACCACTGCCATTGATGAACATGATTCAGATGTCATGTAGAATTGCCAATAGAACATCCAGATGTAAGTATACTTAGTTCCGATCATGAATCGGCTAACGTTTCAGCCAAAGCAAGTACTTCAAATCCCTGACCCGCACTCAGAAATTTATTGATGATGACAGCGACAGCGATGTATGGAACACTACAATCACGGATCCGAGCGCTACTGTGAAGCTTAAGGCGCCTTTACGTTTAAGGCTTTAAAAAAAACAGGGAAACAGCGATAATGCTATGAAGACAGCTGGCAGAGATATGCGAACAGACCGTGTGTGCTATCCAGCAGGATATCAAGAGATCACGAAAACTGGACGCGGGAGGTGCCTTAAGACAGCCCTTACACATCCGCACGGGAAGCTCGCGTTTGTGTGGTCATTCTCGGATTCAGACTTCGCCTAAAGATGTAGTGGCCAAAAAATTGTAAATAGTGTACATATTCACAGACATAGACTTTTTATTCCTTTCTATACAGCAGAGAACAGTTGATGCTAAATAAAACAAGAAAAAAATGTGTAATGTTGAATTAAACAGTTAAATTTATAAATCATTATTTTATGATATTATGAAATAAACCATAAATATATTTCAACAAATTGTGGGGCCACAAAATTATTTATATTGTAAGCAAACGTCTAGACTTGTTGTCAGAAGTTGATGTGAAAACATCTAAGTAGTATTAATTTGGGGGACTCCTTGTATTGTTAACTATTATATTTAAGAGAATTAACGACGTTGTAAATTAAACAAAAGTCGAATCAGTATTTTGCTGACAGACTGTACTTTAATGAGGATAAAAAGTAAACTGATACGAATATACAAAATTTCACGGTATTTGGAGACAGACTGTACTTTGAATTTTGCGGTCAAGCAATAATAAAGAGTAAACTGATAGTAATATACAAAAGTTGTCACGGTATTTGGAGACAGACAGGTACATTGAATTTGCAGTCAAGTAAGGATAAAAAGTAAAACGGATAGCAATATACAAAGGTTAAACGATATATTGCACACAGGATGTACTATAAATTTGGCAGCAGACAACAATAAGAATAAAGAACAAGCAGATAAAGGATAAGCAAAAGCTCAAACTGTACAGTAACGTAGAATATACAGGGATAAACAACGGGTAGCGATACTCAATAACGCATTGGAATATGTGTGTCGTGCTATCGATTTCTTCCGACATCTTACCTGTAGAAGCGCCTTATCAAGTTAATCGAACGCATAACGCAAATTGGCCGATATCGAAGTACCCCTATCGTACTATTTAACCGATAGCGTCATCATTTCTTTTTCAATTTTCTTCAAATTTTCAGTACATAACCAAAACATGTATTTTCTCTATAGCTATGTAATAATTAATATACTAAATTAACATTAGATACGAAATATTTTGAGTTAAACACGGATATTCTACGATTATCGGCGTTGCAAAAAGTTGGCTAATATTAGTGAAAAGTTATAGTAAAATGGTCAGACATATTCTGCTACTTAGATGTATTATCAACAGATCTTGGGAAATCCCTGAAATAAAATGAACAATGTGCTCTTTTAAAAATTTAATGTATGTTACGGATACGCAATAAACAACATCATCACATAATAAATAGATTTGTATAAAATGGAATTCCTTGACAGTAACAACCGGTTTCTATGAACATCTATACACGACTCCCAGAGCCACACCTGCCTGACTTGTCCCAGCTCTCGGTGCACCAGCTTACCATCTAGAAAAATAAAAAGTTTTGATACAGAATAACATTGGGTCATGAATTTGCATTTCGTCCAGTTAATTGAAAAAAAAACCTGCTATCATTGAACCAGTCAAGATTGGTTCGACACTTGACCCGAATGCCGGTGGTTTGAATCTCAAACACAGCACTTGATAAGACTGTTCCCGAAAGCAGCTAGTGACAAGATAGGTAGATAAAGCTGTTCACTCCTCGTAAAAAGGATATCAGAACATGTATATAGTGTTTTACACAATGTATCTAAGAAGCTTCATCTCTATACGTAGCTGCTTAAAAATGGCCCAAACAGCCTAAAAATATAATATAAAAAAATTATGTTTTTTTCTCATGGACCTGTATAAATTTATTATCATCGCCAAAAATAATGTCCATTCTATTAAATACACCCAGCATTGATTCTACGTTACAGACAAACTGTACTTTGAATTGTGCAGACAAGTAAGGATAATACATTGTGTGGTTATTAGTATAGTAACGTGATCCAGCATGCCGGATTTGCTCGAGTGGTGCGTCGGATAATACAGTTTGATCCGACCTCGACGAGAGCCAATCCGGCTTATGGATCACATTACTATATTAAGAAGAAAAAACCCTTTTTAGCGCGAAATATACGTAGTGTGCGACGTCAATTTATTGACGTCATCATATAAACAAATAGCAACGACCCAGTCAAAAGCGACGTTATTAACGTCAAGTGCATTTTAGGGCCAATTGAATGCACTCTTACAAATTATGCCGCGCTATTTGTATTGCACGTACATACAATATGGAATTTATTTCTTTCAGGCTGTATTTTTGGCAGAATATTTATAGGTATATAATAACAAGAGGGCCAAGATGGCCCTATATCGCTCACCTTGGTACAAGTCCACTTGCCTGGTGGAAGATCACTAGATAATGTTATATACCAAATAAGTTTTCCTATATACGCCTTTGTAAAACAAATGATCCCCCCCGGACAAGGCCAATTTTGACCCCAGGGGCATAATTTGAACAAACTTTGAAGAGGTCTACTAGGCAATGCTACATGCCAAATATCTAAGCTCTAGGCCTTGTGGTTGCAGAGAAAAAGATTTTTAAAGTTTTCCCTATACAAGCCTATGTAAAACTAAGTGACACCCGGTGCGGGGTCAATTTTGACCCGGGGGTCATAATTTGAACAATCTTGGTAGAGGTTCACTAGCCAATGCTACATGCCAAATATCTGAGCTCTAGGCCTTGTGGTTTCAAAGAAGAAGATTTTTAAAGTTTTTACTATATAAGCCTATGTAAAACTAAGTGATCCCCGGTGCGGGGTCAATTTTGATCCGAGAGTCATTTCCATTGCGTGTGTTAGAGATTCACCTAGCAGGGATTACTTTTATTTACACTGTCCTGTGACTTTGGAACATGGTGGGGGTAAGAGTGAGGTTGGGTGCGCACCATAAACCGGTTTAAGCTCCCCAGTGGTGTTTTTGCCACTGACCGTTCCAAGGCGGTGCCCCACTGTGTTCCTTTAATTGTTCGTTTTGTCCTCGTGTGTTTGCTTTGTATGCTAGTGTGTGTTGGTAGTGTATATGTGTGTGTGCACATGATTGTGTGTGTGTGTGTCGTGTGTGTGTGCGTGTGTGTGTGTGTGTGTGTGTGTGTGTGTGTGTGTGTGTGTGTGTGTGTGTGTGTGTGTTGGTGGTGTGCACTTCTGGGTGCTGTGGGGCTCGTTTTGGGGAGGCTGCGTTTTTGGTACGTGGCATTCCCTGTTTGATATTATTTTTGTTTTTTTGTTTTCATAATTTGTACAATCTTCGAAGAGGTTCACTAGCCAATGCTACATGCCAAATATCTAAGCTCTAGGCCTTTTGGTTTCAGAGAAGAAGATTTTTATACGCCCGAAGGGACATATTATGTTATCGCCTCGGTGTCCGTCTGTCCGTCTGTCCGTTAGCAATTTCCCTTCCGCTCTGTTACTCTTGAACCCCTTGAAGGATTTCGAAGAAACCTGACACAAATGTTAACCAGACTGAGACGACGTGCAGAAGCAATGTTCCGGATGGCTGGATTCAAGGTCAAGGTCATACTTAGCGGTCAAAGGTCATATGATTTTGTTTCCCTTCCGCTCTGTAACTCTTGAACCCCTTGAAGGATTTCGAAGAAACCTGACACAAATGTTAACCAGACTGAGACGACGTGCAGAAGCAATGGTCCGGACGTCCGTCCGTCTGTCCGTCCGTCCGTCTGTCCGTTAGCAATTTCCCTTCCGCTCTGTAACTCTTGAACCCCTTGAAGGATTTCAAACCTGACACAAATGTTAACCAGACTGAGACGACGTGCAGAAGCAATGTTCCGGATGGCTGGATTCAAGGTCAAGGTCATACTTAGGGTCAAAGGTCATATGATTTTGTTTCCCTTCTGCTCTGTAACTCTTGAACCCCTTGAAGGATTTCGAAGAAACCTGACACAAATGTTAATCAGACTGAGACGTTGTGCAGAAGCAATGTTCCGGATGGCTGGATTCAAGGTCAAGGTCACACTTAGGGTTGATTTTGTTTCCCTTACGCTCTGTAACTCTTGAACCCCGTGAAGGATTTCGAAGAAACCTGACACAATTGTTTACCACATTGAGACGATGTGCAGAAGCCATGTTCCGGATGGCTCACTTCAAGGTCAAGGTCACACTTAGGGTTCAAGCGTCATATAACTGTTTGGATATTGCTCTGCATTTGCTCTTGATTACAGTGCTCTTGTTTTTATTTGGGAGATTCTATTTTGTTTGCTTAATTTTTTTATTGAATTACTTCCCTTTTATGTTACTATCAATAGCATATTTTGTAACTTTTTTATTATTGGCAGTACGGAAAAACCGAGACCACTTTTCTGTGGTACAACATGAATGGTACCTCCAATTTTTTGGTGTTTTTTGACATTTTTGTACCAGGTTAGGATTTTCTGGTTGGGGACTTAGATTTTTTTTATATAACTTCAATTTTTTATTCTTGTTCCTGTCCGTTGGGCTTCAACAGCCTAAATTTTGCTCCCATTCTCTGATACAACACTTCGGGCGTATCTTGCTGCGCTTTGCGGTGCTCTTGTTAAAGTTTTTCCTACATAAGCCTATGTAAAACTAAGTGACCCCCTGTGTGGGGTCAATTTTGATCCGTGGCTCATAATTTGAACAATCTTGGTAGAGGTCTACTAGGCAATGCTACATGCTAAATATCTTAGCTCTAGGCCTTTTGGTTTCAGAGAAAAAGATTTTAAAAGTTTTTCCTATATATTCCTATGCAAAACTAAGTGACCCCCGGTGCGGGGTCAGTTTTGACCCGGAGTCATAATTTTAACAATCTTGGTAGAGGTCCACTAGACAATGCTACATGCCAAATATCTTAGCTCTAGGCCTTGTGGTTTCAGAGAAGAAGATTTTTTAAAGTTTTTCCTATTTGTTGCCATAACAACCAGACTTCTGCATGGAATGGAATTCTTTGAACAACTTTGATAGAGCTTCATGCAAGGAACATCCCTGCAAAGTCTCATCAACATTGGCCCAGTGGTTTCAGAGGAGATGTCGTTTGAAGGAAATGGTGGACGGACGGACGGACGGACGTACGACGTACGACGGACGCCGGACGGAATGCGATCCTAATAGCTCACTCTGGCACTTTGTGCCAGGTGAGCTAAAAACAGTATAACTGATAGTAATATACACAATTTGTAACATTTTTTTAGATATAAGGTTTGTTACAGGTGACACAAATACTAGGGTATGTAGCAACCTCCAGATTTAAGCCATATATGCAATTTTTTGCAGACAGAATGTACTTTGAATTTTGCAGACAAAAAAGAATAATGAACAAACTGATAAATGATAGGCAAAAGTTGAATGCTTTTTAAAAATGAAATCTGTCTGCAAAATAGAGCTTCTACTTACTGTAGAATCAACGGGTGTATATACGTTGATTCTACGTTCCTGATTTATATCATAATGTATCAGTTTATGCACTATTCTTATTTGTCTGCAAAATTTAAATGAAATGTTTCTGTAAGATATGAATGCAGGACATTATGCCCAAGGTAATTATCCCCTTAGCTCGATTTTGCACAGGGGGCATTAGTCTCATCATCATTTTGCAAAAGCGGACATAAGCTTCTTCATCAAATTATATTTCTAAATGTAACTGGGTTTAGAACCAGAACGGCCAATTTCAAGAAAGGTACTGGTCCGTTCTGCGGGCTGACTGGGTCCGGTTCTAATTTTTATCTTTTCATCAGGGGAAATAACTCGAAAATACTACACGAGAACGTAAACAATAATAAAATGGATTTTGAAGATTTAGGGCTGCACGATTGGTTATCCAATCAGTGTAAGACCATGGGACTTTCTAAACCTACAGGCATTCAGCATAATTGCATCCCTCACATTTTAAAAGGCATGTAAAGAAAATTTATAGGGTATTGTCATTAGATTTCGCGATAAAACCACATGTCATATGATTTTGTTTTGTCTGTTAATGGTCATTCAGGTCTATTATAACGCCTGATTTGTGTATCACATACAGATATGTGTATCATACATCAAACAATTTTGTCTAATTCATTTGTATTGTCGTTTTAACACGCATTTGGATCTGATATTATTAACAGGCTGATGAAATTGCCCGATCGGACTTACAAAAATAACTTTTTTAACAATGAATCATTTTAAACATTTTACATTATTATATAACTAAAGGTACTACTTATCAACAGGAAAGGGAAATATATTCTTTTGGTGCAATGATACGGTCAAACCCGTATCGCGACACAGCCAACCCATATTGCAATACACGTCTATTGCGATATATTGATGTAACAGAAAAGCGAAGAAAATAGAATAAAATCAAATCACTTCTGTAAATAAAGTGCCACAAGTGGATCACAAACAATCCCCAAACTGCTTAAATGATTTTAAGCTATTAACTCTAAGACTATGGGCAAGTTACGTTATATTTGAAACCAAAGATGGTCAAACATGATCTTCTTTTTCTCCTTTTTTTATTTAATTTCATGCGTAGCAATGTGTAAATAAAGTGACGAGTTCATTTAACTCTGAATATCATATAATTCTTGGCTTCGCCATGACGTCATACTAGCTAGTTAACCAATCGGATTATTAGATCGCATTCACTTCGTCTCTCGGTGAAAGGTGAAAACTTGGTCTTTACCGTACACACATAATTTATGCAAGTTTAAGTTTATTTCGAATGAAACAGAAAGCTTTTAACAACACAGAATTACTACAAATTCAATTCTATGATAATATCCCGGTACAACCTCTTTTCGGCCGGCTAACAGCATTTCGCCGCGGATTCGTTACTTTGAAACACATTAGCGATTTGAAACCAATGTATTCATGTGAAATAACCATTTATCTTTATAGATATGCAATGAAAACAAAACTCACCTCAACACATGTTTTAGATATCCTTTCCAACATGGCTGACCAATTTTCCCTTAACCGGAAGTTGTACAACCCGTATTCGGCCAATGTGTATAAAGTATACTGCTCTCAAAACAGTGCGTGACAATAGTTAGTAATCAGTTTAAAAGTAATCTTGACTCCAAATTCAACTGTTAATAAGAAGTTAAATATTCAAAACGTATTTACAAGGTACTTCTAGTGTCATAAAGTTAGTGGGTGGGGTCAGCACAGATGGGACACAGAAAATGTGTCTCCACAACTAATAACCTTTACCTGTGTACAAAACGACAGGTGTACCAATCTCTTACACTCTTCACATTCAGCCTGTATGACCACCTAGTGAGCATATGGTTCTTAAAAAGAAATAAATCAATTGCTTTCCAAATGATAGCTATAATCATTAATACTCTATTGCAAAGAAAATCAATAAACACCGTAAGGTACCACAGCTTATAAATGCGTAGCTTTCTGTGTGAAGTATACTCCTCCATATTTGGAAAAGTGGGCGGAGTTTGTAAAATAAGATCCTCTGTCATACAGCGAGACTTGTCAACATCCAAACATTGGATTAATTGCAGAATACATGTATTTTGGAAGTGATATTTTTGGAATAGTGAAAACAGGTGAAAATTTAATAGTCTGTGTATTCTTTACGTGTACTTACCCTTCTAATCTCCATTTTTCTTTAAAAAAATACGGTGACATTTCATGATGTTTAATAAACAAAACGTGCGCGTGCTAGCCCGGAAGGGGCGTGTTTTTGCGAAAAACTAAAACTTTCCGGGGCCGGCCGAATAGAGGTTGTGGACGTAAAGAGGTTGTTGCGGGATAATTTAATGGTAGACACTCGTCTTCTATCATTTTTAGCTCGACTATTCGAAGAATAAGGAGGCTATTGCACTCGCCCCGGCGTCGGCATCTGCGTTGGTTAAAGTTTTTTATAAAGTCAAATATCTTGATTACTATCAAAGGTATTGACTTGAAACTCAAGCTATATGTTTACCATCAACATCTACACCTGGGGAAACAATCCCCATAACTCTGTTTTGATTTTTGACAGATTTATGCCTCTTTTTATACCCCCGCACAACGAAGTTGTAAGGGGGGTATGCTGGAATCAGCTTGTCCGTCCGGACGTCTCCCCGTCCGGCCGTCCGTCGGTTTTTCCTTGTCCGCCCAATAACTTAAGATTCCTTTGACCCACAGTCTTCATATTTGGCATGGAGGTTAGTCATGACTAGTAGATGACCCCTATTGATTTTGAGGTCACCGGGTCAAAGGTCAAGGTCACAGGGGCCTTGACTTCAAAAAGCTTGTCCGCCCAATAACTTAAGATTTCTTTGACCCACAGTCTTCATATTTGGCATGGAGGTTAGTCATGACAAGTAGATGACCCCTATTGATTTTGAGGTCACCGGGTCAAAGGTCAAGGTCACAGGGGCCTTGACTTCAAAAAGCTTGTTTCATAAGCTTCCGCATTTGGATTTGGGTCAAAGTCTGCTCCTGAATAAATTTCAAAATCACAAACATACAAACTTTTGCTTTCACACATTGTATAAAGTTTTACTCCAAATCTGTCTGGTTTGTTTGGAATATATTGTTTAAAGGAAAGCCTGTCTTTCCAAGGAGCCATGGTTTCATCAATGCATATACTTCCTTCTGGAGTATAAACATTTCAAAACGTGATGATACGCTATCATAGATGGGACGAATCTTGTGTATTGGATCCCATCCGTCCTCACCCCAATGGAATGCAGTTTCATTATACCCCCACAAAACGAAGTTGGGGGGGGTATATAGGAGTGAGCTTGTCGGTTTGTTTGTCGGTCGGTCGGTCGGTCTGTTGGTTTTCATGGTTTCCGGATGATAACTTATGAACAACTTTACCCTTTTGAATAATTTTTGGTACACACGTGCAACTTCATGAAATACAGGTCAAGTTCAACTTTGGGGTCAGTAGGTCAAAGGTCAAGGTCACAGTGACTCTGAACTGTAAAACAGTTTCCGGATGATAACTCATGAAAGGCTTGACCAATTTAAATAATTTTTGGTACACACGTGCAACTTTATGAAATACAGTTCAAGTTCGACTTTGGGGTCAGTAGGTCAAAGGTCAAGGTCACAGTGACTGAACTGTAAAACAGTTTCTGGATGATAACTCATGAAAGGCTTGATCGATTTAAATAATTTTCGGTACACAGCTGTAACATCATCAGATACAGGTCAAGTTCGACTTTGGGGTCAGTAGGTCAAAGGTCAAGGTCACAGTGACTCTGAACTGTAAAACAGTTTCCGGATGATAACTCATGAAAGGCTTGACCGATTTAAATAATTTTCGGTACACAGCTGTAACATCATCAAATACAGGTCAAGTTCGACTTTGGGGTCAGTAGGTCAAAGGTCAAGGTCACAGTGACTCTGAACTGTAATGTTAAATAGTTTCCGGATGATAATAAACCTATGAAATTGAACTATAATTGATAATTTCTAACCTTACACATTTTGTATGCTATTAAAACAATACATTTACACAAGTTATTGTATAATAACTCAACTCTATGTCCTTGTGGCCATTCCTTTCTTATGGTTGCCATACTTCTGTGACAAAGCTGTATTGTGGGGGTATAATTCGTCACTCTTGTGACAGTTCTAGTTAACTTAGAATTTTTGGTTAAAGTTTTTTATAAATTCAAATATCTTGAATACTATCAAAGGTATTGACTTGAAACTCAAGCTATATGTTTACCATCAACATCTACACCTGTGGAAACAATCCCCATAACCTGTTTTGATTTTTGACAGATTTATATCCCTTTTTAACTTAGAATTTTTGGTAAAAGATTTTATAAAGTCAAATATCTTGAATACTATCAAAAGTATTGACTTGAAACTCAAAGTATGTGTCAACCATCAACATCTACACATGAGGAAACAATCTCTATAACTCTGTTTTGATTTTTGATAGATTTGTGTCCCTTTTTAAATTTTTTGTTAAAGATAGAATACTATCGAACGGATTGACTTGAAACTTAAAATGTATGTTTACTGTCAACATCTTCACCAATGTTTTTGATTTTTGACATATTTATGCCCTTTTTAACTTAGAATTTTGTCACAGTTTTTACCAGACTAATATGGAAATACTCAAAATGGCTTTCTTTTGAAATGTCATAGAATAATTATGCAGCATGCAGCAGTCATGCTTTTTTTTAAATTCTATACATATCAATTTTGAAAAGTTAAAAAATTATTCATGATCAAATATACAAGGTCATGTTTTTTTTTGAAATTATCCCCCCCATCCTCCCTCCAGTTGGCTTGCAGAATCCAGAGTAAGGCTTTGAATGCAATGTACATTTACAAAGGTCTTTGAACAAGTTTCATATCTTTGACCTTAATTCTTATAGACAATTACACAATACTCCTGTTCTTAGACAAAAACCCCATTTTACCAACAAGCTTTCGAATAGTCGAGCGTGCTGTCATGTGACAGCTCTTGTTCTTCTTTGATTTTATGCATTTTATAAGTAAAGATGCATACAGACCAGCGATGAAAGCCGAGGAATCACCTTTCCCGAATATAGATATTTTAATCAGTGCTCGGATGTGCGAAGCCGAGAATGGGAATTCGTACTGCGGTACGTATCGGCCAGGCTCTGTATTGCAATGTGCCGGTATAACATTGCACCATTGATATATTCATTGATGAAATTTTATTTTGTAATTGGAAATCTTAAGTAGTCACCACATTTACTACAGTATAACCAAAAACACAAATTATTAAACGACATTCAGTGTACTGGTCTGACGACGTGAATTAAACTACAGATCCCGGTCAACAGACACTTTTTAAAGAACGTTCTTGGGCAAACCCGCAACAGTTACTTCCTCTTAAAGTGGGGGCGCCACACCAATTCATTGTTCTGGACAAAAATGGGGTAACACTTTTACAGCTGATGCATTTCTTTTTAAAAGTTTTCAAAAATCATTAAGTGTTTCAACCTGAGACATTGTGAGATCAGCTGATTTTTGAAAAATAAAAAAATGGAAATGTGTTACTCACTATTTGCTATTCTGCCGGAAGTCCTGGCAAATCCAAGATGGTTCCTGTAGCGGAGAACTGATATTCAGATTTATTGAGATTATTACAAATTCATCTGACATTCAATTCAGAATTTTTTTTTAAATTTTATTATGCGTAACCTATAGGCACTTTTGCTTGGCTTTTCCCTATTACAAAGTTCAGCTTTAGAGAATAAATTAACAAATGAATAAAAGTCATCTTGAGATATTTTAACCTATTAAAAATAAATTGGAAATCACTGAAAAACACAGTTTTGAAGATTTTCAGGGCAAATCTTCATGAAAGTTTCTGAAACAGCTAGAAAATGTTATTTGTAGTAGTAGAGTATGGAAAATCTCAACATCCCTAGAAACCATTCAGCCATTTCTTGCGCCAGGCTTTTGGCACTTCTACTTTCAGTTTTCATATTTCATATGTGAAATCAGAAAAAGCACCAGTGCGACAAACTATTACCTTTGTGTATGTTCATTATGGTTTCTTTACAATTATGTGACTGTGCATTTTCTATGAATCTGAGCTGTTTAAGAGCTTTCTGTCGATTAGTAATGTGGAAAAACCTTGAATATGGAAAAACCTTGTTAACACTCTAGAGGTTACATTTTCAGCCCAAATATCCTGGAAATTTGTCAGAAAGGTTGTTTCGATGATTTCTAGCTCAAGTTTCAATATGGGTCATCTGGGGTCAAAAACTAGGTCACAGAGCCCAAATATGGAAAAGCCTTGTTAATACTCTAGAGGTAACATTTTCAGCCCAAATATCCTTGAAATTTGTCAGAAAGGTTGTTTCTATGATTTCTAGCTCAAGTTCGAATATGGGTCATCTTGGGTCAAAAACTAGGTCACAGAGCCCAAATATGGAAAAGCCTTGTTAACACTCTAGAGGTAACATTTTCAGCCCAAATATCTGGAAATTTGTCAGAAAGGTTGTTTCGATGATTTCTAGCAACTTTGTTAAAAGCAGTTGTACTCGGGTGAGCGATAAAGGGCCATCATGGCCCTCTTGTTTAAATTCATAGGCCCCATTTTGGTTATACTTAATACATAGTCTCACTATTTCCACTCGAAGGCAGACCGATTTTACAGGTTGACATTTTAGAGTTGTCCGGCTTCTACGTCTCACTTTGATGTGCCAATAGCTAGGAACACTTACCCAACACAATTCTGTTGGGCACTCATAAACGCAATAAAATCCATTATTTAGATGTATTTATAATTTAACATGATAGGATTCAGTTTAAAAATGATGCTAACACAATTCCAAGTTACATTTACCTATCTACACACCTGCATCAATCAGTGAAATATGAAAATAAACGGCGTATCATGCCTTATGTGTAAACTTGCATGTTAAGCTTAAACATTCAGATTTTTATTAAGTGTTGAACTTGAGATTTTTCATAAAATCTTAGGTTCTCATTTAAAGACATATTTAATTCTTCATTTTAGAGCGTAAAATTGTTATTTGAACTAGGTAAATTGTGTATTATCCGCAAGTTGTACCTAATATTGAAAGTATACTTTCTGCCTATTATGGAGCATATTGAAATTAGGCGTAGAGGTGTGACAGTTATAAAATATCACTCAGATCTGTGAAAGGGGTCACACTGAAATGCCAAATTAATTAGGCTACTTAATACATTGCTTATATTGGAAATATCGTTGTCATCTTCATGCTGTTTAAACTTTAATAAAAAAAAGTCTGTTTCCTGTAACCCTACCAATCCTCCTTTTTTACCCCTGACCCAAAGTTTTTTATGACCCTGAAAAAAATTTGCATGAAGAAAATGTCTATTTTCATGGAATTTGGTGTTGTCTGTATTCATAAAATATTTTTTAACCAGGTTTTCCGAAGGAAAAGTCCTGGTTATTAGATTGGGGTATGTCGGCGGGCGGGCGTAAACAATTTCTTCTGTGCGCAACTCCTCCTACATTTCTCAACGGATTTCAACCAAACTTTCACAGAAGTATTGTCATGAAGTGCCCTGGCGCATATTGTCGGGGTTTTGTGATTTGGTCATTTTTGACAGAATTATGGCCCTTTGTTTTTTTTTCACATATGTAATTCTTCTGTGCGCAACTCCTTCTACACTTCTCAAAGGATTTCAACCAAACTTTCACAGAATTATTGTCACCAAGTGCCCTGGCGCATATTGTCGGGGTTTTGTGATTTGATCATTTTTGACAGAGTTATGGGCCTTTGTTTTTTTCCACATAATGTAATATATATAGAGAAATACTCTTCTGTGTGCAACTCCTACATTTCTCAAGGGATTTCAACCAAACTTTCACAGAACTATAATTGTGAACTAAAGAATTTTGAATATATAATGTTCTGCCCCTGGTCGTCCGTCCGTCCGTCCGTCTCCTTATTTAAATATATATAAAAGGGAGAATACTCTGTTATTAGAAAAGGGAGAATACTCTGTTATTACTGTCTATTTTTAGAATAGATTACCAGTCCTGTATACTTTGGAGTATTCTGTTACAGTAAGATGACAAAATTTCTCATGAGACCAGCGGTTCAAACCCCACACAGCAAGTTTTTTTTTTTTTTTTTTTTTTTTTTTTTTAATAATTTTTGCCTGAATTATGGCCCTTTGCTTTTTTTCCACGTATGTTATATATAGAAGAATACTGTCATGTGCCCACTTCCTCCTACATTTCTCAAGATATTTAAACCAAACTCTCACAGAACTGTTGTCATCAAGTGCCCTCGTGCATATTGTCTGGGTTTTGTGTTTGGATCAATTTTGCCTGAATTATGGCCCTTTGCTTTTTTTACACATGTAATATATAGAAGAAGACCTTGTTTCTTTTTCATATTATGTATATCTACTGACTTTAAAAACACATTTGTGCTCGGCCAACAGACAAGAAAATGAAAACCTGGTTTTGTGACAATTTCCTGTCACTTGTTATTGACACGGCGGCGTCAGTATTGAATAGGTTTCAAATTTGTACCATGGGGTTGCATAATCGAATAGGGAGCAGCCAACATTATTATTGTAAATCTAAACTATGTTCTATGTAAGAAAAATGACTTTTATGAATCATTAGATTGTATTAAGTCATTAAAAAAACAATATAATACAAAATACACATGTCTCCTTCTTTTATTTCAAAACTTTGGACACATTTAATGAGTATTTAATAACTTTTCCACAAACTCGTAGACCACGGGTTTTTTATAGCTTTGTTTACGGACCTTACGACCCGATTTATCAAAGCTCAGAAATAAAGATTCGGAAGATGTTTTGCTATCTTAAAACGCTCAGATAATAGAATACATGGCGCCAACGTGAAAAATCAACGAAAACCCATTTTAATTACTACATATTAGACTATTATATTGAAACTGTAAAGAAAAACCGTTCACCCAACTATGCAATACGTAGGGCCCTAACGGAATTCCATTCCATCATTTGTAAACAAAAACAATCAACAAATGGAAGTTCTGTAAAATGTATACGTCACAGCATAATTAATCATGTGGATTTCGTCTCTCCGCCATATTGCTGGAGTGTATATGCTTCGGGAATAGAAAGAAAGAAAAATCCACATTACCAGCTACAGGGAGGGAGGGGCAGGTAATTCTGTTTTACAGATAGTTCTTTTTCACAATATTTAGACCCGGTGTAAATTATATTTGCACAGGTTTTTGCCTCTGCTTCCTATTAACCGACCTGTAGTCAGTGAAATTGTGGGAGGAGCCATGGTTATAAATAGTTTTGTGTATCAGTTCCTTGGTATCTAAAAATAGCCAGTGTAAAATTAGCATCCGAAAATAATTAATGTTGTGAGAAAAGAGGTATTTAATTATCACAATAGACAAACAATATGGAAGTTACATAAGGGTTTAGTATTATGCTAATTTCTAATAAAAAATTTATTTTTATAAATCAGTTTCATAAACAAAAAGGATATACAGCTAAATACACAGAGGCACGGACCGGTATTACTGATTACCGAAAGCAACTCTTTACCGGAAACAACCAAAAACAAATGAGATTACCGGAAACAAGTCTTAATTCAATAGTTTTTTTATGTTAAATACACTTTTTATTATTCCATAAAAATTAATGTATTTGTTGAATATGTGTAATTTTAGAATGATACGTTAGATTTTAAGCGAATTAGTTCGATGTAACTTAGTGTGTACTTTATGTTGTAACGATTACCTCCCTTAGACGATATTAAAATCCCAAATCATTGCAATCACGGACCTATATACACATGTGTATAGGTCCGTGTTGAAATGAAAGATCTTTATTAGGAAAAAGTATTACTTTTCTTTTTTTGTATTTAAATAGTTCGATAAATTTTAGCGTTATTTTTTGTTCAAGTTCTTTGACAGTTTAACAACTTATCTGCATTTCCAGTTACGAAAATTCCCATGAGTGAATGAAAATAAAAAACAGAAACTAGAAAATCATTTAAAATCTTTTTATTTGCATATATCATTACAAGGATGAATAAAACATATAACATAATTAACATAATGTGTATATAGGTCCGTGACAGAGGTAATGATCATTTTATGTAGTAAAAAAGGGTTCACGCACATTTTATATAGAAACCTGCCCCAGTGCCCATCTCCCAGCCATGCTTCAAAAACATGCGTGGCGTCTTTGATGCCTTGCATCAAAATTCGTCTTGTTGATTTCTTCCATAAATATTGCAATAAAAGACCTAGTACATGTAATAGCTGAATACTGTTCTGGGTACCCATCAAATTACAAGTTCACATTAAAAAAAAAATCCCTACCTACCAACCCAACCCATCTTTTCTCCAGCATGTTACATGAAACAGACATAATTATTTTAGGCCTAATGAATTGATTGACGGAATTGAATTATTCTGTGTACCAGTGTTTAACATTTGACTGCCGTAGACATACACATAGTCACATGTTCTGTTTGCCAAAAAGTTAATAACACAGTAAGATAAAGAAAAGAATAGGGATGGCAACGAATACTCAGTATTCGAGTACTCGCTCGAACGACCGAATACTCGATCAGCAAAACGGTATTCGAGTACTCGAAAACAAAATTGTTTTTGGCAAAATTAGCATCATACATAAATGATTTAAAATCATAAATTATCGCTTTTTGCTTCTGACTGACTGACTGGGTGGGGTTGTTTATCCTCGGTACTTGGCAGTTGCTTCCTCCAACTGACAGCCTTTACTTGTCATTATTCTAATTCGTATCAAAACACGCCAGGTGATGTGCGAAAATTTTATTGTTTAATCCGCTAGGTATGCCCCTAAATGCAATTGACATTTTGACATGCAGGTATTGTTATGATTCTGTGCTGTTAATGATCTTAACTAAACAATATAGACGTAAGATATTGGGTTGTAGTTTTCGCAGTTTGTTTAGAAATTAAAATTAAGTGCATAATAGCAATTACACTATGTCGCCTTTGCGTTTGTTCGATAAACTGTAAATGCGGGTCTTGTAAGCAGAAGTGTGCGGAGAAAAGATAATTATTATCTCTCACCAGAAAAAAATTCAAGAAATGTAACTCATTTTTCCTAAATCATATATATAGAATATAGCAGTCTTTCAAAGTCTCTTTTCTGAATATCTCAGTAATCTGTACACTTGCATGTCAACTTATAAGTCAAATTCAAATACGCCTCTGTCGAAATCGTCTTCTTGGAAATCTTTTAAGCGGTGTATTGATGACAAAACCGTGAAATGTACTCTCTCTATAGTAGAACTTACATACTCTGGTATGTACTTCTATATTTCGAACACGTGAATGACCTTTTTTCGAGTACTCGAGTACTCGATCGGAAGAAGGACCGAGTACTCGAATATCAATTTTGGGATTCGTTGCCATCCCTAGAAAAGAAAGATATTAGAATTCTAAGAGAAAGTATATAACCAGATATACTGATTGGTGTATGATACACAATTTATAACACAAATCGGGCGATATAATAGACCTGTCAACTTTTTAGCTCACCTGGCTATGCCAGGGTGAGCTTTTCTGATTGATGATTGTCCGTCATACGTGGTCCGTCGTCCGTCAACATTTTGATTCAAATGACATCTCCTCTGAAACCACTAGGCCAATGTTGATAAAACTATGCAGGAATGTTCCTTGCATGAAGCTCTATCAAAATTGTTCAAAGAATTCCATTCCATGTAGAACTCTGGTAGCTGTGGCAACAAATAGGAAAACTTCTTCTCTGAAACCACGAGGCCTAGAGCTTAGATATTTGGCATGTAGCATTGTCTAATGGACCTCTACAAAGATTGTTCAAATTATGACCCCCATGTCAAAATTGACCCCGCGGGGGTGGTCACATTGTTTTGCATAGGCTTACATGTATATAGGAAAAACTTTAAAAATCTTCTTTTCTGAAACCACAAGGCCTAGAGCTTAGATATTTGGCATGTAGCATTGTCTAGTGGACCTCTACCAAGATTGTTCAAATTATGACCCCCGGGTCAAAATTGACCCTGCGGGGTGGTCACTTAGTTTTGCATAGGCTTATATAGGAAAAACTTTTAGATATTTGGCATGTAGCATTTGCTAGTGGACCTCTTCAAAGTTTGTTCAAATTATGACCCTGGGGTCAAAATTGACCTTGCCGGGGGTGTGGGGGGTCACTTGTTTTACAAAGACATATATAGGAAAACCTATTTGGTATATAACATTATCTAGTGATCTTCCACCATGCAAGTGGACTTGTACCAAGGTGAGCGATATAGGGCTGTCTTGGCCCTCTTGTTGTTGTACCGGTACTTGAACATATTACCTCTTCCTAGTCTGGGACTTAAAAACCAGACAAACTAGTCCAAATATAAGTGCAAAGTGCAATGATGAAGGTCATAACCACCGTGATGCCAGAAGATTGAGGTCATTATTCTCAACAATTAAAGCACATTATAACGGATTCTTTTAAGAATCAAAGTTAGTCTTACTAGTGTCATTAGCTTAAACACAATAAGTAATTAAGCCTCATGTAACTAGTAAGTACACTGAGTAAATTGTACAAAACTTATATGTAACGTGTAACGATCATCAGTATTAGACATATCATAATCATGTTTGATATTTGAAAAATTCTTATCAGACTAAATCTTAGTTTTAACAGAAAATTGGTTAGCTTTTAGCCAAATAACTGAAAAAAGGAACAAATCTACTGAAACTGAACCTGTGCACCAGTGTATTGTTACAGCTTTAATACCCAGATGTACATGGCAGAATCCATAATTTTTTTTTTTTTTAGTTTCTTATGCTATGAATGATATAAATATATATAAATATTGGTAAAATTTACTACAGGTGAAGACTGTATTGGTTGTGCAAAGACAGGAAGTGGCAAGACAGCTGCCTTTGCTCTCCCGATTTTACAGAAGCTTTCAGAAGATCCCTTTGGAATATTTGCTCTTGTACTCACACCAACAAGGGAGCTGGCCTTCCAGATATCGGAACAGTTCAGTGTTCTAGGGAAACCTATTGGAGTGAGGGTATCTGTGATCACAGGAGGACTTGGTAAGAACATTTTAGACCCTATTATATGAAGCGAATGCTATAGAATTATGATGATTTGGTAATGAAAAGGACAAACTCCATGTCCTGTATTTACTTTGAGCCAATTTTTCCTCAAAGTGCTGTTCACATAGCACTCATTTTGTAGCAGCTGTAGCGAGACAATATTTTGTGTGTGCCAATTTAGCATTTTTGTAGCCAATTTTGGTATTGGCTACTGCCAGAGCTGGCTTTGTTCAATGTGAAAGTTTATTATGCCTTCCAGTACAATTAATGCAGTTATCAGGGTAGATCAAAAGTACCAACAGTTTCAGGGTCATATTAGTTAGTTATAGGAGTCATTGTGTACAGTGAACTATTTTCAGACATGATGCTGCAGGGTTTAGACCTGTCTGTGAAGCCGCATATTGTCATTTCCACACCTGGGAGACTGGCTGATCATCTGCAAAGCTGTGATACCTTCAGTCTGAAAAAAATCAAATTTCTGGTGAGTCAGTTTATGCAGGGTCCGTATATTACAGGGTTATGAAACTCTACTATATAATGGTGAATTAGCTATAATATGATGTCGGGCTATCGATTTTTTCTGAGCCGATTTACCTGTATTTATGAACGCGACGGCTTTATCGAGCGGAAGCGTGTTTATGCGTGAAATATTGTACCCGACTGATACTAATGTCGTTATTGTAAAGGCATTTTTTCTTCGATTTTGATACGATTTTCACATGATTTTCAGCAATAAAATTCTGATTCTAGCAATATAAATATCATAATCATAATATATAAAATTCACTATGAAAAAACGAGTTAGACGCAAACTGACGCGATGAAAACTGTATTTTTATGCTGAAAAAAAAATATATGTGAGAACAAAATACACGACAGTTGCTTTGTTTTTATAACATTTTCCTCTTCTTTTCCATTATATTTTCAAAGTTAAAGGGTTAATAAAATGAATACTTTTTAATATATTATTTTTAATATATTGAAAAGGACATGTAAATCTCTTTATAATTTCTTTTCTTCTTGTCCGGTTACCCCCTCCTGTAATATACGGACCCTGGTTTATGTAACACATTAGTGGGAAGCTTTATTTGTCTTCCATGCCGTATTTCTCTTTATACCTTAGTTCTAAATTCCAAAGGAGGTCTATAGTATTAGTATAAACCTGTACATTGTTAAAACAGTTTATATTACTTTGCTATGTCAGTAGCACGCACAATCAATACAGTGTTTTAAGTTGATAACTTGTTCTGTAGAAAAGCAAAAGTCTCCTGTTGTTACTCTCCCATCAAATTTTATATTTTCTATGGAAGTGTAGTGGTAAACACTAACATTATTAAACATACACTTACTCGGTAATACAGGCAATATTGTAAATAATCTCCCGCCATATTATACATACATGTAATTCATGAGATACATCTGTAATTGTATTAAACATGATACTCACTGTTAGTGGTGCAACTATATACCGATATACCTGTATATTGCAATACAGCGCCAGGTCTATACTTACCGCGGTACAAAATTTCCATAGCGCGACATTCGTAGTTTAAATGAACTTCTCCCTTTATACATCATTGCACATTGATACCAATGTAAAGATGTACAAAAATATATTTCAGACTTACACATACTTATTAAGGTTGCCGCCACATGTCAGTCCGTCTGATGTAGGCTTATCAGAGAATGTTGCTTGCCTTTGATTTAATGAAACAGTTTGAATTGTGTTTGTTACATGTGTGTATGGAAAACTTCATCATAATGTTGTATACGGAAGACTTCATCATATAATATTGTATATGGAAGACTTCATCATCATAATTATGCTGGTGTATACGGAAAACTTTGACAAATGCTGTTGTGCACATTTACTATAGCAAATTCAGAAAATAGTTATCTAATGCTTGTCAGTTTTGTCTGCCTAAGGCAAGTTGCTGTTTGATTTTTACCCTGCTGACAGCCTGTGATACTGCCTTTGTGACTAGTGCAGATCATGATCAGACTGCACAGATCATGATTTGCATTGTTTGCTTTCAGTCTGTTTTTTTTTTACTGAGCACGCCTTTGGACGGACGCCCCTGCGTAGGTGTTATTAGGTGGTATTTCCATTGTTCTCAAACAATAGAGTGGCCACTTAAGTAACAAAAGAATGACCACTTAAGGGACAAAAGACGGAATGAAGACAATAGATTTCTATTGTCTTAGACCACACCTCCTACCACCTAAGGTACCCAGCATGCGTGCAGTTTATGGTACTGTCCAAAATGAAAGATGGACAAGTCTAGAAATTAAGCAGGGTGAGGGTTGATTCTAGGACTAAGGTGTATGACACATGTGAAACTATATTCAGGTACTGGATGAGGCCGACAGGTTGATAGAAGATGACTATGGTGAACAGATAGAAACAATATTCAAAGTGTTGCCACGGAAACGGCAGACCTTACTATTCAGTGCCACAATGACACAGACGTTACAACAACTACAGGAAGTGGCTCTCAACAAACCGTTCTTCTGGCAACAACCCTCTGAGTACGTACTTTATGAGAATCAAACAAATGTGATTGAAAAATAGTTCATAACTCCCAAGAATAGTATTAAGTCATTTGTTGTGAAGAAATTGTCAATGTTCTTTGTGGAAATAAATCTTTTGAATGTTTGTATAGAGGTAGGTGCCCTAGAGTATTGGCAGTCTGACTTGGGGCTTCCGTGGGTCGGCCGGAACTACAAACTGTCTGGATAAAGAGAGTAAGTGCCCATGTGTGCGAAAACGAGTGCATGAAAACATTGGTGTACAAATAAATGTTTATAATTTTCAACTTTTACAGGATAAAAGTCAGAAAAGGAAACTACTATATACACTGACCTAGAATGAAAGGTCTGAATTTATTTTCAGGGTAGCCACAGTAGAACAACTAAAGCAATATTACGTGTTGATGTCAGCAGATGTGAAGGATGCCTATATGATGCATGTGTTAGACATGTACTGTGAGGCTCATCCTAAATCTTCCATCATGATCTTCACATCAACATGCAAGTAAGTCCCATAAGTTTAGGTTTATCTTCAACACTTTAATTATAAGTGAATTTGTCATGCCGTGAAGCACATTTTCTCCCCATTTAAGTAACCAAGCTCTGTAACCTTACTTAATTCCTCACGGATAAAAATATTGTAAACAAAGTCCATTGAATTCGCATTGAGCTGTTCAGAAGTTAGAGTCTAACATCATATGGCGTCATTTCACACAACTGGCATCTATTATATAGAGGATAATTGTTGGTTTCGGTGTAAGATCACGTTATAATTTCACCGAGTGGGCACCAAAAGTGATATTTTCACGAGTGGCACAGCCACGAGTGAAAATAACTACTTTTGGTGTTCATGAGTGAAATTAACGTGAAATTACACCGATACCAACAATTTTTCTGTTTATTTTATAGTTAAAACTCTATTTTTATTGAGTTTGTTTCTATAAAACATCGAAAATCGCGGGAAACGTCATCAGAAAACATAGAACAAATGACGTCATTTAAACGACGTCATCGTCGCATGGTCTCCAGCATTAATAACGCCGGTATACGTTTTGACGTAAATCCGGGCTAAAGATTGCAAAAACAGTGAAAAATAAAAATGGTAATCCACTGTTTCAAAACTGTGGATTATCACTTTTATTTCACTGAGAAAACTCTATAATTCACTGGAAAACATAAAATAAATTTTTGGTCATTGGGAGGAAAAGCAGAATGCAAGAACCATGACATATGCTTGCCTCTTTTTTCAATTATCCCCTTAAGGTTAAATTTTCTTGACTGTAGCACAATTCTTATATATATTATACTAATTTATTTATTCTTGATTGCAAAACAAGTTCTAAAATTATTGAATGGAGTTTGTTTTTATATATTGGGGGAAAGTGAGGAGACATTCATCATGCTGAGAGTCATAAATCACCTTCAGTGATAGCTATAGTTGACACAGATGCATATTCAGCTCTTTTCACTGAAATTCTAATTTCTATTTTTTGTTATCAACAGTTGAAAGATCAGTCATTACTTTATTGTGTAATGGGGCACTTTACTGTGTTTGCGATATTGGAAATGAAAATTTATGTTACTTAACTCTTCTCTGTGGGAACTTTTAAGCAAAGTCTTTTGACATACTGGAGTGGACACAATATCTGTAAAACAATCTTCAAGAACACCTCCTCATTAAGGTGCCATATGACCTGACATGGTATTCTTTGGCAAGGAATAAATGTACTAAAATATAATTTTATTCTACATTTAAGATACACACAGATACTAGGTATGATGTGCCAGGAGTTAGGCTTTGATTGTGTTGTCCTTCACTCACTCATCAGACAGAAGGAACGTCTGGCTGCTCTGGCAAAGTTTAAATCAAATCAAGTCAAGATATTGATTGCCACGGATGTCGCTTCCAGGTTTGTGTGCTACTTTATAGAACTGCATTAGGCAGGTCGCGTTCATAAATATAGGTAAATCAGCTCAGAAAAAGTTGATAGTAACAGACAAAAATACTTGTCGGACATTTGTCAAGCTCACAAGTCTTGGTTATTCCAGCCAAACTTAGGATATTTGGAGCTATTTTTAGCTAGACTATTCAAGAATAGGGAGGCTATTGCACTCGCCCCGGCATCAGCGCCTGCGTTGGTTAAAGTTTTTGATAAATGCTTAATACCAATCTTTGAATATTGATATTGTGGCAATGAATAGTAGTACAATGCACAAGAACCATATTCAAGCATCACCACCTCGCGGGCATTCGTCACTTATGAGTGACAGCTCTTGTTGTTTTATAAGTTTCACCTTAATGCTTTCACAGTATACCTATTCTTAGACAAAACCCCATTTGACTGACAAGCCCTCAAATAGTCGAGCATGCTGTCATGAGACAGCTCTTGTTGTTTATGGACAATATCCCCACTCGCACAGTATGAATGAAAGGAAATTACAGCTTTAGAATTCAACAGCTATGTTTTTGCATATTGCGATTTCGGTTTACATGTTTGTCAGTAAAAATCTTTGATTCGTGGAAAACACGGTTGGGTTTTCTTTTTATCCCTCTTCAAGTAGTGGGAGGGGGGTACAGGAATGGTCTCCGTCCATCTTTACATCCATCAGTAAAATTTCATGTCTGCTCCATATCTCCTTAACTACCTGAAAGATTTTTATAAAGCTCAGGTTAGAAAAAAATTTGAAGGAGTTCTTTCTATGACAAAAGCTTTCTTTAATAATTACCCAAAATAACGGGTTGTGGTAATTTTTGATGCACTATGATATTTTATGAAAGATTATTTTAAACCGTAAATGTTTACCAATCTGTCGAAACAATATCAAGAAGTTCTTTCTATGACAAAAGCCGTCTTCATTAATTACGCAAATTATCAGGTTGTACTAACATTTGATGGATTTTGCTATTACTGTACAGAATGTGTAACTACCGTCATTTATTTCTGAAAAGATTTTGCAGACAGTGTCTGTAGGTGTTAGCAATTATTGCTACAAAAGCAGTTTAGTTATTTCATAAGTCTGCAGAAACCATGTCTACTCTTGTGAAAAACTGAGCTACTAACATGTGTTTATCACTTTACATGCGGCAAAGAGCAATTCTTTCACCACTCTGTAATTTTGTGATTGACTGTTGGGTGTGTTTTAACATGTATGCCCTCTCGGGTAGTTTGATGGCATGTTCGAATGTAATTAAAGATTGATCAAGGTGCAGTGTTCATTTATAATTGGATGCTTAAAAAGGTAACCGTAAGATTTTGATTTTGAAAGGACAGTGTTTAACTAGCCTCAATATTTCAACTGCAAGACCGACTGATTTTACAAACTGATATTACATAGATGTCTGTCTTTACGAAGGGCGGCCGTCGTAAATATCAAAAAGCCCTGGCGCACAATTTGTTGGGCTAGTGTTTAACAAAAAGTCAAACTTTTGCGAGGGTTGTTAAAAAAGTTGTTACAGAGATCCAAAGTGCCAACTCGGGAGAAAATAATCATGGTAGTCGTACGGATCTGACAAGGAGTCGTTAAGAACAGACCATATTAACAGTAATATGTATAGGGAGAAAATAAAAGGGTCGCTGTACACAGAACGTCGCTGAAAACAGGAAATCGTGAAGACAGTCTTTACTGTATAGTGAAAACTTCAAAGTCTTCTATTCTAAAGCCACAAGGCTCAGAGCTTAGAATTTTGGTATGTGACATTGTGTAGTGGACCTCTAAGAGTATTGTTTAAATCATGACCCCTGAGTCAAAATTGACTGTTTCTGTTATGTGATTGTTGGCCTTATATTGTAGCCAATGGTAGACAGGTGATCGATATAGGGCCATCTTGGCCCTCTTGTACAGGAAAACTTTAAAGATCTTCCTCTCCAGTAGGGAGAATGTCTCATTTACAATTCAAGGACTTGAAAAATTACTAAACCCATAGCATTTTAGAAATATGAATTTCAAGCACTTTCCAGTGATATAAAAATCTTCAATATTGGCCAAGAAATGAAAAAGTTATTTTGGAATGAAAATTCTGCGGCTGCCTTGGATATGTATGTTTTGATCAACATTGGTTACAAGTGTGTGTGATGTCACATGTCAGCTGGTCTATTAAATGATAAAATATATAAAGAAAATGATGTTTGGTAAGAAATAACATTACTCGAATAGTTATGTGAAAATTATTTACAAAATAATTATTGATGCTAGTAGTCATGATAAAATTCCATGATAAAATGAGTAGTAAACTACAGGCAGATATATTATATTATATCAGAAAAAGATCCAATAATGCATATTTAAAGTCCCTGGAGCACAATTACAAGTAGCTCTTATTTTACCAAGAAAGATGTCTTACTGGTGGAAATGACCTTTATTTGTACCAAAAACATTCCTAACTTTGCTTTTTAAATTGATAAGCACATGTTAGAAATATAGCGCAGTATTTTTTCAATGATAATGCAAAAAATAAGAAAGGCTTTCTGGCAACTCTTTTTGATGAAGAAACGATTTGAATGAAAGGCATATGTCAAAATTGTGTTAGAGTTAACAGAACATGGTTCTATCAGATAATCCTTATCCTATTGGTAAGTTTATTTTTCTACATCAGTACATTCAAGGTGTTCCTGGGACTTTAAGCTCACAACTGAATTACTATCAGTGGCAGAGGTTAGTGAGTGGAAATCCCTATACTATTAGATTTATTTCCTCCAGTACTGAAGAGTATAGATCCATAAGTCAAGAAGCAAGTTGGAGAAAAAAAATCCCTACCTACCTACCCACTCAAAAGCATTTGGGTTGCATTACCACAAACAAACAATATTTTAAGGATGGCCTAGCTCCAAAAATTATAAAATTGAAAATGGTGGAACATGTACATTTTTGTATTATCAAGACCAAACATGGTCTTCTGTGGTCAAGTGGTTAGTCGCTGACTTGAAACCACTGTAACCTCTCATAAATTGAGGGTCATGTGTTCGAGCCCTGCTACCAATCATGTCTCTTTATGTGAGAAAGTTGGCAGTTTCTTACGGAGGACAGGGGTCTAGTACTGGTTTTTCCCAGGAAAGATGGTGAGGTAAAATGACTAAATTACGGTTGAAACAAATAATGTCTATTGCAGAAGATAACCTTGCCTAAACTTACAATAGTTAAATTTTATTCTCATGTACACAGGAATAAAACAATTCAGCAGTGACATATTGAATAATTGACTTCCTGATCTCTTAAGATGAAACTGCAGAGGCACAGTTACAAGTACATTTTTTCCCCAAGATTTGTACTTATATAATGATACACTTAAGGTTTCAGTATAGCATGAATAGAAATCCATGCATCTGAAATCTTTCATAGAAAAAAATAAAGTTTTCCCTATTTTTAGCTCACCTGAGCACTTTGTGCTCAAGGTGAGCTATTGTGATTGCATAATCTCCATGGTCCATCTGTCAACAATTGCTTGTTTGCATACTAGACACCACAATTTTAGTCCAGTCTCAATGAATCTTGGTACTAGGTCATCTAGGGTCAGAAACTAGGTTAAATTATAGGAAAACATTGAAAGCACACTAGAGGCCACATTTTCTACCTGCTCTACATGAAACTTGATCAGAAAGTTTGTCTCTATGAAATCTAGGTCATTTTGAAAATAAGTCACCAAGGGTCAAAACCTAGGTCACATGGTGAATTGTAGAACAACCTTGTCAGCACTCTAGTTGCCACATTCATTACCCAATTATTATGAAAATAGGTCAGAATGGTTGTCAAATGATTTCTAGATCAAGTTTGGATCTGGTTCACCTGGAATCAAAAACTAGTTTACACAGGCAAATCAAAGAATATCCTTGTTAACATTCTAGAGGTTACATTTAATTTCCCTATCACTATCAAAATTGGCCAGAATGTTTGTCTTGTCAATGTCAAACAGAATGATTGTGTTTTTGATATAATATTGTAGTTTAAGGTTACATTTCAGTTGCATTGGGTGATAAGTAGGTCAGGTAATTTATAATAGGGCTATTTTAGCCCGCTTTTTAGCTCACCTGGCACAAAGTGCCAGAGTGAGCTATTAGGATCGCATGCCGTCCGGCCATCCGTCCACCATTTCCTTCAAACGACATCTTCTCTGAAACCACTGGGCCAATGGTGATGAAACTTTGCAGGGATGTTCCTTGCATGAAGCTCTGTTAAAGTTGTTCAAAGAATTCAATTCCATGCAGAACTCTGGTTCCTATGGCAACAAATACGAAAAAATAAAAAAATCTTCTCTAAAGCCGCAAGGCCAAGAGCATAGATATTTAGCATGTGGCAATTTCTAGTGGACCTATACCAAGACTGTTCAAATTATGACCCCTGGGTCAAAATTGACCCTGCCTGGGGGATCACTTGGTTTTACATATGTTTAGATAGGAAAAACTTTAGAAATCTTCTTGTCTGAAACCACAAGACCTAGAAATTAGATATTTGGTATGTATAAATGCCTAGTGGGCTTATACTAAAATTGTTCAAATTATGACACCCAGGTAAAAATTGACCCCTCCAGGGGGTCACTTGATTTTGCATAAGCTTATACAGGAAAAACTTTAAAAATCTTCTTCTCTGAAACCACAGGGCCTAGAGGTTAGATATTTAGCATGTAGCATTGCCCAGTAGACAAGTTTGTTCAAATCATACTTCTGGGTTCAATATTGGCCCCGACAAGGGGGTCACTTGTTTTACAAAGACGTATATAGGAAAACTTACTTGGTATGTAACATTGTCTTGTGGTCTTCCACTCTTGTTCAAATCATGCCTCTTGGGTCAAACTTGACCACACCCATTAGGCAAGTGGACATTTTTTTCAGGTGAGTGATATAGGGCCATCATGGCCCTCTTGTTAAATATAATTTGAAAAGGGTTATATCCAAAGATACTGAAAAAAAGTTTTGTGACATTCCACCGGTTGAGTCATAAGGAGAGGCCATTTAAAGATTTCCCCTTGTGTGTTAATCATGGAAGATGGATAATGTACACCAGGACAACCCTCCTGTACTAACAGCTCAAAGCCTTCAGCCCAGATCAATAAATAAATCATTTTCAGGCATCAGGCTTATGACACAATTCTGTTTTATCAGTCCAAGATCAACTCTAGCTCTACCATCTATCAAACCCCATTAAAAGAATATCAGCTTTATACCTGTGATTGTGATATTTCACATTAGGACAAAAAAGAGTGACATATAAAATGAAATAAAAGTGTGACATATACAATGACATAAAAGAGTGACATATACAATGACATAAAAGAGTGACATAAAACACTGACATAAAACAGTGACATATACAATGACATAAAACACTGACATAAAACAATGACATACACAATGACATAAAACAGTGACATATACAATGACATAAAACAATGACATTTACAATGACATAAAACAGTAACATATACAATAACATATACAATGACATAAAACAGTGACATATACAATGATATAAAACAGTGACATATACAATGACAAAAAAACAACTACAAATACAGTGACATAAAACAGTAACATATACAATAACATATACAATGACATAAAACAGTGACATAAACAATGACACAAAACAGTGACATATACAATGACATAAAACAGTGACATATTTAATGACATAAAACAATGACATATACAATGACTTAAAACAGTGACATATACAATGACATAAAACAGTGACATATACAATGACATAAAACAATGTCTTATACAATGACATAAAACAGTGATATATACAATGACATATTCAATGACATAAAACAGTGATATATACAATGACATATTCAATGACATAAACAATGGCCAGAGAATAATAATAAAACTAAAAATAATACTGTAGTGTGAGTTAATGTTGTATAATGTCTATAATGATGATCACTAAAGCTTGTCCAGAACCTTTAGATCTGGGGAGGTTCAAAGGAATATACTTTGAAAATACTAGAAGCAAGAGTTATTGAACATTGCTCTTACACCTTAGGCAGTCAGTCAATGTATAACATTTACAAAAAACAATGTGTTATACTTATGATGAATCTAGGCATTATCTTCCGTCCACCACAGGAAGAAAATCAAAATACCGAAAGTTATCAAAATACCAATCAACGGATTTACAAACAGGTTAGTAACTACATATTATTATTTGTGTATTCAAATTTTAAACCATAGCATACTAATTTTGTTTTTTTTCACATAAATGTAAATGTAACATGAAATGCAGTTCAAAAAGTTATCCATCTAGTTTGTACTAATTCATTTTTTCTCAATTGCGAAACAAGTTCTTACAACTTATAATAATCGCTCTCGAGACTCATTCCACATGAAATCAACCTGGATGAGAGAGAGGCAATGTGGAATTATTTGTGTCTTGCCTAAGGACACTACCGACATGGCAATGGTAGGGATCGAACCCGGGGCCCTTCGATCCTGAGGTGAATGCGCTATCCATCTACATTGTACTTATCCTAAAATATACTCCAGGAAACGTTAACTGATCAAACAGCACAAAATTCAACCACATGTTTTGTCCTAACAGAACATGCTTGGGTGATTGTTTATGACAGTATTTTGTGTAATATTTCAGAATGTTCCAAGCCCCTGCTTACTATCGTGATGTATCACTGTGGCTGTCCGAGGTCCTCAGTGACATTGGTGTTAATGAGAGGAGAGTGAAGAAGAGAAGGAGAGCCATGTTACTGACGGAGACTGCAGCAACAACCGCAGATAGCTTATTTGGTGAACCAGCGTCTACATATATATTAGGAAGTCAATCTGAAGGCACAACTACAAGAGGACTCTCCTCTGACACAGATACACTTTACTGTCTCAGTTATATCAATGTGATACAGGACTGGGCTGAGTGGTCTCATGGTAAATTCAACCTGCTATTGATCCAGGATGAATCAACCCCACCAGGTTATTGTTATTTACAGTGGATTAGAACTGACTCTCCAGTTCCTATGACCATGGTGACATTTTGGAAGAAGCACTTTGCAAAGGACACACATGGAAGGCTGTTGATGAAAAACACAGTCATTGATGAATTAATAATAGATAATGAACAGCGACAAGGACCATCACTGCTTTCAGAAGGAGTACCAGGAGTTCTTGACCAGGATACTATTATTTCATTTCCCTTCAAGTCCTTGCCACAGTCAGTCCAACACTGGTTAGATCAGGAACATTCAGTGTGGCCTAATGAAGAAATGAAAAGATATGCTGCAACATCTGACTGTTTTGTTGTTCCCACAGGTGGTAGTGTCGGTGAACATAAAGATTTCCAGTGGAGAATTTCTACATCATTGGCTGAGAGATGCTTCATGTTTAATTTCAATATCACTCAGATAAGGTGCTACATTGTTTTAAAGATGATTCTCAAAACATTTATTAATCTTCATGGACAAAAGCACATAACAAGTTATATGTGTAAAACAGTTTTATTTCATTGTATAAAGAGTAAACCTTCACATGTTTGGAAGGAAAGTAATATTCTAAACTGTCTACAGTACTGTTTGTTAACACTTAGGCGATGTATATATCACAGCAATTGTCCTCATTTCATTATTCCTGGAAACAATTTGATGGCTGGTAAAATTACAAGGGAAAACAGGAATCAACTACTTGAGAAGATGTCAGACTTAATACAGCATACTGCTGGTTCTCTCCTTGGGATTCAGATTGATGACCTTGGACAAAGACTGTTGTTGAAATTGAATATTATACATGATGCAGATTACTATGATGTATTTTCTGCTACAAATACTAAAATATCTCTAATAGATGCCGGTTTCATACAATTGTATATTGCTCGTGCATTTGATGAAATACATAGCAAGTGTCTGGTAAGGGTATTGTGGAAAAACCAAAGTTTTGAGGCCCAAATGTTTTTCCTGGTGCAGACTCTTGCTAATTTAGTCAGGTATCACAATCAAGGCAAGGTGTGTGTACAGACAGCATGCCAACTTATGACACCTAGATTCTGTACTACACTTGGATCATTGATGGCGTCCTACAACATTCAGCATTACAACCGCGTACTTTCTCCTCAAGCACTTGAGTGGATGTCTGCAGGGATCAACTCAGATGTCTCATCCAGCAGGCTGAAGTTAGCTTCTGTGTTTTACTGCACAGGAGACATGGAAAGTGCAGAGTTCATTCTGAGAGATACTGAAGAACGATACAGCAAAGCTGCTCAGTCTGTATGTGGCGGTTGTGAACGTCCAGTGTCCTGTGTTTGTACAAAACCATTCTGCTTAATATCAACCCATTACAATGAAGAAGCTTTAAAGTATATTGCAGCCTTCTGTGTCAGATTTCTGCCTTCAGAAATGAACTTTATTCCAAAGGAACTTCAGTATGAAATGTTCAGATCAACAAGAGAGGAACTCCTACAAAGACACATAATTATTGATGCCTGGATGGATTTGGCCACTGTTGATTCTATTACTTATCTCTATTTTCTTCAGTACAGGACTTACGGCTTTTTACAGAGAATGGGAGACAAACAACTAGCACTAAATAATCTTCTCGTGGTAACTCTGAGAGATAGAAACCTTAACCATAGGGAAGCAGCCTGGAATCTGTTAGGACAATGTATGGAGCTAGAAAACAGACTGAATGATGCATTGCGGTGTTACCGAAATTCACTCTATGTCAGGCAAACAAATAATGTTGCAAGAGTACATATCTGTATACTTTTGGCTAGACTATTTCGTCTTGGAGGGCAAAATAACTTGTAACTAAAACAGATGAATGTGAATTGAGTTGAAGCCTGTAAAGTAGCAAAGCAAACAACATTACAGAAGACGCCACATGAAGGACACTGACTGTTCCTGAAACAACTGTAACTATATATTGATAAATTGAGGTCACATGTATAACCAGTAGCTAAACAGATTCAAATACAAATCTTCTGAAGGTGTTATAAATTTGTCATAGCTGAGCTGCTGTACTGAGTTTCAAACAGTTTTTAACACCCTAAACAACTTCACTGCAAGTTACCCACAATATTATTATAACAACATCATTTGCTAAAGAATACCTAGTCTTGATTATTGGAAATGTAAAATACTGTTTTCATGCAAACAGAAATGAAATGAAACATTATATTATTTCAACATTTTTCCAATAGCTTTTTAGCTCACAGGTGAGCTATTGTGATCGTCTGGTGCCTGTCTTTCGTCTGTCTGTCCACACTTAATCTTGTGTATGCAATAGGGGCTGCATATGTCATTAGATCTTCATGAAACCTGGTCAGTATGACTGCCTTGATGAAATCTAGGTCAAGCTCGAATATGGGTCATCTGGGGTCAAAAGCAAGGTCACCCGGTCAAATCATAGAAAAACCTTGTGAATGCAATGTTGTTTGTATTTTTCACTGGAACTACATGATACTTGGTCAGAATGACTGCCTTGATGTAATGTAAGTAGAGTTCAAATATGGGTCATCCGAGGTCAAAATGTAGGTCATGGGGTCAAATCATAGAGAAACCTTGTGTGTGCAATAGAGGTTGCATTTTTCATTGGATCTTTATGAAACTTGGTCAGTATGATTGCCTAGATGAAATCTAGTTTGAGTTAGCCAGGTGAGCGATAAAGATGCAAGAAAGATGTAAAGTATTTTTTAAGCAAACTTGAACATCTGTTTTGATGTGTGTACTATTCTTCAATAAAAACAAATGTGTAAATCTTGATTTTTGATTTTTAGACTTATGTCATGATTTGCTGAATTGCAATTTAAAGTGATCATGTGACCTGGATAATTAAAATTACCAAGGAGACATAATTCATCAATTCCTAGGGCTGACTATTGCAGTCAAATTTACTATCACGATAGTTATCGATAGTTAAAAGTACTATCACGATAGACTATCAATAGTTGGCTTCAATATCGCGATACTATCACGATAGTTTCGAAAGTTTACATTATTACATACTATATATTTTTACCAAGTTGATTCATTTTGTTTGTATCAATACCTGTAATTAACTTGACTTCTGTATAAATATAATCGTTACTATTTTAATTAAGAATGCTAAACCATTTTTATTAAACAGATACGCGTCATTAAAATGTTTCACTATGCGTAGTCATGGATTGATGGATGGTTTGACCACAGCGACGTTTTAGGAACGGAAATGTCGGCGTATATATAACTTTGGCTAGCCGGTAATGTAAACATACGTTTTATGGCAAAGGCAAATCAGCTACATTTTATGTAAATAAAGCATTCAAAAATGAAAAAAGAAAACTATCGAGAAAAGTCGACAGCTGTCCAGACTATCGGCGATAGTATCGATAGTGTGAAATTGCTATCGACTATTGACTATCGGGTCTGATACAATCGCGATAAGTCGATAGTATCGACTATCGTTACACCCCTATCAATTCCTGAAGGTAGAGTTATGTCACTGGCTTATTTGTCTTTCATTTACAATCCTCAGTTGAAACGTTAAATTTCATTGAATCTCTGTGTTACTCAGATATTGACTGGTAAAAGAAATATGGAACAAGAGGGCCACGATGGCTCTATATTGCTCACCTGAGTACAATTGCCCTGCATGTCAAAGTCACAACAAGAAGGCATACTTTTTAGCTTAGGTGAGTTAAAAAGGGAGATAATGATAATAATAAAGTCTTTATTTAACGAAGCAACATATTTGGGCAAGCCCAATTTTCCATATGAGCCTCACAATTTGAGATAACTCATAAATTCCTCCAGGCAGTCAACATCATAAGCATTAAAAAAGAAATATGAGGCACAAATAGGAGAAAAATAATCCAACAGTGTCACCGGTGACTTGAGTTATTTCCAAATCCCCAAGGGGCAACAAAGTTAATAGTCTGAGTAAATAAAAAGATGCCTGACTTTTGTCTTAAACCCATCTCTCTAAGTATGAGATTAAACGTGAGCTATTGATTCAAGTGTTGTGTGTGTCACATGCCTTCATGAGAAACATTTCTCCCAATTTATTTTAAAATCCCTCCATCTTTGAACCGGACATAGTCCAAACAAGCTCTGATAAATACACGTGTGCCAAACTACCGCAGTGGAGACTACTGTAAACTTAACTTAAACAATTTCACGAAAATAGATACAGTGTTTCCAAATTAGTTCAACCCACTGAGAATATGTTCAGGTGAGCTGAAAATTTAAAACCATTTAATGCCATAGATTCCAACATTGATAACTTATGTGTCAGTTACAGGGAGACAACCTCTGTATTGAATAATTCTGACTTCTCTGATTATCTCCCTTTGCTTCACGGCAGACTAGACAAAATGATTTGATGTTCAGACCATTAATTATTTGTGACAGGCAGTCTAACCAGTAATAGCCTCCCTTCCTATGTAAGAAACTGCCAATTGACTCACTTATACCGAGTGTAAAATTATTTGACCTGGATGCAAAGACCAAAACCTTCTGAAAATACTTACAACAATCCCACCATACTGTAATGTTTTTTATTCTCAGGAATGATAAAAGTAGCAATCACTATTTCTCTATTGTCTTGTCAGCAGTCTGTTGACCACTGCTTGTGTCTAGCAGTAGATCAGGGTGTCCACCAGTACGTAAAATCTTTCCTCAATTATTATATTTTGCAGTGCAATTTTTGATGAGGAAAAAAATGGGAAATGGTTTCGATCCGATGCACAGGGGGGTCAATGTTACTAAAAATAAAAAAAACCTTTAAATGTCTTCTCATGAACTAATGAATGGAATGTTGCCAAACTTGCTCTGTAGCATCCTGGCGTTGTCCTCTTTAAAAAATCAGGAAATGGTTCCGGTCCATTGCACACAGGAGCTGCCGTTACTAAAAAGAGAAAGTTATCTGTTAGTACTAAATTACTAATCAGAAATATAGAGTACTACAGTAATGTACTAAAGTTATTATCCCCTGCCGTGAAGTGGTAGGGGGATATAGGAATGGCCTCCGTCGGTCCGTAACATTTCCTGTCCATATCTCCTTAACCCCTTGAAGGATTTTCATGAAACTCAGGTCAGATGTTCACCTCATCAAGGCAATGTGCAGAACACATGTACCGGTCACACTGGTTTAAGGTCAAGGTCATAACTTAAGGTCAAAGGTTTGAGTCTTAACATTACCTATCAGCTCCATATCTCCTTAACCCCTTGAAGGATTTTCATGAAACTCAGGTCAGATGTTCACTTCATCAAGACAGTGTGCAGAACCCATGTACCGGTCATGCTGGTTCAAGGTCAACGTCATAACTTAAGGTCAAAGGTTTGAGTCTAACATTCTAACATTAATTCCTTCAATGTTCTTATTTGTGGCAGGGTATATAACTGTCGTTTAGACTGCCTTGTTTAAAATACTACAGTATTTTACAGTACCATAGAGTACATTGGTGCCATAGTGACCAGCACACAGGCATGGATATTTATCACTTCCAGTGATAGCTCTAGTTGAATATTTAATGTTTTTATTATGTTTCATACACGCTTCTTTTAGAATTAGCCACAGTAAGCTTTTGTGAGCGCCGATCCAAAAGCATTCGTGCATTGAGCATCATTTAGTGGACCTCTACCAAGTTTGTTTTGGTAATGAGCTTTGTCCGTCATACTTTTGTGAGGAGCATTATAACAATGAAAGTATTCAAGGGAATTTATTTAAACTTGACACACAGATAGAAGACATTGAAAGGAAGTGCAGTGTACAAGAACCGTAATTCTAGCTTGTCCTATTTTTGAATCATCCCCCATTATAGAATGTTCTTGTAAGGGCCAAAACTCCTTATATACTGAACCAAATTGATTCAAATTGCATACACTTACAGAGGACATTAATATGCAGTGCAGTGTCCAAGAACCATAACCCTACCTTTCTCTTTTCTGGGTTATCTCCCCTTATTGATTTTTCATAAAACACTTTTGTCCGGAACAGAACTCAGAAAGTGTTCAAGGGAAATTGTTTAAACTTTACACACAGACAGAGGACATTGGACATTGACAGGAAGTGCAGTGAATAAGGACCTTAACTCTAGCTTGACCTATTTATGAATTATCTCCCTTTTTGGGATTTTTCTTGTCCTTGCCATAACTCCTTAAGTACTGAACGGAATTGATTCAAATTGCATACAGTCATAGAGGATATTTAATACGCAGTGCAGTGTCCAAGAACCAAAACTCAAACTTAGCCAGGTTTTGAGTTATCTCCCTTTATTAATTTTTCGCATAAAACATTTGTGCAAAGCATACAATTTCAGATTTTTAGAGTAGAAGTGTGACATTAACACAGAAAAAGTGCAGGTAAATGACCCTCAACACGTTATAATTCTAATATTCTATTAAATCATAACATATACCATATCCACTATTCCTCTCGCCTCAAATTTCTTGGTCATAGAAAGAGCACTCGGCGGGAGGATGGCCATGTCTAACATGGCTCTTGTTTAAGGATGGCCTTAGAAGGCTTCCATCGTATTCTGCAATTTGGCTTATATAAAAACCTTGCCAAACGATACTAAGTGTACCTTCTAAAAGAAAGGATTGATGACACATGATTGAAGAGAACAGGTTTTAAGATAGGTCTTTGTTCTTGTATATTACAAAGGTTTAAAAACAAGATTACAGAGGTTTGAAAAAAAAGCTTAAAAAATGTCTTTGTTGTTGCATACTGCAGAGGTTTGAAAACATCTCTGTTCTTATATATTACAGAGGTTTGAAAATATCTGTTGTTCTTATATATTACAGAGGTTTGAAAATAGGTCTTTGTTCTTATATTACAGAGGTTTGAAAATTACACTTTGTTCTTATATATTACAGAGGTTTGAAAATATCTCTGTTCTTATATATTACAGAGGTTTGAAAATATCTCTCTTCTTATATATTACAGAGGTTTGAAAATATCTCTGTTCTTAAATATTACAGAGGTTTGAAAATTACACTTTGTTCTTATATATTACAGAGGTTTGAAAATATCTCTGTTCTTATATATTACAGAGGTTTGAAAATATCTCTCTTCTTATATATTACAGAGGTTTGAAAATATCTCTCTTCTTATATACTGCAGAGGTTTGAAAACATCTCTGTTCTTAAATATTACAGAGGTTTGAAAATTACACTTTGTTCTTATATATTACAGAGGTTTGAAAATATCTCTGTTCTTATATATTACAGAGGTTTGAAAATATCTCTCTTCTTATATTACAGAGGTTTGAAAATATCTCTCTTCTTATATACAGCAGAGGTTTGAAAACATCTCTGTTCTTAAATATTACAGAGGTTTGAAAATTACACTTTGTTCTTATATATTACAGAGGTTTGAAAATATCTCTGTTCTTATATATTACAGAGGTTTGAAAATTACACTTCGTTCTTACAGGGAGTTGAAATAGCTCCTAGTTACTGTATATTAAAGAAGTTTGAAATGACTTGTTCAGTAAATTTTAGAGGTTTGAAATTACTTATTCAGTATATAGCTGAGGTTTGAAAAGAACCTTTTGTTCTTGTGTATTACAGAGATTTGAAAATAACTCATTGTTCAGTTCATTACAGAGGTATGAATAGAAATGTTGATGTTGTATATTACAGAGGTTTGGATATTCCTACAGTGGATCTGATCATCAACCACACTATACCAAACAAGCCAAAAAACTACATACATAGAGTAGGTCGTACAGCTAGAGCTGGTAAGGAAACCTTATTACATGTCACTGAGTTATATTCATTTTTAGCTTGATTATTTGAAAGGGCTATTCTACTCGTCTGCATCGTTGGTTATGGCAAGCTTCCTTTTCCCGTTATATATTTGCAACTACAGCTCCAATCTTAATGAAACTTGACATAAGGACACATGCAAATTATATATGGAGGTGGGACCCATGACCTCCAAGGTCAAGGTCACTGTGAGTGTTATACTTAGGCTATTGTAAGGTTAAAGTTCTATGGCAATTTCGTTTTCTTGTTACGATGTCCATATATATGAAGAAACAAACCCCATAATTGATTTTTGACAGATTGATGCCTCTTTTAAACTTACAACTTTTGGTTAAATTTATAAAGTCAAATATTTGGATATCATATCACAGGTATTGACTTGAAACAGCTGCACCAGGGGAAATAAACCCCATACCTCTTAATTGATTTTTGACAAATTTATGCCTCTTTTAAACTTAGGATTTTTCTTTAATAAAGTCCAGAATTTTTGATTATATAAAGTCCAATATCTTGGATAATTTCAAAGGTATTAACTGGAAACTAAAAAGTATATTCTTATCCCCAGCCAAAGGTATTAACTTGAAAATTATGTACGTGATTTACATATTTATGCAACCGCTATTCCATTACTGGCATAATTTTGAAGCTGCAAGAGTATTTTAATTACGTGCTTACAGGTTGCCAGACATTCTTTCGATTCCAAATGTTCTAGAAAACGAGCATGATTATCTACTTTCATTATTGATTAGTAAATCTCTCAACTCTGTAAAAATACTAAATGCGACGCTCACATGGAGCATTTCATTTTTAAAAGTTTAAATTTTAAAGTTGAATGATTTTTGTTACAATGAAGTCCATTTTATTGTTTAGAGATAGAAATGTACAAATTGCAACTGTAGTTTCCAGTTGCAAAGCGCTGTCTCTAGCTCTAATACGAGTGTAAATCTTTCATCTAAACTGACCACAGATTTGCTCGTCTGAGCATGTAGTGCGGAGGTGAGCTTTTAGGATTATTGGATGTCCGTTGTCCCTCTGTCAACAATAATATTATTGCTTCAAACAACTCTCAAACTGCTCGGCCAATGGTGTTGAAACTTGGCAGGGATGTTCATCACATGGAGGTCTATGGAGTTTGTTCAATCAATTCCATTCCATGCAAAACTCTAGTTGCCATGGCATCCAAAAGGAAAATTTTTAAAATCTTCTTCTACAAAACCTCATGGCCCAGAGCTTAAATGTTTGGTATGTAATATTGTCTAGTGGATCTCTACCAAGATTGTTCAAATCATGCACTGGGTCAAAATTCATCCCTGCCCTCAGGTTCACTTGATTTTAAATAGGTTTCTATAGGAGAAACTTTCAAAATCTTTTTTAAAACTGCAAGGTCTAGAGCTAACATATTTGGCTAGTGAAGCTCTACCAATAATGCTTAAATTGACCCCAGGGTAACGTGATTTTACAAAGGCTCAGAGAAAACTTTTATCAAAAACCCAAGGCCCAGAGCTTTAGATTTTTGCAATGTAACATTGACCTGCTTTCTTGTTTTAAAGTGCAATAGTACTCAGGTGAGCTATATAGGACCATCATTGCCCTGTTGTTTACTGTAGCTGTTTCATCTTCACTATAGGTCGTGGAGGTACTGCAGTATCATTGGTTACACAGTTTGACATAAAGCTGGTTCACGCTATTGAAGCTGTTATAAGTAAGTATATTCGTAAATTACGACAGCTGATATATCAACATTAAAATCATAGGTATGCAAACATTGAATTACCTAGTACACGTACATCTAAATACATTACAACTAGTGAAATGACCAAGGAAATAAAACAAACGTCAAAAGCTGTAACCAATTTTCTATAAAAATTTGGTGTATTTGATTCTGTTTAAAGTTTAAAGTCTATTTCCCAAGAAGCATTATTGTTAAACACAAATCCGTCACATGGGTTTGAAAATTTGTTGTCTAAGTTGTTTTACCATGTGTTCATTTTAAAATCAGATTTTAAAACTCTGAGAAAGTGTTCATTATTTGGAAAATCCAATTTGGAAAAAGAAATGATTGGCTTTGAATGAAGCTGAAACACATTCTCAGTTTGTTGTATTACTATAAACTGTTTAATATTTATGTTGGTAATTTTTCGCTTTTTTTATGCCTCAAAATGTTGGCATATTAAAATCGCACTGTTCGTCGGTCCGACATTGCGTCCACCCTTACATTCTTTCGTGTCCGGGCTGTAACTTTGTCATGCATTGAAGGATTTTAAAATAACTTGGCACAAATGTTAAAGGTAATTGAATAATGTATGCATGGTAACTCTGTCATGCATGGCAGGATTTTAAAATTACATGGCACAATTGTTGAGCACATGGAGAGGAAACAGACTGTGAGACACCTCTTTCGGGGGCATTTGTCACTTATGAGGTACAGCTCTTGTTTTCTAATGAATTCTGCACTTTGTTTATTCAGAACTTTTTAAAAAAGTTTCAGTTGACATGGATTTTTCTTTTCGCATATTTAAAATTTGTGAATAGGTTTGTCTGTAAAGTAAGTTACCCGATTTCCAGTAGTTCATTTCCAGATTCTGAGTGGAATGACATCCCATGTGTATGTTTTATCTATTTAAGATACAAAGCTGGAAGATTATCCCACACATGAGAAAGAAGTCATGAAGATACTCACGGAGGTTGCTGTAGCACGCAGAGAGGCGGAAATCGTACGATACTGGAATATTTGAATAGTTGCACAAATATAAAAATCATCTTAAAGTTATAAAGGACCAACTTAAGTCCTACATTTTATGTAACAACTGTTTTGCTTAAATCCCTCGATTTGCAACCTTCATCATACTTGAAATAAGAGTCGCATACTGATTTGTTTATTTCTTTTCTTCACTTTTCCAATCAACCAACACACTCATTTGATTGCTGAAATATTCGCGGAATGTATTTAATTTCGTACTTAGCAGTATACAAACTAATTTTACTGACCCTAAGAAGCTGATACAAGAGTACATACAGCTGTTAAAGAAATGTATCTATAAAAGAACGTTAATAGAGTGTATGTTGTTTGTGTGTACGGCCAGATACATATGCACAACTTCATCATAATAACTTGCCTTTAGTTTGTGAAGGAGAAAGATGAAATTGTGGCTGGACTGAAATAAAGTGCAAGTTTATTCTATTGAGCAGCAAAATTACGTTACTTATGAAAACTCTGCTTCTATTTATAGAGCAATGGAAAAAATAATTGCGTATTTCAGAGACTTGATGAGAGAGATTTTGGCCAACAGAAAGAAATAAACAAGAGGAAGAAACTGATTCAAGAAGGAAAGGTAAATGTTTATGTATTGTATTGTACTGAGTCTGGTTTTGGCCGGCAGTTTGGTAGAGATTGATTCTGTTGTTTGCTATTTTAAGCCACCCTGGCACAAAGTGTCAGGGTGAGCTATCTGGATTGCTCACTGTCCGTTGTCCGTCCTATGTTGTACGTCGTATGTCAGTTCACCATTTCCTTCAAACAACATCTCCTCTGAAACCAGTGGGCCAATGTTGATGAAACTTGGCAGGGATTATCCTTGCATGAAGTTCTAGCCAAGTTGTGAATTGTAGGTGTTCACTGTTTATAAGCAAACTTTTACGTAGATTTAAACTTACTCCATCCCATTCTGCTTTACAAATTACTTTTAGTCACCTGTTTCCATTAGCAACTTGATATTTGTACTGGCCAAGACTGTCAGGGAATACTGGTGTGTGTTGAGGTACCACATTGCCAGAATGAAAATCCTCTCCTCCTTAAACAATGCCACTATACAGTAATTTCTTACATAGTAAATTGGAAAATATCATTACCATCTTTTAGCATTTTACAAAAATACAGTCCAACCTGTTTTAAAAACCATCTCCAAATTAAAACCACCCTGCAAATAAAGACCAGTAGGGACAGAACCATACGCCATTCAACTATTGTTGAAACATAAGTGAATTAAGACCACCTGTCAACAGAGACACTTTAGTTTCTTCTCGTCAGTTGTCCTTGTTTATAGGTTTCACTGTATATTCAAGTTGTTTTGTTAGTTAAACCTAAGACGCACACTTCAGACAGACTGTTTTACTTTCAGGACCCAGAAGAGGAGGAAAGAAAAAGACGGAGACTTATCAAACAGAAATTCAGAAAACATCGAGCCAAAATGCAGCAGAAAGACCAAAAGATTAAAGAGAAAGAAGCAAAAGAAGCCACAGAGACAGTTAAAGCCTCACAGGCGTTTAATGAACCAAAAGAACATAAGAAAACAAAAGAATCACAAAAAGAAACAGTTTTGCAAAAAACGAAAGAAACCTTGAAAAAGAAAACAAAGACAAACTTAAAACAGAAAATGAAACAGAAAAATGCAAAAATGAAGCAAAAGTCATAAATAAAGGTTTTATAATTTATTGTTTGTCTTTTTCTGCAGTAGAATTTAGTTGTTGAGTAACCTTACTTATATTACCAAGTTTTGCAAAAGTGACTTTCACTGACTTCAGGAAACACACTCAATTTGTGAATGGTGACTGAATTTGATAACTGACTGTGATGCTTGTCACTGAGTTGTCAGTATAGAAGTATTAGGATAGTAGAAGTTTTATATGCCTGTTTCAAGCCAATTTAACTTTGTTTTTATGCCCCGAAGGAACTTCAGGTATATAGAAATTGTCTGTCAGTCTGTCCGTGTGTCTGTTCTTCCATTTTTAACTGACACTATGTATTTCAAATTATGAAATAAGTTGTAAATGAAAACTTAATTTCGAAATAAACTTTTAGTGACATTTTCCTTTTTGTTACAAAAATATACATGATGTTTATACATAGAGCGGGTTTGGGTATTTCTGAACACTTAAGCGACAATCTTTCACCAAAACATCAATTTTCATCTTATAGTAAATGACTTTACTTTGTGACCGCAAGCAAAGTTGCTGCAGGATAAACTGAACAGTTTCTTAATAATTCTACAGGTTAAAGTAATATACATTGTAAATTGTATCTAGTCTGTGGAGGCAGTTTGTGATCATGTCTGGTGATTCTGAACACAATGGAGGGTAAATCTAAACACTTCTTATTTTTCTAAAAGGACGATCCTAAACCAAAGAATGCTTAGATAGATAATTCACTTATTGTTTTAATTCTTTTAATATGCAGACATAAACAGGAATTTAAGTAAAATTAAGAAGCGGTATATAGATTATTGTAACTAATAGACATTGGTGACAAAATTGCCTAACATGATTACTGAAACAAATCCAAACTTCTAACAAGTTTATTCTTTAATTATCAACCATTCCAATATATGCCACCTTATATTTAGCTATCTGTGCACGACATTTATGATGTCTTGCCTCTATGAAGACACTGGGTAGGTAATCCCATTTCAAAACGGTTGTGTAGTACAAATCATATGGTAGAGAATTTTAATTCAACCTTTAACCTCCGTAGACTTAACATGGGTTATTGCTTTGTAGCTCTTCCTTTGACTTTTAAATTTCTCTTCTGTATTAAATTTGTATCACTCAATCAGTTTGAAATTCATGCAAAAGGAAATATTAACGAAATGCAAGACATGATAGCTTTCGTGCACAGATAGATAAAAATAAGCTTGCATATATTTGAAGGGTTGATAATTAAACAAAGAAGGAAAAGGGCATATTGTGCATTAAAAGTGTTGTTTAGTATGTATACACTTATACTATTTAACATGACAGTTCCAAAACAATCATGTTTACTGACATTAGTATAATACATTAATAAATATCATGTTAGGAAGATGAATCGAGTATTTGTTCACAAATACCCTTCTTACGAAAATTTTTGTCGGGTGTTTCTGAACATATGTAAATAGGCATGAAAAACAGCAAGGGACGTAATCATGTAGTTACGTTGAAGAATAAGATACAGAGAGCGTATTTTATCCATGTAGCTAACCAATTTATAGAAAGTACATGATGCAGAATCTTAGCTGGTAAAATGCTGAATATTCAAAATGTGTTTAATTCAAGTAAAAAGTTCGGTCATTTTTTTTTCACTAACACTGAAGAGCATGTGCCTTCCTGTACAACGGAGGTGAAAAGGAGCATTATTGATAATACTATATGTTTTCTGTACAGACAAAAATGGAAGGTATACTTGAAAAATCGGAAGTGTTCATAAACTGCCTCATGTTCATAAATTCCCGAACCCGCTCTACTATGTTTCATACAAAAGTAAATGTTTATTTTTTTTACAATTGAAAATTGTAAATATCATTAACTTGCTTCTTCTTGTCCCTTTCTGTCACCTATTGTTTTAGTTTCAAGAATAGAAACATTAAAATATTCAAAAGCACAACAATTGTAGCTTTTGAAATTTACAGAAGAACTGAAACTTAAAATGTAGAGCGGGGGTGGGTATTTCCGAACACTTACGTAAAAAATTATGATGTTCGGTATTGCACGCATAGATTGGCATATTCCTTTGATTCACCTACAGTTTAATGTTTGTGCTTTTTTTATATGCGTGTAATAGCGAACATCTGCCAACACTGCATAATGAATTATCAATCAATTTTACCGGCACATTGTGAAGTTCAATTCCGAAACAATGAGTTTGATACCGAACGAGAGGTAGTCTAATTCCGAACATAATATTCTTTTTAGAAATAACTTTATGCAGCTAAAAACAAACACTTGAAGTTGATCTATACTGATAAAATATTATGTGAGCTTTCAGGAAATTATTATGTGAATACATTCAACAAAAAAATGGGGCATTCTGTTAACAGTGTATATGTACTTGAACATTAAAATATTTTCGACAATAAATTGGAGAGACTACAAGTTTTACATGTCCCCATTAGAGTTATGATAGCACTGAACAGGCAAAACAGTAATAACTAGACACAGGTGCCCTTACCTAGCCAGCTGTCACTAAAAAAAGGTTCACAGCTCTGCCCTTCATGATTGGTTGCGCAAACAAATTTCGCTTGATGATTAATGCTTGTAGAAAGTTTCAGGCCTCTATGTAAAATACATTTCAAAATGCATGAGACACGAAACTTTCCAGTTCTCAGTCAATGCCGATATGCTCCAAGTAAAAGGCCATAACTCTACTCGTACTGAGTGTACGCGCAAAAAAAAAACACCAGGTGTACAATTTGTCACAATGATTAATACTCCTTGAAAGTTTCAAGACGCTAAGTCCAATACTTTTGGAGAGACACGATACGCTTATAACCGACAATGGAAATTCTATATTGCATGGTTTTTGTGGTAACACAATGATTTATAACCCTTGTATTTTGCAAAGTTTAATAAATGAATGATGCAAGATCGACTTAGATCTCTGTACAATAAAATCTATTTGTTTTATTTTCATCTTGCAATATTTTACGTATGTTCGGCGTTAGTCACGATTTTTAATTAAGTGTGGGTATTTCCGAACAACACAGAAACTCATTCTGCGACTTATAAGCAAAGAAATTGAGTTATCTGCCATGTAATCCACATAATAAGGCATGGTCAGTTTATTATTTCAAATGTACATGTTGAATAAAATTTGCAGTATACAGTTATAGGATTTGTTGGAAAAATAAAAAAATTCATAAATATTTTGCCTTTCGTTGATGAATTCTTGATAAACTTTGAAAAAATTGAATCACGCTTGGCTAAAACTCTCTGTATCAACACAGTCGTTGAGAAAGAATAAGACATCACAAATATGAGTCAAATACCCGCAAATACATTGTGTTGAACAACTATTCAACCTGTAATATTTCATTCGGATTTAAATGTGTATGAATTTTATGATTTTTTTTTGTATTTTGAAAAGCAACATTTTATTCGTAATGATCGCTTTAATACTTCACATTTCAGAGATTGGTACAACAGTTTTCATTATACATGTCATTATAAAATCGAGCTCATGGAAACAAAGGGAGGTAACATTGGATTTCTTAAAATAAAGGCGGTTAGGTCGGTAAGAGTGACCTCCCCTGAATTTTACAAATGGCGTCATGAGAACAAAGGGAGGTAAGTCTGCCTTTCTGAAAATTTGGTCGGTAAGACCGACCTCCCCTGAATTTTACAAATGGCGCCATTGAAACAAAGGGAGGTAACATTTGAATTCTTAAAATGAAGTCGGTTAGTGACTTCCCCAGAATTTTACAAATGGCGTTTTCGGAACAAAGGGAGGTAGATTTTCTTAAATTAAGTCGGTAAGACTGACCTGAAATTTACAAATGGCGTCATGGAAACAAAGGGAGGTAACATTTGATATCTTAAAATGAAGTTGGTTAGAGTGACTTCCCCTGAATTTTACAAATGGCGTTTTCCGAACAAAGGGAGGTTACTCAGGTTTTCTTAGAATTAAGTCAGTAAGAGTGACCTCCCCTTTATTTTGCAGATGGCGGCGCAAGAATAAAGGGAGCGTACTTTGTTTTTCATAAAACTAAATCGGTAAGGGTGACCGCCCCTGAATTTTACAAATGGCGTCATAGGAACAAAGAGAAGTAACTCTGCAAAACGGTAACAAAACATTAGGATATTAGAAGTTCTATGTGCCCGGTTACCAGCCAATTTAACTTCGTTTTTATCAAACATTTAAAGAAAAAGTTGTGTTAGCTTGTTTTGATTCTGCTCACAAAGTCTCCTTCCAGTGTAGGTCAATACTTCCATTATCAGTTTGCTCTTACTACTTGGCAAGAACTACTTTGTGGATTTTGACCAAACTTTGCGGAATCCATATAGACTGTGCCAACATTTGATGCAAATGAATTTTTCAATACAAATCTTTACTAAAAAATTACTGATGTATTTTATGGAACTTTCCCCACACCTGTACCATATATGCTGTGCTTTTCTACTGGTAGTTTCATGTTTCTGCGCAGTCTTATGCCATTAGTCTAAGTTTCTTTTAAAATTATAATTAAAAAAACTATCTTTCACTTATACTACAAAAATGTGCATCTCCGACCTAAGACATCCGACATTACGTGAAAAAATGCCGATTTTAAGTATAGTGATTGACAAAGGTTTGACATTTGTTGATTGGGCTTGTTATCCCCCGCCGAAAGGCAAGGTGATATAGTAATGGTCTCCGTCCGTCCGTCTGTCCCTTGTTCTCGTCCATGCAGTTTTTCAGCAACCGCTGGCTGGAATTCAACAGAACTTTACAGGAAGCTAAACTATTAGCAGATGTGCATGTCACAAGGCATGTTCCACCTTGATGATTTACAAAACAGCATGCTGGGATTCTGACATTATCATACACGGATCATTATTTGACATGGATTCAGTCATAGGTACTTCTTACAACCATCCTCATTAATATATTTCTGTATGTTTTGTAATATTGATCTGAATAAATATGTTTAAACTAGTATACTTCTTATTACACAACTTTACCTTTAAGACTTTAAGGAGGTATGAGCGTTTATCTGCGCATGCGCCGATAAACAAAAGTTGTGTTGTCAATGTCGTAAAATATGTTGATATATGTTGATACTAATAAGTTTGCTATCATCGACTCACTGGGAGACGAGGTGTTAATCCCTCTGTTTAATGCCAATTGATGCGGACAATTAAGGTGTAATTACTACCTGAATAACGGAATGATTTTAGTCCAAGTACCTTCTATGAACAAGCAGCACGTATCACAAACAATTAAACACTCTATTGCACATAGCCATTCTAAATAAGAATTATAAGAGACATTATATGTACACAACATCATACATTAAAACAAGATACTTGTTGCTCTTGTGCAGTAAAAATGCAGTAAAGGAGCTAATGAACAGAGGGAAAAGAAATCACATTATCCCATTGATCAGATCGAACAGGTACTGATTAGCAACTACCAACCAAAAGCCATAGTTACTATTTACCAGGATAGTGTGGATATATTGTATCACCAGAGAAATGCTGACCATCCGTCCTCCATCCAACATTTTCTTCAAAGGACATCTCTTAAATCACTTGGCAAATGTTGATGAAACATTGCAGGGATGTTCCTTGCATGAAGTTCTACCAAATCCGTTCTTTGCAGAACTCTTGTTACTATGGTAACCAAAAGGAAAAGCTTCTTCTTAAAAACTGTCTAGAGCTTAGCCGTTTTGTGTGCATAGTGTCTAGTGGACCTCTACTAAGACAAATTAAATCCGTTGTGTCAAAAAATTGACCTCACGCAAGTGGTCAGTTTTTTGTATAGACTTACAGAAGAAATACTTCAGAAATCATTTTGTCTGAAACTGTAAGGCATAGATGCTTTCAGTCATGAAATTTGTAACATATATGCAGTTTTGTAAGTGAGTTTTAATGTAACTCATTTTTGCGCCTATTTCAATGATGACATTGAAGTTGATGTGTTTTGCCTCCATTCTTAAGCCACAGCAATGAAAGTTTGACCATGTATACAGGTTTGCAAACAAATCTTGATATTTAACTGAGATGACCTTGATTTTGAACTTTTGACAAACTTATTTGTGAGGCTATACGCATGAAATTTCGACAATGTGTGCAGTTTTATAAATGAATCTAATTTTTTGACACCTTTTTCAATAATGACCCTGAATTTGATGTTGCCTCAATTCAAGAAACATCTTGCCATACATAGACTTAAAAAAGGAGTATTTGTAGGTTGTTTTCTGTGTAGTTGACTTTGCATGCCGCAATGCTCATAATGCTAAGAAGATGAGTGATATAGGGCCATCATGGCTCTCTTGTTGAACAAGTCAGTTCTTATACCAATATACATTGAACAGTTAAGCAATATTTGACATTTAGATTCTGCAACATTACAAAAAGGACAAAGAAAAAGACAAAATAAGTAATTAGGAAATGTATTTCAACTACAGTCTAGTTATTTGCTATACAATACGTTTTTTTAAAACTCAAATTATTTACATCATTTATTGAATTAAATAAGCTTTCGATACCGTAATTGTATAGGTAATCGTAAATCATAAAACTCTACATGTATCTATGTCAGTGATGCCTCTAAATGAAAGGTTGGTTAAAATTTGTTCGCCGCTGTGCGTGTTGTCCTTTTGAAAGATAATGGCGAAACAATGTTATAAGCGTACACAAAAACATAGTTTGCTGCTAAACTATGCTAAAAAAAATTGTTAATATACATTTTCATATATTTCAAAATTCCACAAAAAAAACCTGTCCAAGAGGTTACGTGATCCAGATTTTGCCAGGCGGACTTGACATATAAACCTGTCTGCGAGCTCAAATTATTCCTGTTATGGACCAGAGGCCACGGTATGTCATGAATAATCATGAAGGGTCTAGTTAAAGAAGCATAGCTTACAACCAGCAGATTATTTTATCAAATTGTTTAAAGTGGGCTAAATGCCTTTGTTAACAAAGTGACAATATGGCGATCTTCTATAATAAATTGCTGTATATCCACACAAAACACTGTAAAACATTTGTTACTGTAAATGAAGGTTTAACAGCACCACAATACGTCTAAATTCGCTTATTGCACTTTTAAGCTGAAGTTTTGAATATTGTTGACAATTCTTTCAAGTATTGCTGGTGGTTTTTATGTGATTGAACCCAGTTTTAGGGTGTGTCTCTTTAAAATTTTGTAGCATAGCATGATAATTATGGTTTTTCGTACTATTCCAAGTTTTCCATGTTACTTACCTTACTGCTACCAAAACTGTATAAAGGTTTGCACTTTTTATTTCAAAATATGATATCTGATTATGAGGGAATCGGTAATAAAAAGCAACACATTTACACAAAAATACCAATGTCTCTTTTCAACGACTATTCAAAGTCTATAAGATAGAGTTAATGACAACGGGAATACATTATCTTGTCAGCAGACGTTAAACATGACTGTTGTGGACCACGGTCAAGCGATTAAAGCGTTCTCGTAGACATATGTAGGACCCGGGTTCAGTTTCCGGTAATGCAACTAAGAATTATATCCTCAAACAGGACACTTAATGTCTTACGTGTCACAGACTACTAAGCAACAATGAAAGTGACTGGATGGTGTTCCGAGAACGATTAATATATATATATATAGAGAGAGAGAGATAACTTGTTTCGCAATCGAGGAACCTTTTAATTTAGTGTACACGAATAAAGACCAGTCTTTGCATTACAAATTATTGTTTCGAAAACAATACGATCACGTGATTTAGGCCCACAAAGAGTCCGTATAATTTATTTCATACAGATGAATGTGCATTTTCATTCTAGGGATACCATACTTATATAAATAACTACATAATAACTATAATGTAAGCATAAAGTTTAATTATGTCATTTACATTGACTAAGATTTAGTTAATGAAAATAAGAGAACAAATTTTTACTTGAAAGTCCTATTCTGGTCACAGAGTGCGTAGCCACAGACATATATATGAGGGTTGTATGGTAAGTTCGAAGAGTGTGATGTAGGTTATGAATCGTATATTATATAAACCACAATAATATCAAAATAACACTTCAAGATACCAGAAAGTTGAAAAGATCGTGATTAACAAACATTTTCTATGATACAAATAGAAAAACGACGGTAACGCACATCTCTGGCAACGAAAATCTTCAACCTCCGTTTTACATCTTCAAGTAAATTGTTCCAATCATCGTAGCTCATTTTCTTGGCCGTTTAATGAGCGTGGTATAAACCATGTACAAACCTTCGACATTCCGAATTCATTCTTCAATATTCCCCCGACTGGATGACTTAAATTGAACAGTATTGCTTTGATTACCGCTTGGGTTTTTTTTTTTTGGCGCCGCCCCCCCCGGGGGGGGGGGTGTTTTTTTTTAAAAAAAGATTTTTGGGTTTGGTTAGGGTCACCACTCCGGGGGCGGAAGAGTGATCATTTCCCTTGCTTTCACTCATCGTGACTCCTATTTTCACAGCATGTCGCCTTTCATATCTACGGCAAGCTGCGTTTAGCGTTAGCTGCTGTTGCATCTACAAGGACAAGATTGTTTCACTTAACAGTTAACCGGTAACATTTTTTTCCAAAGAGTAGGTTCATTAAATATGGTAGCAGTATCATATAATTGTTATTCTACTGAAGCCGTGTTGATTCACTCATTTCCCGTTAAAAAAACGACCTATACAATAGTAAAACATCAAAGCACTGAAAGTGCTAGTTTCGAAAATTACATCCATTTCCAAAGTAACGTTGACCGTTTTTTTTTCATCACGAAGCAATATCAATTAATGCAAAGTAGAGAAGGGATTGTTTTCAATAGTCACTAATTACCAAACGTACATTCTCCTCAGATATCACACACTTATCGAACAGCGGTTTGGGTTAGGGGCGTGGGATGGGGGGGGGGGGGAAGGGGGATAAAAAAGGAGACTCCGTATCTACAAACGGACAATTTTCTCTTAGTACTAAATTAAATGGTTCTTTGAATAAACGGCAGGTAACTAATGCGTTTAGCCATGTTTAGCAATAGATGCCCTTTTTATATGGTAAGTCTACGAACTTACCGGACAGCCCTTGTGCTTCACTGAAACACATTTGGAATATCTTATCTACATTGACCTGTAACCTTGTTTAGAACTTCGTTCGCAGTAGAAGAAGTAAGTTCATTATTTAATTAATGGTAGTACAAGTAAATTGAGCATATAATTGATTAAATGCTATATAAAATGGTTATTCTTTCTAACATTACAATATTTTTAATACAATGTAGTGTTCTAGTTTAAAAGTCGTATCATTATAATTATTATACTTAACTGAACTTACCTTTGTTTGCTCAAAACATTTTAGTCAAAGACCGTTTATTCACTCATAACATAACAATTAAATAATGACCTATACAATAGTTTCAGTCAAAAGCAGTAGTCAAAAGCACTGAAAAAGTTCTGACAGTGAAGATACAAGTTTTTAGTACATATATGGGTACAATGATTACGAAAATTACATTTAAAAAAAAGGCCGAAAGGAGAAAATTTTGAAACGAATTGGAAAAGATTTAATTAAATAAAAGCTGAAAGTTTTAATTTGTCGAATTTCATCGTCAGGTTGGCACTTTGTTCTGAAAAAAGGAAAAATACAAGAAAGGGCTCTGAGATTTGTGTATAAGATTACTCCTCTTCATACAATGAACTGCTATACTGTCAACCATACTTCTGTTGGCTTTCCGACAAGAAAAAAATTACCTTATCTTACTTTTTCAAACCAGTGTGACATATTGTTCACCGAGACGTACATTTAAGTCACCTCTGAAGATCGGTATAAACTTACACAAAATATGTGTAAGCTACAAAGATGTAGCACATGCGTCAAACATTCAGCAACTAGTAAGGACATATGTAGTGCATTCGTTACATTTGCAGAAGCACATGCTTGCGATACATAACGAAAACATATGCTCCTTAGAAATATAAATTCATGTTTAAATGTCAATAGTAGAGAATTTAGTGGAATTATTTGAAAGGATGGCCCTGTATCGAAAGGCGTACTTTTATTCGTAAATGCCGACGTATACAAATGGTGTTAAGCTAAAGTTATAAGTTTTGGGTGGCAAGAATTCTCCTGATAATATAAGTATCAAACAAACTTTCTCTAAATAATTACAAGTGATATTTGCTACAGATAAACGGACTTCTTTGTGAATCATTTTTTTTTTTTTTTTTTTATTTAAATATTTTTTTTTTTTTTTTTTTTTTTTTTTTTTTTTTTTTTATAAATTTTTTTTTTTTTTTTGGGGGGCCCCCTGTGCATTTTTTTTGTTTTTTTTTTTTAGCCGGGGAATTCCTTCCCAGAACATTCAGCGGATGTTTTTACCATTTCTTCAATACATTTGCATATCTGGTCGACAATCTTCGTTTTACCTGGAAATGCGATTTACAACAAAAAATTATGATCATTATAATTGACTCTCAGTCAACACTTTGTTCAAAGATTTCATTGTCATTTCTAAAGTTCAAGAAACAACATATACGGAGATACGCGGAATTTATGTGAGGGTCGAATAGCATTGGGGGTTTTTTTGGATTCTTTTTTGATTATATGAAAAATGGACAGAGTAACGTAACCCTCCTTGTTTTTCCTTTAAATTTATCCGCATATGGAGTTCCGGAAGCTCCGCATATGATTTTTACCGAAGTGCATGTTGCACTTCATATGCGGGTTCCCCCCCGGCGTGTTATAGTTATCACGACCTGTGCATTACACAAAATCGTGATCTAGCGTAGTTGCACAAAGTTTCTATGTTTTGCAGTTCAAAGATTTTCTAAAAAAAATGTCTCTGCCAGGTAACGGATATACATTGTACTTTCAAACCCATTTTAATGTTCATATTATAAAGATAAACTTCTATTCCTTTTGTCGAAGTTTAAACTTAAGAAGAACTACTTTGCCGGCAGCCTCTGGTGGTTACGATTGTCAGGGATTTGAATAGTGTATTTCAGAAAGCTAATTATGAGGTTTTTTTCATACAGAACTACAAACGATTTATCATATGTAATGTAATCTAAGTTGAACATATTTATTTATTGAATTCATCTTACGAATGAAAATAACAAAAAATGAAATAATATGGTTTCATATAAATTTGAATACCAAATAGATTTGGACTTATAGATTTGTCGTATAAATTGATACTTACATTTTGTACCAGTAAACGCCTTAGACAAAAAAGTAATTCGGCTAAAATGTCTTTCGACGAAATGTCGTACACCGGACGTAAACATACGTATCACGTGATAGGAATGTGTTTAACATGCATCTACAATGCCGTATAATATTTTTCTCGGCAATTATTGTCAGATAAGTGAGTACGTGTTAGTGCTGATTCGTCGTGATTCCATATGAGCATGCATTTTACACTTAAGTCATGCTCACTACAAATCCACGAAAAAATAAAAACCTTGTACCCGAATATGAGCATGTTATTTAGGGAACTATTTTGATAAATATATTAATATAGGGTAAACCACTTCTACCAGGGACAACATGGCTTTTACGACTTTCCTACTGACTGTTGTGTCAGTATTCATTGTTGAAGTGACAGGTAACCTCATGTGCGTCTGCAACAAGGACAACGTCCAACAGATTGAAGTTTTCAATTCGGTAAGCTTTTAGCTAATGACATTTCGACTTTCTTTCGTGTATTGTTGTTGTTTTTTTCGCATTACATTTATTACTTTTTACCTAGTCTTGTCATAGTGTAGGAAAAATCTCCTTTGCTTTGTAAAATGAGAACAAAATATGAAAGAAAAGTCTATGAAAGCGATCTTATCTCTTAATGATACCTAGATAACCAGCTATATTAGGTTACTTGAAGCAAATACAAAGGCGACCTTTAGACGATACTGGCCGCAAAAGTCACTACAATCAGCAAAAATAAATTAGATTTGTTTAAATCATTTTGTTTTTGATATTTATCGAATTTGATGTAGGGCAAACACTAAGATTATTTATCACTTTGCTTGCTCGCGCGCTTCTCCAAACAATGAAAGTAAAATGATGCTTTGGCTTTTTTAATGAAAAATATCCGATAAACAAGTTATAAAATTGGTGTGTCCTGACATGTAAATTCTTACCCTCAGACAGACTCAAATTCAACGGCGATTGGACATTTAAATCCGCACCAATGCAGAACATATGTAAACGCATTGGACCCAAACCGAAGTTGGCTTGAAATACAGTTAAATGGAGAGGTACTTATTCATATATATGTCATAATAACCAAAAATAGTAATAGAAATGACATTAATATAAAGAATACATTGAATCGTATGTATTCTCCGTTTACATTGATAGACCGTGTGTGGTAGACAGTGCACATTGTCACGTGATACCCTTTACAACCACAGTTCAAATTGTCACGTGATACCCTTTACAACCACAGTACAAATTGTCACGTGATACCCTTTACCACCAGAGTACACATTGTCACGTGATATCCTTTACCACCACAGTACACATTGTCACGTGATACCCTTTACCAACACAGTATACATTGTCACGTGATACCCTTTACAACCACAGTACACATTGTCACGTGATACCCTTTACCACCACAGTACACTTTGTCACGTGATTCCCTTTACCACCGAATTGTTTTCGCTTTTTTGTTCACTGCGCTAAATAAATTGCAATTGGAATCGCGAAAATTTCATACGCGAAAATTATCAAAATTACTCTATGATGTTTTATATTTTGCAGGATTTTGGTACGATTTAATATTTTATCAATGCTATTAACTTATTATCTTGTCTCCCTTTTTAGAAATAGATCCATATCTTTATTATAAACCTTAAGTTGTTTTTCATCACGCGGACGTTCGCGTCCTTTTTAACGGACGTGACGTCTTTTTGTTTTGTATACTGTATGTTGTATATTTTCTGACGAAGACATAAAGTCGAAACATGTAAATTGAAAACTTCGTGTTGTCTTGATTTGATTTATACTTTTTAGAATGGATACATTCAAAATGATGGCGACTTACTCCTCGAGGCAGATTGTTCTGGAACAGACAGTACGTACATATGTACAGCAGGCCGAATTCAGTAGTCACGTTCAACTGTGACTGATTACACTATTCAAGTAGTTATCAGTAATCAGTATTTTATGAGTCAACCGCACAAAATTTGTTGTATTGTATGATTACATTCTGAATACATTAAATCAAAAACATGCATGAAGATACTTTCAAAAATGTAAAATGTTGGCTGCATAGATGCTGTATCAAGCCATTAAATAAAACAAATGATATTTGCGAATATGTGTTTTGTATAACTGATATGACGTGAATGTGAAATCAAGTTAAAATTGTACGCTTTAAATTTTTAGTTTTACCAACCACTCCTATTCCCCTAACGTCTACAATGGCTGCAGCAAGCACAACTCCACATTGTATGGAACAATCCGTCTCTATGGGTATTGCAATATTTATCTCACTTATTAAGTTATCAAGTAACTAGTTTTATTTATATTATATAGTAGAAATTCCAAGCATTATAATCCATTTACTATACAATGATATCGTAAAGTAATATATAGATTTACGTTTCAAACAATTTGTTGTTTTTTGAAGAAATTCAAAAATCCTTTTGAGATTTTATGCATTCATTTGGTAGTATTGCTTCATGCTGTGTTAACGAGTAATATTTGTTTATGAAGGCGTTCCAAACACTTTATTTTTCAATATTCACTGTAATGCCATATAACGAAATCAAATTCACTGAATTTGCCTTGCTATTATTAATAAAAGAGTATTTTATGTTAGAAATGTGTTCCTTATGACGTCATTTATGGCGCACCTTTTACATTGGTAATCGATTTTGATTTATTTGCTATACGGGAATTTGACTTTTTTTCTATCAATAGACAAAGGTGATGTGACAAGGTGTCCCGAATACGTCGTGCTAGGAGCAAAATCACACTGTCGCCTCCTGACTAAACATCGTCACAACTGTTACGAATTTACCCTTGATAGAGTGTCTTGGGCACATGCTAATCAGCTATGTATAGAGAGAGGAGGTCATCTGGTTACAATCAACAATGCGCAGGAAAACACATATTTGCATACTATACTAACGCAGCTGAATCATACACGGCGTGCGTGGATAGGACTGCAAGACCAACAGACGGAGGGTCAATTTAATTGGGTATCAGGTTAATGTCTTTATTACATATAACGCTAGTTTAAGGTAAGAGGAACGCCTGAAAACAAAATATATTTTCGGTGTTGTTCAAATGTTTGTGACATTTAGATTAATTCGACTGAGGTAAGAGGAACGCCTGAAAAACAAAATATATTTTCAGTGTTGTTCAAATGTTTGTGACATTTAGATTCATTCGACTGACATTGAAATCAATATGTAAGAGGTTAGGGACACAGTTTTCTTGAACATTAAAACAATAACTGTTAATCAATAAATTTATTTGGAATGCTTTCTTTTATACAATAAGTAATAGTCGGTCAATAGCTATTTTGAATAGCTTATGTTTATTGTATATTGATATATCGACAATGATTAAACTTTGTATTGTATTGTTATGAAAAGGAATATGTCAAGGTCATGGTGACTTTGATCAGTTAAATGGTCTTTCAGTCAATAAACACATACTTTTTAAGCATAGTAAAACTGAATTTAGAAAAAAAAGTATGTGTCCTTACGTGATTGCTACCGATTTGGGGGCAATTGTCATACCCCGGTATGTGATTTAAGAAATAATAAATGTGTCCCTGTATTTTGTTTAATGAATTGGTCACCATATTTGCCTAATCAACAATCACGTACGTAATTTCGGATTAATTTTCCATCTTTTTTAAACGAAAAACAAAGATCATTATTTAATTCTTGCACGAAATAGCCTAAAATACCACGAAATGTTCGACGCGTAGCAACAATTAATATCACTTACAACACGGAATGTGGACGCGTGCAATTTCCACGATTTGCCCGTGGAAAACGTGATCTGTATTTTATGTAAAATAAGCATCTTCCCCTATATCTACGAAAAGTTGCGGATCGTGTTAGAATTGCAAATAGTCACCATATTTGCCTAATCAACAATCGTAAACGGAAACATCTAAACAAACAAACAGAGTCTTGGTGCCACCGAAAGGTCACAATTACTCATCAATGTGGAAAAGAATTTATGAGCCAGTCAATGAAACTGAACCAACCACGTAGAACAGATAATTGTTTACACAAACCGAACCAACCACGTAGAACAGATAATTGTTTACACAAAAGAACGTATTATCATTTTAGGAGAAAAGGTATCGTATACAAACTTCTCAAATAGTTCTCTTCACGACGGTCACAGCAGCAAACAGGACTGTGTAGCGATTTTACCATCCGGGGAATGGGACGATGAATTGTGTGAGACAACTTGGCACGCGCACCCTTACATATGTGAATATAGTAAGTTTCCTTGCATGAATAACATTCTAACTTGCATTTTTATAAGCAAATATCAAGGATGTATATCCATAAAGGAACTCTATATAAAGGTCAAGAAAAAACGCTTTAACAAATAAATAATACCATATTTGACACAAATTCAAATGACATCTAACAAAACGTTTCATTAACTTTGATAAATATCAATACTAGAATATAATTCTAGAATATTAATACTGGAATCTTGATAATAGAGTATCACAAACAAATTATTGAAAAAAATTTAAATGTCATAAATTAAATAACATTTATTTCATTTCAGAGGTACACTTTTCTGAGTCAGTTATTATTGGATGAAAAAGATATATGACCCGTTGGATATACAACACTTCTAAATAAATGTTTTTCAGTTCTAGGACTTGGATTATATCTTTATTTTACAAAATTGTTAAAATGTAGCCCATTCTTAAACCTTATGGAGTCACATTACATAAATAAATCGTTACGATATGCAAGCATGAACACATGTATATACTGATTTCAATGATAGTAATTGAATTTTTTAATTCATCTGAAAATATGTTGCAAATTTACCGAAAAAGCAATATGTTCTTTGTTACATGTAAAACCAACACATAGAAAAAGAGGGGAAAAAGAAGGTATCAGCCTATACCGCGTCCGCTCGTACGTACGCACGCACAACTACAAATTCCTTTTCACAAATAATTAAATTCTTAATAACCATGCTGACGCCGTCATACGATATAACGTTGATATAATTACATGGAAGTGAATGTAGTCAGTATAACGTAACACAAAACGTATGAATAGTAATTATAGCAAAAACAATGAAACTGGAAACCTTGTTGTTGTCAGCCGTTCAACAGACAATAAGTGTGGACATTGGTCAAGTGATTACAGCGTTCGCTTAACAGCCATGGACAAGGTTCAGTATCTGGTCAAGACACTATGTATCCCAAACTTCCCGATTTTAAATGGGTAGGGAAAGTCTCTGGCTCATCTCGCTCTCCCTCTGTCTGATTAGTTGCATCAATCATTGATAGTATTCCAATGGAGCGAAAGGTATAAGTTTAAAGGACTTGTTTCGCAATCGAGGAAACAAAACTGAGTAAAATGACAAGAAGTCTTGTAATGGCGTTACAAATTATAACATCTGATGCTTCAAAAACAACGTGCTATTTTTGTTTCAACGACTTGTCTGTTTTCTTGGTTATATCTATACAATCGAGAAATTAATGACTAGTTTGAGACACAAAACACAAAAAAAAAGAATAAGGATGAGTTTAAACAGAGTTACCACAAATGTTTTATGTGTTTTAAATGATTACCTATTCACTGTGTTAAGAACTTTCATTATTACAAAAATGTAATCTAACGGTCAAAATTTAAGTTAATGCTTTTTATTTCTGAATCGTCGATATTTTTTAATATATTTTATTTCCTATATTATGACAATCAGAAAATTAATTCACAATTAAGTGACTTATATGTAATTGGTGTTAACGATATTTGTTCATACACATAAGAGTGCAACTAACATTATTATTACTATTAATTTTTCCTATATCCAGTAGATACAAAAGTTTTTTACGTTGGGTTTTCATTTAAATGGGTGACAAAATGTCAATTTTAAGATAATTTCAATCCTTTGTTACAGTCTTTTTTCCCGTGACGCCGCTCATTTGGAATCTGTTGCAAAAAAGTTGCGTTGTTTTCGTTGCATTATGGTTTTAAGAACAGCGACACAAGTGCAAACAAAATTAAACAGTATTGTGTCGCAGAGAAACTGCATCTCAGTTAATTTATTGATGGTATTTGATGCATTACAAATATCGCTTTCACTTTAAAGTCTAAAGAGCCGATCCTTGGCAATAATATAAATACCGACTTCTGTATTTCATATATAACCTGCACTTGAACAATAAAAGAGCAACTCCTTGGCCATAGTGTACGTAGCCACACTACATATACATTTGACCAGCGACACGGGAAAATGGGCCTTCGGACAAATACTTGGAAACTAGCTCTCTTGCATATTTTGAACAAACAATATTTCAATATCAACATGGGAAAATTTCAGTTACCTACATCCAATAGATACAAAATTACAACATTCTGAAAAAGTAAACCTAAGGCGTCATTGTTCACTCTAAAAATGACGTCACATACCACAATTTGACGTCAAAACTCACTTCAATTTACATGGGCAGTAAATTATTGCAGTAATCATTTCCTAACAGCATCATTTATTTTTGGTTGCAACATTATTATATATATCCTATTTCGAAATATATCATATCACATGAAATAGTTCATGTCTTCTTTCCACGATATGATTTTTATAGGGTATAGGCAAAATAAAAAAGAATCATTTCGAATCGCATCATATTTCTACTGATTTATACCTTGATTCAGTGTAAAATATGGCAACATTGCTAGTCCGAAGGTACATTTTCGCGCGACGACGGTCATTTTTATATGAGGGTTGTTTCGGGAAGTTCGAAATAGTGTGCTGTAGAACAGGAATCATATTCAAAAATATGCACTTAATTTACAGAAGATTAAAACATAACCCCATATCAAAAGGTCAAAAACACCAAGTAACACACAAGCTTTATTGATATGAATAAATCAAAGTACTAAACGTACTAAAAGGCACTCGTGTGTGCAAACTTTTCAAGTTAAAGTGGATTGAGAAAACACTTATAGCGGAATCCTTATGTCAGGTGTAATTAAAGGCCGGCTTTTTAATTACAAAAATATTTCATCCAGTCATTTTTGGCCAATAATCTACAAATTCAATCATTCACGTGATTGATTGCCTTTTTACCAATTTAACCAATTCAACACATAATTTAACCCAAGCAATCTATATTCGTATATGAAATTATAGCTATTTGTTGATTTCAGCTACTCCGGTAAAACAATGCCTATCTCTCCGCGATGTTTAACTCCGATACGTGAGAGATATTGCTATATTAAACGCCATGTTACACAGTTTTGGTCTTGACTAAAGTCCATCAAAACAAATATTCTGATGACTGATGTCTGGGTGTCAAATGTGGCTTCTAGAGAATCTGTAGGTTTTTTATAATTTGACCTGAAGTCCTACTTTTTGACCACACGATACCAAGTTTCAGACTTAACCTAGAGTACATCAAAACAAACATTCTGATAAACTTTCAAGATGATTTGGTTCACAATATAAATACATATCTAGAATGTTGATGTTCTATGATTTTACCTTGTGACATAGATTTTGATTCCGTGCGACCCATTTTAAACTTGACATAGCATTTATCAAGACATTCATTGTGACCAATTTCCAGGATGACTGAGTGCGAATGTGGCTTCTGGAGAGATCACAAAGCTTTTGTCATATCATTTGACCTTGGAAAGGTTTTGATCCCACGCAACACAATACATTTCACTCTCGATTCTTTAATAATTTAGTTCTTAGAAAAGGACGGGTTCCTACCTTTCGGCATTAACAGCATTTCATGTATCTGTTCTAATTCCCAGAGGTTAAACTGCTTCTTAATGATCAATAACGCTGTCAAGTTTGTCAGATATTTTTATGTAGAGCGTTGTTTTCTGCTGATTTCTAATGTTTATGTGGAGAAACCTCTTGTTGTTATTTTCTTACGACAAATTGTTGTAAGAGCACCTGCACCAAAAACGATCCCAGTTTACTTTCCTACATATATATGGTTAGACAGTAGCCTAAATGGTATTAAAGACGCATACAATAAAACTGGATGGAATTCAATTTACCTCAAAACGTTTTCGAGTTAAATTATTGTTAGTTATTGTACTAGTATTAGTTCCAGCTACAATGCCAGCAAATGTTAATAAAATTAGCGTAAGCATACGTGTTGTAGTTCGGTAAAACCTTCATTAACAGATTTCAATTTATTATGAAAGGACACTACACGGTGTCGTGCACAAACGAGATATTTTTTCTATATACATTATTCTTGAAAATTGCTTTTTGGATCAGTTTACATGTACATACATCTAGCCTTTTTCTAAAATAATGGAACAGTAAGAAAAAACTTAAGTAAATTGTTCTAGGAATAGAAATGAACTGAAGTATTCTTGAACAGATGATATAATATGAATGAATAAAGGCGCCTGTAACGGGTATTTAAAAGGCAAAAAGTCATCAAAAAGGTTAAAATCAGAGCCACAGCCTGGACCTTCCCATTTAAATCTTGTTCCTGACAGTGATGAAGACACGTTCATTGAAAGTGACACAGAAGAGGATTTAGTTTGTGACCGTACCTCCTCATATGACACCAGTCCTGGTTTTTCCAGGAAGCGGACTCGAAAGTGACTTGATAAGCTGCAAGCTTTCTTCAAATGAATAAATGAGTATAAACTAAACTTATGTACCTAGTACCTTACACGTTACGCAGTTTCGGTCTTGACTAAAGTTCATCAAGACAAACTTTTTAAGATGACTGATGCCTGTGTGTCAAATGTGGCTTTTAGAGTGTTCGTGAGTTTCTTTAATGATTTAAGCTGAAGTCCTACTTTTTGACCCAACGATACCCAGTTTAAAACATAATCTAGAGTGTAAGACAAAATTTTGAAGATGATTTGGTTTAAAATGTATATTATAGAATGTCGATGTTCTATGATTTCACCTTGTGGTCTAGATTTTAATACCATGTTACCCAATTACAAACTTGAGTAGCATTTATCAAGCCATTTCCAGGATTTAAAAAAAATTCGACTTGTTCAGTCACGGATGGACTGGCAACTCTCGTATTTTCCTACACAACTCAACATTTTTTGTCGTGAGCTACGAGACTTTAGCGAGATTTGGCATCAAAGGAAAATATCAGTGGTTATCCGATTATCCGAAATCGCGTCCGACTGTTGTCGGCCATATTGGAATAGCTTAAAAGAAATCAGTTTTAATAGTGTTTTTCGCAATATTTTTTGTTCAATGGTTTGTACTTTTCTTTCTTTCTGTAATTGTTGCCGTATTCAAATCAGTTTCAATTTTCGTAATACGAAACTTTTATTGGTGTTATTTGTTTGAAATTTGCCACCAACGGACGAAAACGAAATGCTATTCCGATACATTTTAGCACAATGGACGCCTTATAAAACTGTTGTCAGATACGTGAATAGATTTGTATAAAAAGAAGCATCATGGGTAACTGCTTTCGAGGTATTGTTTTATAAATTTTTAGAAGTTGCCAATCCACGTGTATTTAGGTCCGTGGTTCAGTTTACTACAGTAGAGCAAACTTTGAACAATCTCGAACATCAGAAAAAAATAAGAAAATACTCAGATCACAAGGAGTTTAGCTTTATCAAACATACACATCTACACCGTTTATCAACAACGGCATCTCTTTCTCTCCTTTAACAATTTTTCTAATTTGTATAATATACAAACAATTTTTTTTACAATATCAAAGCATCATTGAGTCAATAAGAGTATTTTTTAGATAATTTATGATTCCAGCAATATGCCATAAAGGAAAAAAAAAACTCTTTAGCCACTGACAGTGAGAGTTATTAATAGCAAAAGAAAAGGCTGTAGGTGTGTTTATGATTATATGTTAAAAGAAAATGTTTTCCCTGTTTCTAATAGGAAATGGAGGGACATATCAAATCTAAATAATAATTTCAATTGGAGAAACACATACATATTCCCTTTTGTTGTAACAAAATATCCAAAACTACAACGGTTTCAGTTTAACATAGATCACAGAATAATTGGAACGAACTATCTGTTGAAAAAAAATGGGGATAAAGAATGATAATAGATGTACAAATGATGACACAAATTGATCATTGATAGACATTATATTAGGTAATTAAAATTTTAAGATAGCAACTATAAATATAATCCTGACTGCTAAATACAGCATATATCTGTGTAAAATGAGAAACACCATTCCAAATTTGCAACTGTTTATTAATCTAACTAGGTCTCTTATGAAGACAGAATTGTACGTAGACAGAAAAATCAGAATAGGAACAAGTTTGATAAAACATGGAATTACTTTATGTCATTGCTTGATAATGATACTTGAGTGTGTCTTTCAAGTGGCTACACTGTCTCCTTTCTTTTTTTTCTTTCTATCTTTTTGGAGAAAATATACGTTAGACTGAGGATATCTCCTACAGTACTTGTACCTTTTTATCATTATATTTTGTTTCTATTTTTGTTGAAATTAGTTATATTCATGAGAAGGTCAAAGAAAACTTAACTAGTATATAATGTATGAACATGCTGGTCAGAGTTGTCTCCCATGCACGTGTGTTACAATTTACTTCCTGTACTATGAAGTACTAAAACCTTGCATTTCGTTCAATTTCTGCAAGGAAAATTCACTAAGATTACTAAAAATGGAGTAAAGATGAACAGATTCTCAGAAAATCCCTACTGAAATTAACCTGCCTTTTCGATGCTTTTGTTTTCCGTCGGCAAGGATTAAGGATACGTGATTAATTTAGGTTTTAGTAAGTTAGTAGGAAATATGTGTTTAAAAAAGGAAAATTAATGTGACTTATTTATGTTCTGTACATGACAGAAATTTTGTTGATCTCTTTCCTTCTCTTACATCGTTACAGTCGAGTTTTCAATTGCTATAGTATTATTTTCAATGCTTTACTTCTCTATAATTACACATTAAAAGAAAAAGTTAATACCTATATATAAAATAAATGGGGTTACCCTGAGTTAAGGGGCCAGAAAAAAAAAAAAAAAAAAAAAAAAACAACAACGGCATCTCTCCTGCTTCAAAATCTTCCATTTATAACAGCTTATTTTGACCATTCGGTAGAAGAAAACAAAACATACAGATAAAACAATAAACTACAACAATTACCTCATATTTCAGTATCAAGATAATATGAAAACTCGCTCAACAAATAATAGTTAATAAGTATTGTATTGATAGACTTTCCCGTTTCGTAACCCTGTGATATACGGACCCTGATATAACGTTTAAATATTGACCTAAATTTTTCGGTTTTTTTTTTTTTTGGGGGTGTTGTTATATTTTGATTTGACTTCCGTTGGTATGGACGCGTTCCTAACCAACTTCGTTATAATGTGACCAATCAGAATCTGCAAATTATTGGCTAGCGTTTCGGTACCGGAATAAGCAGTGTACTGCCCGGGAGCCTTCTGAAACACAAAATGTGTATATTTTTTTATATTATAGTTATTTATAATAAATCATGTTGCAAAAAAAGAAAAAACAGAACACATGTCAAGCTTTCTGGACAGTGCGAAGATCAGCTTTTGTATTCAACGAGGTGTTGTCCGGGGCCGGACATCTAGCGTCATTGATTATTGGCTAGCGTTTCGGTACCGGAATAAGCAGTGTACTGCCCGGGAGCCTTCTGAAACACAAAATGTGTTTATTACGTCACCTACGTCGACCATCTTTTTTTTTAAAGATATTACTTGTTTGGAGATTTATTTGCATGTCTCGGTAGGTGTTTATAGACTAGTTTGCGCCAATAGTAAGCGTTTCCTTCATGTGAGCACACTAGTGCAGATGTTCTTTTCTCAAAATACAACTAAAAAACCGAAAGGTGTGGCGGCAAATATCTTAATAATGTTAACCAACAACTGTGATGTCGGCAATCTGTAATAACAATTTAGTAAAGATAACCATAACTTGTCAGTTCAATGCGGCGTTTCCTTGAATACCTTGGGGTCATGCCTCAACATCAACCATCACCAATTTCCGAAATATTTACATGTCAGTTTTGTTTGTTCGTATCACAGTTTTTCTTGTTCTCATACTGCTATGACGTCATATATCTACTAACGAATTGCAAACTATTATCATCGCGTGTGACAGTCCTTGCTCTAAACATGACAGTCGTAATTTAGAGTAAACCAACGTATTACACTGTCAATCGGGTTTAACCCTTAGAACTTGCAAGTTTTCAGCGTTATTTGAAGAAAATACGGATCCTAATTAAAAGATGCGAGTAGTTTTACGCATTTATTTGTAAAATCATTTTATTAAAACTGAATAACGATACAGTTTGCCAGATGGCGCATCACATCAATGTGACCTGTCGAATACGGCTGATAAACACACACACCATCACGTGTGCTTTGAAATTCCAGAAGAACGAAAACCTTTAATAGATCATATCGGCTATCCAAACTTGCATTGAGTATACAGTTCTGTCGGCTCTTCCAAATATCAAGTATGAATGATAAATGCTCTTTCTAAATCTAAAAAGGTCATATAAAACAGTTTTTAATTCGTAACATTTGATTGGTGCAAAAGGTAGGTCAAATGCCATCTTATACAGCTAACGCCGAAAAAGAAAACACCTTTGCCATTATATATGTGAATACTTCACGAAGGTCTTTAGATATTCATAACTAGTATAATTCTAGTGGAACTAGCCAGTACGAATTCAATACAAATTGTCTAATACCACTTGTTTAAGATTAAGACGTCAACTATTTCAAGTTGTCTTTTAATGACAAGATCATGAATTGCAAAACTGGCACAACTTTGAAAGAAATATCCCGAGAAACTCATTTATTCTGTTTTCATCGGTATAAATTTCACGAAAATACCACAGAAATTATAATCTGCTGTAGCAATAAATGTTGTATGGATAGTCTATGAACTTACCGACCAGCCCTTGTGTATTATCTTATCTGTACTGACTTGTAATCTTGTTTTGAATGCGGCGGAAAAAGTCAGTCAGTTATTTCATAAAAAGTACGTTACACGCTTTAGTTTTCTAACATTATGGATTTTTAAATACAGTGTAGTTTAAAAGGGGTATACTTTAAATATAGGTAAAGTGAATTTACTTCTGTTTGCTCATTGTTTTAAGCCGAAGAACGTTTATTCACTCACTACATTCCAATGACAATACAATAGTTTTACATTATGAGACTCATTCATAGATTAATCATATGTAATGCAATTTAAGTTGAATAGATGCATTTGTTTCATTCATCTTACAAGCGAAAATATTGAAAAATGAAATAACCTGCGTACACACATATTTGAATACTAAACAGATTTTGTCCTTGTCGCACATATTTCGCCGCCAATGTGACGTAGATCTACGTATCACATGAAAGGAAACATTTTAACATACGTCTTTTACTAGGAGCTTACAATGCTGTATGATTCGTTTTCGCAATCGAGTATATGTTAGTTCTGATTCGTCGGTCGTCAATCTAAGCATGTTACATTTGTGCCACGCTCACTACGGATCCAACAAAAAAGAGACTTGCAACTTAACATGTTATTCAGCAAAATATGTTACTGATATAGGGTAACGACTTCTACCGGGGACAACATGGCTTTTACGACTTTCCTACTGACTGTTGTGTCAGTATTCATTGTTGAAGTGACAGGTAACCTCATGTGCGTCTGCAACAAGGACAACGCCCAGCAGATTGAAGTTTTCAGCTCGGTAAGCTTTTAGCGTCTATGGCCTTACTTTTTATATATTCTTGTCATAATGCAAAATAAATCTCATTTTGTCTGTAAAATAAGAAGAATGTATGAAAGTAAAGTCCATGGAAGCGCTCTTATCTAATAATGATACTCACTTAAAACCTATCAAAATTAGGTTACTTGAAACATATAAAGGCGACCCTAGCCGCAAATTCACTGCAATCAGAAACATATTATTTTTGTTTAAATCATTTTGTTTAATTAAAAAAATGATCGCATTTTATTTTACAAAAGTTATTTGCTATATTGCTTGCTCGCTCGCTAGTAAATATACGCTTTCGCTCGTTTGCTTTACAATGAACTACAATAGTTTGAAATTATGAGGCTCATTCATTCAGCAACACAAATGATTACTATGTGTTGCAATCGAAGCTGAACATAATCATTTGTTTCAAGTGAAAATACTGAAAAATGAAATAATCTGGTTACATACAGATTTGAATACCAACAACAACAACAACAACAACTTTATTTTGTGAAGGTTAAATACTAAGTGTACAAAAAATTTCATACTGCTTATTTCTATTATGGCCTTCATTTAAATATCCCTATAGGTACATTTATTCATATACACACAAATGCATACCAACATATAAACATATTCATTACTTCCGACAAACACGCATCAACTTATGGCATGCAGTCTTATCTATATATATTTTTGAATCATGCATATACAAAAATCATAATATCTAAAAGAAGCATATCACGAATAATTGCCTCTTCATCAAGCATGATACATATATTTATAGTTTATAATGTCATTTGTATAAAATAACATCAAAATGATTGACGTTTCCTATATTAACAGCTCAGCCGTTATGAAGAACAATTATGATAACTAAGATTTTTAAACATCTTAACTATTCGTGTTTTTTAAACAATATAGACTATATACATAATACAATTTATAAATGCAGCATATCTTTCATTGTACATATGATAACTTGATATATGTCTGCATGAGAAACTCCTTCAAAGTGTTCCTGAATGTGCAAATGTTTTGGAGAAGTTTAATACGTGCGGGAAGAGAGTTCTAAATCTGTGCAGCTTTATAACTGAACGCTTGTTTCAAATAGTTTGTGTTAGGTTTAGCAATACGGAGATCTTTGTGAGTGGTCTTTGTCATACAAGTTTCGCTATTAAGATCTACGTATCACGTGATAGGAAACTTTTTAACATAGTATTACGCTTCTAACTATGAACTTACAATGAAAAATATCCAACATGTAAATTTTCTTATCCTTAGACAGACTCAAATTCAACGGTGATTGGACATTTAAATATGCACCAATGCAGAACATATGTTAACGCATCAGCACCCGGCCGAAGCTGGCTTGGAATACAGTTAAATGGAGAGGTATTTATTCATATATAGTACTTAAACACATCAAAGCTATAGTACTGGAAATGACATTTTGCTATTAAGAATACATTGTAGTGTATGTTATGCAGTTGATTTTTTTCTACGCGAGAAAAAGACTGTTTACTTTGATAGAGTCAAGTGTGGTAAAAACCCTTTACCACCACAGAATGATTAACAAAGTTTTAAGAACATTTTAATAAAACAAACTACATATTACTGTAAATTTGATCATATTTGCGATTACTCAATACATTATTTTCGCTTTTTTGTCCACTTCGCTAAATAAATTGCATTGAAATCGCGAAAATTTCATTGCGCGAAAAATACCATATTTACTCAATGATGCTTTATATTTTGTAGGTACAATTTAATGTTTTATAATTGTTATAACATTACAATGTATATCGCTTTTAAGATAGGGTACATTCAAAATGATGCTGACTTTCTCCTCGAGGCAGAATGTCCTGGAACAGATCGTAAGTACATATGTACATCAGGTAGCATTCAGTAGTCAAATTCAAATATGGCTAAATACACGATTCAAGTAGTCTACAGTAACCAGTAGTTATGAGTAATCAGTAGTCTTTTTTACATTTCATCGACGACATGCACAAAATATGCTTAAATCATAATTATTTTATAACTATAATCTGATTACATTACAACATTAACATATATGAAGAACATTTCAAAAATGTCGCTGTTTGTATGTGTTGGCGAATATTTGCTATATAGGACTGATAAGAACTGGTGAAGTCCAACTAAATGTGTAATCAAGTTAAAATGTGTGTGCTTTTAATTGTTAGATTTACCAGCCACTAACATTCCCCTCACGTCTCCAATGGCTTCAGCAAGCACACCTTCACATTCTGGCTGTATGAAACAACATGTCTCTACGGGTAATGCAATATTTTTCTCGTTTATTTACTTCTCAATTCCGTCTGTTATTAATATAAATTCCAATCGCTATAATCATTCTATTTACTATACAATGAATTCGTAAAGCAAGATATCTTTATGTGTCAAAGTTTTACAAGAAATTCGAAAATCATTTCGAGATGTTAAACATTAATTTGGTATATTTTTCATGGTGTATGTACGAGTATATTCTAAAGGCATTCTTTGCCTCTCCAAACGCTCAATTCATAATTAAATGACCACTGACTTAAACTGTTATGCCAAATAATGAAATCATATTCTCTCCATTACCTTGATAGTGCTGATAACAGGGAACTCAATGCTTTAAATGTACCTTATGACGTCATTTTTGGAGCTTTGCGATATTTGCAATACGAGAATTTGTTTCTTTTATTATCAATAGCCCTTACAGGTAAGGTGTCTTTGTGTCCAGCAAACGTCGTGCTAGGAGCAAAATCGCACTGCCGTCTCTTGACTCAACATGCTCACAACTGTTATGAATTTACCCGTGGGAGAGTGTCCTGGGCACATGCTAAACAGATGTGTACAGCGAGAGGAGGTCATTTAGTTACGATACATAATGCGCAGGAGAATACATATTTACATCATATACTCACGCAACTGAATTATACACATCGTGTTTGGGTAGGACTGCAAGACCAAAACAATGAGGGTCACTTCCATTGGGTAACAGGTTAATGGCTTTATTTTTTATTATTCAAACTAAGAGGACAATTATTGGTTTCGGTGTAATATCACGTTATAATTTCACCGAGTCGGCACCAAAAGTGATATTCTCACGAGTGGCGCAGCCACAAATGAAAATATCTATTTCTGGTGATCACGAGTAAAATTAACGTGGCATTACACTGATGTCAACATTTTTTCTGTTTATTTCATGTTCAAAAGAGGATATATGTTCAACTGTTGAGGTTGGTTATGACATATAGAATCTAGAGTATGGTGTGTTCGATTCATTTTGAAATCAGTGGACATGTTTCATGTGAATTACTTGTAACTATGATTTGCCTTGGGCAAAGGTTGTTCCTTGTCAGAAGATGACATATATTTTAATGTAAACGGTGAAATGTCAAGGTGATAGTAACTTTTACCCAATCAATTACTACAGAATGTTTAAAGTTCTGAAAAATCAGAAAGCTAATGCTATCAATATTGTGTCAACTGTCATCAAATATTGATTACTCCCGTCCAAAGCTATGAGTAAATCTATTAATCTCTAATTTCATCTATCTGGTATACCAATAGAGAGAAAACACAAGAATACATAGGAATAATTGACAGCGAATATCTTGTAACCGTGAGAAAAATTTGATAAATCGGTATTTTCCATAAGTTAGTAATATCTTCGTCGTTGTCCTCAAACGTATGTTTGATGTTGTAGATGTCCAACTGAAACGAGACGCTGAAGATGTCCAACTGAAACGAGACTAACCAAAGGATATGTTAATAAATTCATTTAGGATTATATAATGGTTGTATTCCTGATTGTGAAAATAAAAACCTAAGTGTCAAGCTAAAGCATATATAGAAGAACCTGTGCTAGTGTTCTACCTCAATAAAGAAACCACCTGTCTGTAACGGACATGATATATGCATCCAATTATGAAATCGTGAACACGAACACGATCAGGGTGGGTGGACAGGGAAGTAATATAAACGAAGTGTATCGCTGCCAATTAAAACCTCGAGTGGTGTGAAAATACCTGTCTTCCCTTATATAGAGACCAGTGGTCAATACTGCACAGAAAACACGAATCATTAAAACCCGCGAAAAACATTACTGGGCTAAACTTCTACTGTACTAAATACCAGATAAATTCAAAACGAGAATAATATCATTTATTTAATAACTACGAGTAGGAAATACACTTACCTATATACATTAATATATTAATATGTATTTAGGAGAAAAGGTATCGTACACAAACTGGTCTAACCATTCCACTCATGATAGACACAATGACGTACAGGACTGTGTAGTGATGTTAGTATCCGGAGAATGGGAAGACCAAGTGTGTGGTGGGCACGGTGGGAACGGCGGTCACGCTTATATTTGTGAATACAGTAAGATTACAGTATATTCCAGAACTGGATGACAATTTATTTACATATAGTTTAAGGAAATATATGTGTCCGCTCTCCTATCACGAACCGTTTGAGAAATGTAAAAACTTTAACAGTCGAATAATACCATACTTGGTGCAGCTTGTGATGACGTCTAACACACCAAAGTTTCAATTTGATAGATAATAATACTTTAAATCGACAATGAATTGGAATCATAATTTTCTTTCAATTCATTTCAGAGGTGCACAATTCTGGACCAAGTATTATTGGGTGAAAAAGTTTAATGACTTCTTGGAGATAAAATTTATTAATAAATAGTAAACCTGATTGGACTTCAAAGTTGTTTTTATGTATTTTCATTAAAATTTAACCCTGTTTTAAGTCTTGTTGAGTCACGTGTATGCCATGCTTTTATTAACATAACTAAACTCTAATTAATGTGCGATAGAAATACAAGAAAGAAGGCAAAGACATACAAAATTTACACTGATTTCAATATTTAAAACTGGTCTTCCTGATAAGTAATTGAATGTTTTAGATTCATGTGAAAGTGTATAACAGATTTATAGGACCAACACAACGAATGAAAAAGGAAATACTTATTCAATGTCTGAAGAATTGAACATCATATGTTGTTTGTTTTTAAATGGTATATGGGGATATATATTACCCGGCTAGATTTATATATTACTATTAATATTATGCCGAGGCGGGTGATATATCCTCATTTACCACGTAAAAAATACAAATAACAATTTTATAACCTTTCTCTTTCTTAAATTTTGACGGATTCGGTTCATTTTAAGTTCATTTAATGGCTGAACGTAAGCAGACCTTTAAATGCTCTTGTGATACCTCAACATCACTTCGTGATGTCACAAAAAACGTCACAAAGGTTATTGAACTTGCCGTCGGTCAGCTTGTTTTGAAGGTTGCGAATAAATCGTTTTCATAAACATCCCTTAAAGTAGTTTTCTCTTTCTTATTACTCCATACAACATTTTTCTTCGTCTCCATCAGTGCTACGTTGATATGCGTAACAATACTTTTCGAAGCCAGAGCCGTTATTGCGTACTCTAAAAACTTTCGAACCATTTTAGCGTTGGGTATTCCAAGTGTATATTACCGGCTTGTCCGTAGATATCAATTTCAATTAACGGATCATTGACCAATCAAACGGCTGGGAATTCCCAGGAAGGGTAATAAATAAATGGTGGCAAAAATCGCCCAAATTTAATTTGTGAAGGGAGTAAGAGTTTGGTTTTGCTGATAAATTATTTTATGTGGTACCGTTTCAAATTTCAAATGGCAAATTTAAAAGAATGAAAATCCTTACACTTTATTTTAGCAATCCCCGTTTTCTTGAAAAAGAAAAATATAATAACTTTGATGATAGTGCAGATGTAGTTGATAATATGTTGAAAGCTCCGAAATCATTTAAGCATTGTCTAATTAAACTAAGATTGACAACGTCATGAGAAGTTTTGAATTAGGATACATTCTCGTTGATATTCACTCCGGAGAAAGCGAGCACGTGAGAGACATTGTGAGACATTGTCCTTAAAATATCTTTTATGAATAGTCCGGACGTATGTTTCAATTTATCTAGGGTTAACTTTGGTTTATATAGTTCATTTCAAGTAGTCTCGTTCCATTTGTTTGCTACTGTTTTTAAACTTTGGTTTAAACGTTTGATGTGAAACTAAGGGTCATATATCTTTTCGTGACTTTATCGGAATCTTTGATTAATACCGATATGGCCCGGACTCCAACATTGAGTGTCAAGTAGAAGCTGACTTATAATGGATATATTTGATAGAAACGACTCCAATCATAATGGAATATTAGTCTAGCCTCTGATAGCTTTAGTTTAAAGATTTTAAGTAATTATGTCGAACCAATTTGGCGGAAGTAGACGACCATACAAATTGTTATAGCATATATGTGTTGACCTGTTCAATGAATTTTATGTAAGCAATATCATTAGTAAAGGGAAAAAGGATATATAATATGCAAGGTAATTGCTCATTTTTCTTATACATGCGTCGTACTTTGCTAATACATTTGTATATGTATCTACGCGGGATGCTCAAGAATATCATTCAACAATTTTTAGCGAGGTGTCATTTTTAACGTCAACAAGACCCCAAGTCGCCTTATATGGTATAAATCTTAAACAATGATTAACCATAATCGGTGTAAGTACGTTTTTCATTTAAGTCATTCACATCGATTGAGATATAGTTTATTAAAACAAGGGGTCAAATTTGACACCATACATGAATACTTGAAAAATGTCGTTATATATTCATTGCATGCATAATTAAGGTAGTACTAGGTACTAGTTAAACAAATTAAATACAAGTTGTCGCAATATGTTGCAAAAAGGTTGCGACGCTTTTGATGAATTTAAGAACATCGACACATGTGCTGACAAAACGAAACAGTTATTTGTCGCAGAGATACTCAATGTTTATAAATGTATTCCCGGTCAACATTTCATACTCTTTCCTGAAAGAATCTCGTATATTACTTTAATTTCTAATCTCACCTGCTGTCAGCAGTTATAAGTCTTGCTGTGTAAGATATTGCAATTGAACGTGGTCACAGACATTTACATAAGGGTAAAGTTCAAAGTTTGCCTTAAGACAGGAATTGTATATTAAAGGGTTATAACTATAGTTATGTGATCCAGAATGCCGGAAATTTTCAAATCGTGCTTTGGATCATATGTGCGAAGCACGCGACGAGAGGCCAATCTGGCTTCTTGATCTTATTTTTATGATAATTACCCTTTTATTATATACCTACTTGAATAAACTGAATAAGAATGCTATTTTAAGCATAAAATTGAAGAAAAACTATTATTCGCACGAAATAGAAGTTTTGTGCAACGTTAATGACGTCATCGGGTAAATAAGTAGTGACAACCGAATCAAAAGCGATGCACTCTCCAAAGTAAGTGTACTGTGCGGATTGCATGTACATACAGTACGATATTTTTTTTCTGTCAGGCTGTATTTTATGGTTGATTAAAGGCTGTTTTTAAAGGTATGTAATATAAACAGAATATTATAACAGTCGGTTGATCTGCGGGGTCGTATCTTTTGAGTTGGCTGTATAGTTCCGGATCACACGAGTGGCGGAGCCTCGATTGTGAATCTACACTAGCAGCCAATGGTTTTTTTTCATACATATATAGTGTTTACATGTAGACAGTTCATACTAGTTTGGAGTGGAGTGGCAGAACCTACAACATAAGCACATGTCACAACCACATGGTTCACAATCCTTGTTTTCAAACCGTTTTTGTTTCGGCAAGGTCGATTAATACTACGTCAAAACAGAGTTACTTATATATACAGTTTATGTCGTATTACAAAACTTGAACTTTCTTTCTGGTAAAAGATGACATTAAAAGGTCAAATAAAAGATAAGTATTCAAGATAGTCTATGTATTATAATTCCATTTGTTCATAATTTTGTGTCACGAATGTCTCATGCTGACTGTACATATCATTTACCCCATATATATTTTACTTTTTCGTATTATATTAATTTGATACCTTGTTTCAGACTCATTTGTACTAGTTTTTGTATATAATAGATATGCATACATGCTCTTTTTTTGGAGGAAATTCTTTTAAAGAATACCTACCTATCCTACCTTATCCTACTCTATCTACCCACCTACGTATGCCCGAAATTTAAAGATTCTTGCTTAGATACCATAAACGACTTAATTATGGTGCAGTGAGGGAGAATGGTTTATAGAAGAATTCAGCATATACAAACCCAAAATTTACCTGTACTTTTACTGGCAAATGGTTCACTAAATGAATGGTATGCTACAACTGCGTTTTAGCGATGTCAATCAATAAAGACTAACTGTAAAGGGATAGTCTATGAGCTTTCCAAACTGCCCTCGTACATCACACAACATCTATTGAATATGAAACATCATGTAAACATATCTTGAACGTTGCATTTTATATATATTTACTTGTTACAGTATTTTGAACTTTGCCAGCAGTGTAAGAAGTAAGTTCATTTAAGTAAAAAATGCGTAACATTTTTGTTAGTAAAGGCAAATAAAATATTTGATCAGGAAACATGACTATATTTTCTCACATAACAAATATCCTAATTGTCATTACATTTCAGATCAATTTTTATAGAAAATGTGATTTGCTGAACTTTACTCTGTTTGCTTGAAATGAATTAAAGCTGATTACATACAAATTTGAAAATGTTGCAATGTACAAATTTCGCCACCAATATGGCGTAGATGTATAGCTGAAGTCTATGAAGGGGCTCCTATCCCCTAATTATAGATACAAATCCAGATTAATTTACTTGAAGCATACACAAACTTTCGCCTATAGACCGAGTTACGACATTCAGAAAAATATTATTGGCGTGTAAATCATTTTGTTTTGATATGATCGCATTTTATCACACGAAGTTTTTTTTTGTATTATGTTATATTGTTTGCTTGTTCAAACCACGAAACTTTGGTTCGTTTGCATCGGCCATTGGAAGTCTAAATCCACGCCAATACAAAACGTTTGTAAATACATCAAACTCCGAACGAAAAACTTGGCTTGAAATAAAGTTAAATGGAATGGGACATAATACATATTTATATATTATATGTTATTTGGTTTTCTCTTAGATTAATATTACCCGAGCTGTTAGGCGAGGGTGATATTTTGTCGAGGAGAGTAATATTTCCTCATATACCACGTCTAAACAAATGACAATTTTATAACCATTCCCTTTCTAAAATTTTGAAGGATTCGATTCATTTTAAATTGATTTAACTGTTGAACGCAAGACGGGATGTGTCAATTGTATATTACCTTTTCACGGGTCATTGACCAATTAAACGGCTGGCAATTTCGTGAAAGGGTAATACACATGTACAATGTATATGTGTAGCACAAAAACACGTCAAAGTAGCTAGAATAAACCAATACATAAATTCAGTTAATGTTAGAAAGCTGATGTATTCTACCTTAGTTTTTTTTTACATTTAGAGACGCAAGGAAATAAATAATTTCTGGTGATGAAAAAGTCGGGCGTAAGCCATACTGGCTGTTTCGAAGTGCCCAATGCCTAAAAATGCACACATTTACAATATTATAGGCGCGAAATGCAAACAAATAACATAAAACGAAAGCAAACAAAATTTACAAATAAAATGGAACGACAAATTACCTGCAAAGGCACAATGACACAAGGAAATAAATAGTTTCTCGCGGTGAAAAGAAAAGGTCAGGCGTAAGCCATTCTGACTGTTTTCCAAGTGCGCATGCGTCAGGTGAAATCCGACATGCATTAGTCGTTATGTAATGGAATGAATGTTAGTGTGGCATTTAACATTTAAACGTGGTGTTCAACCTCGTGACAGAGATGATATAGAAACAGGGTAAAAATGAAATATATGACAATACTCGTAATATTTAGCCAGTTTAGAAGATCAACGCTTTTAACAAATGCCTTAAAGCTATCTACTCTCGCATTGCCAATCACCCTAAAAGATGTAAAGCCATGAAGCAGTTCTATAATTTGTAGATCTGAGGTTTTCATAATGAACTTGCCTCTTAAATTTGCTAAAGATTGTCAGAGTCTGTTTAGTGTATTGTCGGTGGAAGGACAACATTATGATATATGATCACTTGTATTTTCTGTAACTAGATTGCAATTTATTAATCGTGTTTCGTATTTTCTCGAAAAAAAGCTACATACAAGTACCAATGTAAAGGGACATTATTCTTGCACGTAACTATAGCTTTGGCAAAATTACCATAATATACAAGGCTCGTATCTTATATGAACGATCATATACTGTCATCACAAATGATTCTATTTTCCATTCAAATCCCACATCCGCTTTTATTAAGACGGTCGCCTGTTGCCGAACGCCTTAATAATCAAAGCGCTGTGAGCGCTGAAGGCTTGGGGGCTATAGATTAACTCCCCTAAAAACAACTTTTGACCTTCGTGATTTACGCTGAACCTTACCTAAAGCGCGGGTCGAAATGTGCAAAGGGTGAAATTAAGTATATGACACAGAATGAATGATTCACAAATATATGGGTGGCAGGGAAGTTTGTTTTATTATAAAACGTACGGTAAATGAAAAATAACAAGATGGTCAACAATATCAATTGTTTGAGAGAACAATAAAAATAATTCAATCTGCGCTTTGTTCAACTTCAAGCGATATCTGATGATGTGGATCGAAAATTATTGTGTACCAAGGACAAGACCTTGAAACAGAAATAAACAAAGCAATACCAACAATGAAATATAAATACAGTACTGTACAATGTGTACAACAGGGAAAACCAAAAATGATTCTTTGTTACCTTGTAGTTGAAATCGGTGAAACCGTTCACTGGGCCTTGACATGCAGCGTCCTCGATAAATGGCGGGTGATTTGGATCACGTGAGTTCCTTCTCGGGAATGTACGCAAATTGTATCTGTTTTTTTAAAGAAATTTATTTTTAGGTTTAATATAAATGTAATCGTTCGTAAATAAGAAATTTGTCAATGAAATAACATCAGAAATTTGAAAATCAAACTACAAACTCTTATAGCGAACTCCGTACGTTTTCGTAAATTTCCGTAAATATCCGTCAATATCCGTACTTTTCCGTGATATGCATATGATTATCTTCCGTAATCAGCTAACAGCGCAGTGATTTCTAAAACAGGAAAAATTGTGTAATGCAGCCCGTAAGCTATCGACCTTTCTTTAATCGTTTGAAGTTGTATGTACTGTTTTTATTTGTAATATGTTCTTATCGTATGCGACATTCAAACAAAAGATTGATCTGGTCTGTCTTGCACTACTTTCCCAACGCGCATGTTTACAGTTGTTATTCGCACATAGCACAGTTAAATTGTCTGCAGTGTTTGAAATGTGGTATGCTAACTTAGGCCTAGGGGACTTTCAGTCCCCAGGCCAAAAACGAGAAATTTTGGCGGGAAACCCATTACCAGAGACACCTTGCAGCAGATTTTTAGCACGAACACTTTACACAAAGAAGTAAATGCAATGTCTGTGTTAAGTATTTTTTCAGTATCAATAGTTATGGTATTTCCCCCGTGACGCCAGTCAGTTGAAATCGGTTGCAAAACAGTTGCTTTGCGTTCGTTGCATAGTGCTCTTATGAACATCGACACAAGTGCACTCGTACAAAATTAAACAGTATTAGGTCGCAGAAAAATAAAATGTATGTCACTTAATTTATCGATACTACTTCATGCACTCTCCTGGAAGAATTACAAATAACCTGCACTTGAATCTTTAAAGAGCAAATCCTTGGTCACAGAGTGCGTAAGCCACATGCACATTTCAAATGTAACCTGCATTTTAACGTTTAAGAGCCAATCCTTGGCCATAGAATGCGAAGCCACACACATGTTCATGGGGGTTGTTTCGGAAGTTTGAAATGTTTTCGTATATAATATGTACTAAATGTACAGATGATATATCAAAAGGGTGAAAACACCAAGGAACCCATAAGCTTAATCGATACAAATGAAAAAACGAAGGTTCTAGTAGTACAAATCTGGAGCAAGGTCTTCTTTTAGATGGATAGTCTATTGGGGCTTAACAAACAGCCCCGAGATATACATCATTCAACGCATATGGAATATCTTATCTACATTAACCTTGTTACCTCATTTTGAAATTCGTTCGCTGTATAAGAAGCAATTTCGCTTTAATGTAAAATGCATACTATTTATATTAGTTCAGGTAGATATAACTATGATTACAAGCTACTCTGTAATATTTACTTTGTTGATATTATAAGGAATATACTTTAAGTATAGGTGGTGTGCTGATCTTTACTTGTTTTGCTCGAAATATTTTAGCTGTAAACATACATTTAAAAACTTTGTCGTCAAAGTTCGCTACCAATGTGACGTGATTCCTACGTATGCCGTGGTACCAGAACTTAAAAATACTGTGTGGTTTGTTCATTTAATTACGTTAGCTCAGCAAGTACATTTAGTGCTGATCCTACCGTATTAACATGCATTTTGTATTGAACTTTACTTGAAATCAATCGAAAGAAAACCTCGCAAGGTAATATGAACATGACAAAACTATTTTAATAAATGTATTGATATAGGGTCTTCGACAGCAACAACATGGCCTCTACGACTTTCCTGTTGACTGTTACATTGATGTTCATTGTCAATGTGTCAGGTAACCTCATATGCGTCTGTAACAAGGACAACGTTGAACATGTAGAGGTATTCAAGTCGGTAAGTTCTTGCCAACAGAATTGTTTTAGTTTCCATGTACCGTTTACTGTTGATCTGATATCTGGCGAGTGCTTTGTTTGATAGTGTTGGAATATAATGTCGAATTTTATATTTATTATGGGTTACTTGCCCGTGTCGTTTCTACATACCATATTAAAGTCTTTTCTCTTAATATTGAAGTATACATGTAGCCTTTAGCCAAAACTCGTCAAAAAGGCAAAGGTAAACTTTCATATAAAAAGGATAAAACAAGTTTGACAAATACTTTTGTAACATAAACCGCTGTATATTGTTGCTAGGCTGGTGACAATATCTGAACATTCTTGATTTGAGGCATGTTTTAAAGATCTTGCAATTTTAGTTAATTCCTTCTTAAGTTTTACGCTATTGTTGAAAGATGATGCAATGTATAACGTCAGAATCCTGTTCAAGACAATGCTAACTTGCTTTTTAGCAAGCGACTTAGAAATGTTTTGACATGCGACTGTTAGCCCACGTTAGTAACATATGTTGATTGTCAACGTGTAAATGACGTAGGGTGGAATATTGTTAACAACCGAGCATTTTGGCAGCAACAAAATTCGTATTTAAATTTTATACAAGGATTAGCAATTAGCAACCTATATCTTTAGCAATTTGTAACTAGTTTTGCTAATAGTTAGTTCTATTGTGTATAGGAATATAATGTAGGATTGTGTACATGTTCTTTAATGTCTATCATAATTCTCTTTTAGAGAAAACACATGTCATATGGCATGCTTACTTTTATATTGTATAAAATGTGTTTTTTTTAATATATGTATGATAAGACATAAATAGGTTTAAGCGATAGTTTGGATAGTCGTGTTTTAGAGAGGTGCTGACAGATTAAAGTAACAATTCTTATCAAAAGTGCTTGAACGTGTCAAAATAACAGTATCAAATTCAGTTAAAATTTCAGTAGAATGTTGAAAATGAAGTTGATGTTTAAATTAAAAACTATTCGTTATTAAAAAACTGTGCAAAAAATTGATCGGTCTAGAACAATACAAAATGATATTTTCGTGCAAAACATTCTGTTTGTGTTATTATCTTAACCCAATGGTCGCAAACAACGGCTACATTCTTTTGCAAAGTTATCTTAAGTGTTTTCATTTGCTCGTTCGTTTGTGAAACGTAATAAAAATATTGCTCGCTCGTCAGACTTCAGACAAAATATTACGAAATATTTCACAAACTGGTTTTGACTATAAGTATTTGCTTATCCTCAGACAAACTCGAATTCAACAGCGATTGGACATTTAAATCCGCATCAATGCAGAGAGTACGCAAACACATCCGCTTCCGATCCAAGTTGGCTTGAAATACAGTTAAATGGAGAGGTATTATTCATGTAATAGTACTAAAAAACATGTTGTAATACCAAAACATTAGTTCTTAGATATTAGGTATAAAAGAATAGAATCTATATATTTGCAGTTATAGTATGTAAGATCTTATTCTGCCCTCTTAAAAGATTTCTATAGCCATTGAAACGAAGTATATTGGTACTCTACTGGTAATGCTTAGATGATCTGATTGTGTATTTTGCAAATACGATTTCTGTTACTTATATTTATTTCACTTTATATCCCTTTTTAGAAAGGCTACATTCAATATAATGCGGACTTTCTCCTCAAAGCTGATTGTCCTGGGACATTCCGTAAGTACATTAGTTTTCGCGTTTTGTAGTCGCATTCAGCTGTGCTTGTCTGTGACGTCTAGAATGATCATGTTTAATAAGTAGTATTTTTCTTAATTCAAGTACAAAATACTCCGATACATCAGTAACATTTAAACATAAAAATACATTAAAAAGACTCTCTCAAGAATGTTTGCAGGGTTCATGTATCTAGAAGTTCGCTTGCGAATTTTGTTGGCTTCATAGATGCGCTGTCACACCGTGAAATGAAACACATCGTATTATATATGACCGATATAAAATTGGGAAGTCTTACACTAAGTGAAATCAAGTTAATATATTTTCTATTCTTAGATTTGCCAACCACACACTTTCCCGTCACATCTTCAATGGCTGCAGCAAGCAAACATCCACATTCCGGCTGTATAAATAAACACATTTCCAATTGTAATGCAATTTTACTTATATACTTATTTACTTAAAGTAAATGTGTAAGGGTTTTTTTTAGTGAAAAGGTACTTAACTTCATTATATATTGCATTCGTAAAACAATATAGTTTGATGTTTCGAACAATTATTTAAAGTTTTTCAAAAGAATTGTATCTTTCATTTTGTATTTACTAGTACATGTAATATTTGTTAATGATGGCGTGACTTACAATGCAGTTTGTTTTATTTTTTTCTGACAATGTAATGGCAACGAACAATTGTAGGTAAAAGAGTGGCTATTTTCTTTCAATAATGGCACATGTATCAGATTTTATGATGAGTTTTAATAGTAATACGAGAATACGAGTCTTCTTACTTTTTTATCAATAGCCCACAAGGGTGATGTGAGTCTATGTCCAGCACAAGTCGTGCTAGGTGCAAAAACGCGCTGCCATCTCTTGACTCAACATGCTGACAACTGTTACGAATTCACCCTTCGGAGTGCGTCCTGGGCACATGCTAATCAGACATGTGCAGAGAGAGGAGGTCATCTGGTTACAATACACACTGCTATGGAGAACAGATATTTGCACCGTGTACTTACGGAATTGAATTATACACATCGTGTGTGGATAGGACTGCAAGATCGAGACAAAGAGGGTCACTTCCATTGGGTAACAGGTTAATGTCTTTATTGTTTATAATGCTAGTTGAAGGTAAGAAAGCGCCTGAAAGTAAAATATATTAAACTGTTTTGTTTATGTTGTTGAGACCGGTAATAACATGAAGATATGTTCGGTTCTTTTTGAAAGATGTGTTCAATTAAAATTGAGGTCAGCAGGTCAAAGTACAAGGACATAATTTATAATAAATGTATAATAGTAAAATGGTTAAAATAATAACTATCTATCGGTTACAAATGTTGTATCCGACTATGAGATGGCATGTTTGATTCTAAGGTCAAAGATATTATGTCACGGTCACGGTGGTCAATAGTGTATCAACTGTCACCGAGTATCCATGTACTAAATACCACAGAAACTATCTTCTTGGAAGACAACCATGATTACAGGGAGAATGGTTATATGAAGTAATCCAGACAACTCACTCACAGCGTTCGTCTTCTTTAAAAAAATAATATGTTTTATTGTATATACCTTTGTTTAAATGTGTTTAGAATGCTTGCTTTTGTGTAAATAATTTCTTTAATCATATTGTTGAAGGCCGCAAGTGAGATAAATGATGCTGTAATTGTTAACTGTGTAACCGTCGTTAAATAAAATATATTGAATTGAATTGTTATGGCCATGAGATTGCCGAGTCAACGCTTGTTAACTGGAACACATGGGCAATATGATTCCTTCTGACAGTCATCTGCAGAAGTAAACTTATATTTAAATATGAAATGGAATACTGAATTTATAAGCTAGTCACTAATGAAACATATCCTGCAGGAAGCCTAATTGTTTATACATGAATGCATTATGTATTAAGGAGAAAAGTTATCGTATACAAATTGGTCCACTCATTCCACTCATGATGGACACAATGACGTACAGGACTGTGTAGTGATGTTAGAATCCGGAGAATGGGAAGATCAAGTGTGTGGTGGGCACGGCGGTCACGCTTATATTTGTGAATACAGTAAGATTCTTTCAATACGTTACAGTATATTTCAGAACTGAATGACAATGTATTTACATATAGTTTAAGGAAATATATATGTCCGCTCTGCCATAACCGTTTGAGAAATCTGAAGCTTTAACAATCGAAAATACCTCACTTGGTGGTTGCGATTGGATAAAGGGGGGGGGGGGGGGGGGGGGGGGGGGGTGGGTCAGCTTTGTGAGGAATGGAAAAAATTTAACAATCGAATAATACCATACTTGGTGCAGCTTGTGATGACGTCTAACACACCAAAGTTTCAATTTTGACAGATGATAATACTTTAAATCGACAATGAATTGGAATCATAATTTTCTTTCAATTCATTTCAGATGTACACAATTCTGGATCAGTAATTATTGGATGAAAATGTTTAATGACTTCTTGGATATAAAATTTATCAATAAATACATGTAGTAAACTTGAACGGACTTCAAGTTGTTTTTATTTATTTTCATTAAAATTTAGCCCTAATTTAAGTCTTGTTGAGTCACGTGTATCCCATGCTTTTATAAACATAACTAAACACTAATTAATTTGCGATAAAAATACAAAAAAGAAGGCAAAGACACAAAAACTTTGCACTGATTTCAATATTTAAAACTGGTCTTCCTGATAAGTAATTGAATGTTTTAAATTCATGTGAAAGTGTGCAACAGATTTTAAAGAAATACAAGATTTCATTTTATAGGACCAACACAAAGAATGAAAAAGGAAGTACTTATTCAACGTCTATAAAACTGGACATCATATGTTATTTGGTTTTTTGAAATGGTATATGGGGATATATTGTTACGCCGGCGGAGAGCCTGCCAGTCCCCGGGTACAATATTGACATAGTAGAATATGCGAGTATAATAGTTCTTCATAGAGGAATCCTTTAAGGAGTCCTGTAGTGTAAGTTCTTGTAGATTAAGTTGTAGCCAGGATAGTTTAAGTCAGGGAGAAAGCCGGTGGACAGTTTACACACCTTTTATTCTCTCACTCATTCATGAACAAATCAACATCTGATACATAGATCTGAGCAACATTTACACAGCATTTCTCAATACATATATAGAATAGAATGGATACTGTATACATGCATAACAAGACTGTATTTTAAAAAGGGATTCTATCTAGAAACCACTCCAGTTGATGGGGACTGTTTATTTCTGTCATAATTTGGCTGTAGTTCATCTTTTAAGAATAATATATTTCTAAGGAGCTTTGAACTCATTTATTTATGATATATGGTTATTTGATGAATCTGGGTACTACCTCTCCAGATGGAGAATATCTATCAGCCATAGTGAATAGAGGTGTTTACTCTTCAAGATGGACAATACAATTGACAACAGTCCCAGGAAATCCTGGAGTTTATATACCTAAAGGTCATGACCCTAAAAAGTACTTATGATGACGACAAAAATCTACCCAGATGCGTCACATACCCTTACCAAGATGACGTCACTGTCTATCCAGATATAGAACGTGCTAAACAGGAAATAAACAGTCCAAAATGACGGATGTATTTAAAATAAAAGGAAACTTACGAATTTCCAATACTACTGGATTAATAATATGATGACAGGTAAAATTAATAATAAAAAAGGTATTTTACACTGCAGCACTATAAAGCCAAACAACTGGTTGCCAAAATATATTGAGTTTAAGTGATTTCCAGATAGAATAAACAAGCATAACATTCGGACGAAATGAACTTCGTTACAATATATTACCCGGCTAGATTTATACATTATTATTTATACATTATGTCGAGGCGGTGATATATCCTCATTTACCACGTAAAAAAAACAAATAATTTTATAACCTTTCCCTTTCTTAGATGTTGAAGTATTCGGTTAATTTAAGTTCATTTAATGTCTGAACGTAAGCAGACCTTTAAATGATCTTGTAAAACCTCAATGTCACTTCGTGATGTCACAAAACCAACGTCACAAAGGTTATATGTGTAACAATAATTTTCGTAACCAGAGCCGTTATTGCGTATCCTAAAAAATGTCGAACCATTTTAGCGTGCGGTATGCCAAGTGTATATTCCCGGCTTGTCCGTTGATATCAATTTAAATTAACGGATCACTGACCAATCAAACGACTAAAAGATTCATGGAAGGGTAATAAATAAATTATCGATTGGTGGTAAAAATCGCCAAAATTAATTTCTTGAAAAAGAAAATATAATAACTGTGATGATAGTGCATATGTAGTTGATAATATGTTGAAAGATACGAAATAATCTAAGCATTGTCTGATTAAACCAAGATTCAGAAAGTCATGAGAAGTTTTGGATTAGGATTTGGATTCTAGTTGATATTCACTTTGGAGAAAGCGAGCACGTGGTTCTTGTGAGATATTGTCCTTGAAATATCTTTATGAATAGTTCTGACGTATGTTTCAATATATCTATTGATATTACTTATAATTGATATATTTGATAGAAACGACTCCAATCACAATGGAATATTAGTCTAGCCTCTGATAGCTTTAGTTTGAAGATTTTAAGTAATTATGTCGAACCAATTTGGCGGAAGTAGACGACCATACAAATTGTTACAGCATATATTTGTTGACCTGTTCAATGAATTTTGTGTAAGCAAAATCATTAGTAAAGGGAGAAAGGATTCGTAATATGCAAGTTAATTGCTCATTTTTCTTAAACATGCATCGTACTTTGCTAATACATTTGTATATGTATTTACGCGGGATGCTCAAGAATATCATTCAACATTTTTTAGCGAGGTGTTATTTTTAACGTCAACAAGACCCTTAGTCGCCTTATATGGTATAAATCTTAAACAGTGATTAACCATAATTGGTGTAAGTACATTTTTAATTTAAGTCATTCACATCGATTGAGATACAGTTTAATAAAACAAGGGGTCAAATTTGACACCAAACATGAATACTTGAAAAATGTCGTTACATATTCATTGCATATACAATATATAATTGTATATTAAAGGGTTATAAGTATAGTTATGTGATCCAGAGTGCCGGAATTTTTCGAATCGTGCGTCAGAACATAGAAATACATGTGCGAAGCACGCGACGAGAGACTAATCCGGCTTCTTGATCACATTTTTATGATAATCCCCCTTTTATTATATACCTTCTTGAATAAATTGAATAAGAATGATATTTTAAGCATAAAATTGAAGAAAAACTATTCGAACGAAATGGAAGTTTTGTGCAACGTTAGTGGCGTCATCGTGTAAATAAGTAGTGACAACCGAATCAAAAGCGATGCACTCTCCAAAGTAAGTGTACTGTGCACATACAGTGCGATATTTTATCTCTGTCAGGCTGTATTTCATTGTTGAATAAAGGCTGTATTTATAGGTATGTAATATGAACAGAATATTATATCAGTCGGTTGATCTATCTTTTGAGTTGGTTGTATAGTTCCGGATCACACGAGAGGCGGAGCCTCGATTGTGATTCTGCACTAGCAGCCAATGGTTTTTTCATACATATATATCGTTTACATGTAGACAGTTCATACTAGTTTTACAGTTGACATCACAACAGAATGTATATAGTCTAGCTTTCCGGTGCATTCCCATCTGGAGTGGCAGAACCTACACCATAAGCACATGTCACAACCACATGGTTCACAATCCTTTTTTCACACCGTTTTTGTTTCGGCAAGGTCGATTAATACTAGGACAAAACAGAGTTACTTATATGAACAGTTTATGTCGTACTACAAACTTTGTACTTTCTTACTTGTAAGGATGGCATTTATAGGTCAAATAAAAGATAAGAATACAAGATAGTCTATGTATTATAATTCCATTTGTTTATACTTTTGTGTCACGAATGTCTCATGCTGATTTTACATTATCATTTACCCCATATATATTTTACATTTTCGTATTATATTAATATGGTACCTTGTTTCAGACTCATTTGACTAGTTTTTGTATATAATAAATATGCATACATGCTCTTCTGTAAGAGGATTTTTTAAAAAAGAATACATACATACCTACCTACCTACCCTACCCTACCCTATCCTATCTACCCGCCTACGTATGCCCAAACTTTAAAGATTCTTGCTTAGATACCACAAACGACTTAATTATGGTGCAGTGAGGGAGAATGGTTTATAGAAGAATTCAGCATCTACAAATCCATAATTTACCTGTACTTTTACTGGCAATTAGTTCATTAAAGGAATGGTATGCTACAACTGCGTTTTAGCGATGTCAATCAATAAAGACTAACTGTATAGGGACAGTCTATGAGCTTTCCAAACTGACTTCGTACATCACACAACATCTATTGTATATGAAATATCATGTAACCATACCCTGAACGTTGCATATTATATATATTTACTTGTAACAGTATTTTGAACTTTGCCAGCAGTGTAAGAAATAAGTTCATTTTAATATAAAATGCGTAACATTTTTGTTAGTAAAGGCAAATAAAATACTATAATATAGAATAGGTGATGTGCTGAACTTTACTTTGTTTGCTTGAAATAAATTAAAGCTGATTACATACACATTTACAAATTTCGCGACCAATATGACGTAGATGTATAGCTGAAGTCTATGTAGGGGGTCCTATCCCCTAAGTATAGATACAAGTCCAGATTTAATTTACTTGAAGCATACACAAACTTTTGCTTATAGACGAGTTACGACATTCAGAAAAATATCATTGTTATCATTTTGTTTAGATATGATTGCATTTTATTAAACGAAGTTTTTTTGTATTATGCTTGATTGTTTCCTTGTTCAAACCACGACACTGGAAGATTCTGTTCATTTTAAATTGATTTAACTGTTGAACGCAAGAAGACCGTCAAATACCTATTTGATACCCAATATCACTGCGTGACATCAAATAATGCCACAGTCAGTAGGTTTTTGATACGTTGACGTACTGTATGCAAACAATATCACGTTAAGCACGGGTCAAGCATTTAATGTCGGGATGTGTCAATTGAATATTACCTTTTTACGGGTCATTGACCAATTAAACGGCTGGCAATTTCGTGAAAGGGTAATACACATGTATATGTGTAGCATAAAACACGTCAAAGTAGCCAGAATAAACTAATACATAATTTCAGTTAATGTTAGTAAGCTGATTTATTCTACCTTAGTTTTTTTACATTTAGAGACGCAAGAAATAAATAATTTCTGGTGATGAAAAGAAAAAGTCAGGCGTAAGCAATACTGGCTGTTTGGAAGTGCCTAATGCCTAAAACTGCATAAAATTACAATATTATAGGCGCGAAATGCAAACAAATAACATAAAACGAAAGCAAACAAGATTTACAAAAAAATGGAACGACAAATTACCTGCAAAGGCACAATGACACAAGGAAATAAATAGTTTCTCGCGGTAAAAAGAAAAAGTCAGGCGTAAGCCGTTCTGACTGTATTCCAAGTGCGCATGCGCCAGGTGAAAACCGACATGCATTAGTCGTTAAGTAATGGAATTAATGTTAGTGTGAATGAAAGAAAAATGAAATAAGTAGAAAATTGATGTGATGTATGGTATGGTAAAGGGTGTATGGTCTGTAATGTAACATGTATGTCTGATAAAGAAACAGGCACTGACAAAATGAACAGATATATATAAAAGAAACGTGGACACAATATACTCAGGAACAGGGGCATATAACACTTAAACGTGGTGTTCAACCTCGTGACAAAAAGGATAAATAAACAGGGTAAAAATTAAATCTATGACAATCTATTACAAATGTATATAGCCAGTTTAGTAGATCAACACTTTTAACAAATGCCTTTAAGCCATTTACTCTCGCATTGTCAATCATTCTAAAAGATGTAAAGGCCACGAAACAAATCTATAATCTGAAGATCTGAGGTTTTCATATTTAACTTGCCTCTTAAATTTGCTACAGATTGCCAGATTCTGTTTAGCGTATTGTCGATGGAAGGACAGCATAATAACATATGATTACTTGTATTTTCTGTAACTAGATTGCAATTTATTAATCGTTTTTCGAATTTTCTTGTATGCCTAAAGCTAATGCGCTAGCGTATTGTCAGGAAGTACACAATAAATGTAATGTATTTTCTGTAACTAGATTGCAATTTATTAGTTGTCTTGTATAAAGTAAACTACCAATAGTGAATTTGGCAAAAATACCATAGTTTTGGCAAAAGTACCATAAAATACAAGGCTCGTATTTTATAAGCACGATCCTATACTGTCATCACAAATGATTCTATTTTCCGTTCAAAGCCCACAGTCGATTTTAGTAAGACGGTCGCCTGCTGCCGACCGCCTTAATAAAAATCAAAGCGCTGTGAGCGCTGAAGGCCTGGGGGCTATAGGTTAACTCCCCGAAAAACAACTTTTCACCTACGTGTTCTGCGTTGAATCTTACCTAAAGCGCGGGTCGAAATGTGCAGAGGACGAAATTCAATATATGACACAGAATGAATGATTCACAAATATATGGGTGACAGGGAAGTTTGTTTTATTATGAAATGTACGTTAAATGAAAAATAATCACATAGTCAACATTATAAAATGTTTAAGCCAGTACAAATAATTCGATCTGCGCTTTGTACAATTTCAAGCGATATGATCTGATGATGTGGATCGAAAATTATTGTGTACCAATGACAAGACCTTGAAACAAATAAACAAAGCAATACCAGCAATGAAATATAAATACAGTACTGTACAATGTGTATAACAGAGAAAACCAAAAGTGATTCTGGGTTACCTTGTAGTTGTAATCAGTGAAACCGTTCACTGGGCCTCGACATGCAGCGTCCTCGATAAATGGCGGGTGAATTTGATCACGTTAGTTCCTTCTCGGGAATGTACGTAAATTATATCTTTTTTTAGAGACATTTATTTTTAGGTAAATATATATGTAATCGTTCGTAAATAACAAAGTTGTCAATGAAATAACATCGGAAATTTGAAAATCAAACTACAAACTCTTATATCGAGCTTCGTACGTTTTCGTAAATTTCCGTAAATATCCGTACTTTTCCGTGATATGCATATGATTATCTTCCGTAATCAGCTAACAGCGCATTAATTTCTAAAACAGAAAAAAATGTGTAATGCAGCCCGTAAGCTATATACCTTCCTGCAGTCGTTTGAAGTTTTATGTACTATTTTTATTTGTAACATGTTCTTATCATATGCGGCATTCAAACAGAAGATTGATCTGGTCTGTCTTGCACTACTTTCGCATAGCGCATGTTTACAGTTGTTATTCGCACATAGCACGGCTAAAATTCTTGCAGGGTTTGAAATGTGGTATACTAACTTAGGCCTTGGGGACTTTCAGTCCCCAGGCCAACCAGACAATTTGGCAGGAAACCGAGCAGCAGAGACACCTTGCAACAGATTTTTAGCACGAACACTTTACACAAAGTAGTAAATGCAATGTTTGTTTTAAATATTTTTTTTCAATCAATGGTTATGGTCTTTCCCCCGTGACGCCAGTCATTTGCAATCGGATGCAACACAGTTGTTTTGCGTTCGTTGCATAGTGCTTTTATGAACATCGACACAAGTGCATACAAAATCAAACAGTATTATGTCGCAGTGAACCTGTATGTCACTTAATTTATCTATACTACTTGATGCACTCTCCTGGAAGAATTACAAATAACCTGCACTTAAATCTTTAGAGAGCAAATCCTTGGTCACAGAGTGCGTAAGTCACATGTACAATTCAAATGTAACCTGCATTTTAACGTTTAAGAGCCAATCCTTGGACATAGAATGCGTAGCCACACACATGTTTATAAGGGTTGTTTCGGAAGTTTGAAATATTTTCGTATATAATATGTAGTCAATTTACAGATGATATATCAAAAGGGTGAAGAGTCATATACTGAGAGTCTCAATATACCAGTCTGTGTTAAATGAAGGATAATTGTTGACTTACAAACTTTTACGGACTAGATAACGTGGCATTGGCCGTAAAATATTAAGTAAAAGTCGTGACAGCTGAAATATTCAGATGACCTGATTCAGGTCAGATTCAGGTCTGTCCGCAGATGCATATTCAATATGCAGTGAACGCAAGATCCATCCATTTTCGTTTCTTTCTCAGAGCCCGAACAGAATCCGAGGAATTTCTGAAAAACCTGCAAACAATACAAAAAACTTATATGTACATGTACATGTAGTTACAAAATTGTTTATAATCCTAAAAGCGGACTTAATTTTCAATTTTTAAACATCATTTTAATGAATAACTTTTTGAACGAATTAAATAGTTTATAATACCGACTGACCCATGAACCACGAACCAGACTGTTAATACTCCTGACCTTTTAAAATATATTTTTGCAATAAAGTAACATTCTTTCTAGTAATACTGCACGCGACATGTTGGCAATCGAGAGTGTTGTATTGCAAGACTATAACGCGTCTGTCCCTAAAATATAGAAATATATTTTCTTCCACTTTTCCAAAGCCTGGTTTTTGACTCTTTCCAAGTGATGATGTTTTGGGTTTTCCATATATACATAAATAAATATCTGTCCTCTTGTCAGCTTCCACGAGTCGATGGCTTTTTTTCTACTAGCAAAAGATACTGTAAGTTTCGGTATTGTACTACCGTGCTTCAACTATGTTTAGCAATAAATACTTCTTTTAGATGGATAGTCTATTGGGGCTTAACGAACAGCCCCGAGATGTACATCATTCAACGCATATGGAATATCTTATCTACATTAACCTTGTTACCTCATTTTGAAATTCGTCCGCAGTATAAGAAGTGAGTTCGCTTTAATGTAAAATGCATACTATTTATATTAGTTCAGGTAGATAGAATTATGATTACAAGTTACTCTGTAACTTTGTTGATATTATAAGAAAACATACTTTAAGTATAGGTGGTGTGCTGATCTTTACTTGTTTTGTTCGAAATAATTTTAGCTGTAAACATACATTTAAAAACTTTGTTATACAAATTTCGCTACCAATGTGACGTGATTCCTACGTAAAACCGTGGTACCAGAACTTAAAAACGCTGTGTGGTTTGTTCATTTAATTACGTCAGCTCAGCAAGTACATTTAGTGCTGATCCTGCCGTATTAACATGCATTGTGTAACTTTACTGGAAATACATCAAAAGGAAATCTCGCAAGGTAATATGAACATGACAAAACTATTTTAATTAAAATATTGATACAGGGTCTTCGACAGCAACAACATGGCATCTACGACTTTCGTGTTGACTGTTGCATGGATGTTCATTGTCGATGTGTCAGGTAACCTAATATGCGTCTGTAACAAGGACAACGTTGAACAGGTAGAGGTATTCAAGTCGGTAAGTTCTTACCAACAGGATTTTAGTTTTCATGTACTGTTTACTGTTGATCTGATTCCTTGCGAGTACTTTGTTTGATGGTGTTTAAATATTATGTCGAACTTTACATTTATTATGTCTTATCTCTTAATGTTCAAGTTTAGCCAAAACTCGTCAAAAAAGCAAAGGTAAACTTTCATATAAAAAGGATAAAACAATTTTGACAAATACTTTTGTAACATAAACCGTTGTATTTTGTTGCTAGGTTGGTGACAATATCTGAACATTCTTGATTTGAGGCATGTCTTAAAGATCTTGCAAGTTTAGTTAATTCCTTCTTAGTCGCATGTCAAAACATTTTGAAGTCGCTTGCTAGAAAAGCAAGTTAGCATTGTCTTGAACAGGATTCTGACGTTATACATTGTATTATCTTTCAACAATAGCGTAACACTTAAAGCCCACGTTAGTAACATATGTTGATTGTCAACGTGTGAAATGACGTAGGGTGGACTATTGTTAACAACCTAGCATTTTGGCAGCAACAAAATTCGTATTTATATTTTATACAAGGATTAGCAATGGAAACCTATCTTTAGCAATATGTAACTAGTTGTGATAATAATTAGTTCTATATTGTATATGAATATAATGTAGGATTGTGTACATGGTCTTTAATGTATATCATAATTCTCTTTTACAGAAAACACGTGTCATATGGCATGCTTATTTTTATATTGTATAAAATGTGTTTTATTGGTATATATGTATGGCAAGACATAAATGAGCGTAAATAGGTTTAATCGATAGTTTGGATAGTCATGTTTCAGAGGTGCTGACAGAATTTAGTAACAATTCTTGTCATAAATGCTTGAACGTGTCAAAATAGTGGTATCAAATTCAGTTAAAATTTCAGTGGAATGTTAAAAATGAAGTTGATGTTTAAATTAAAAAGTATTCGTTATTAAAAAACTGTACGAAAAATTAATTGTTATTATTTTAAACCAATTGTCGCAAACAACGGCTA